>JASTWF010000029.1:8510207-8981159 GCA_030390025.1 Squalus acanthias | reverse complement strand
TCCCCAAATTGTGTCTGACCAAGACTTTGTAGAACTCTAGCTTCACTTACTTTCATTTGTATTCCAGTCTCCAATTAGCTTTGAATTTTAAAGCCCTCCAGGCACCAAGGGAGCTGCAATAAATTGCACCTTGTCAGCGTCGCCCACAACCCAAGAACTAAAAATTAATTAAAATGTATGTATAATTGAAAAGGTTAAAACCAGAAGTGGTGCAGATGAAACAGAAAATGCTAAGATATTTTTATTTCAGTATCAAAAAAAGAGAAACTAATCTGTGGCCACTAGTGGAGGCCATTCATACACCATGAACAAACAGATGCACATCGATAGCGATTTTCTTTCGAATATTACACTGGTAAATCTCGTGATTTTCTGTGGTGTCTTTTCTTTTCACTGCATTACAGGAAACCATGGCAAACCATCAAAGTGTACTTTCAATATGAGAACTTCCGTAAAGCAATTGCATAAAGCATGGATGATTGAGTGAAAGGGCCACATTATCTGATGAATTGCTGCCAAGAGTTTGGGCCTTTGATTAAATAATTACAAAAAACCTTTTAGAAATTAGAGATAAGATCTGAGTGCATGGTTTTGGCCAGAACTCAAACCAAAAAGAGGTCAAACTGCCCATTGAAAGTTTGCTACAGCATTCCATAATTCATCCCACTGCCCCATACTTTCCCCACAGGTCACTTTGTCCGTTTATTTCATATAAATATCAAAATTCGCTTTTAAGGATGCAATGATCTCTGCTTTTTCCACTCCCTGTAGCAAAGTATTCCATGCTCCAACAATCTTCTCCTCACTCACCCGGTGAAAAATCTGAATAGGGGATCCCTCGTCACTGAACCCATTCCATGCACTGAGGGAATAATCTTTCCTTGTTCACTATTTCCAAAGAACGTATAATTTTAAAGTCCTCTATTAAATTTCCACTTAACTTTGTCTGGTCCCAAGGAAATAATCCCAGTATCTCAAATGTCCTTGCACAGCTACAGTCTCCCATCGCTGGCAAGACCTCGTGAATCTATGCTGTTCGCTCTGCATTGCATTAATGTCCTTTCTATTATGGGGTGCCCAACACTGCATACAATACTCTAGCTGTATCCTAACCAAAGCACTGTGGAGATTTATCATTACATATCAGATAGACACAGGTCTGGACATTATAGGCTTGTTAAGATTCAGTCATTCCTGTCATTATTCTATTATCTTAGTAACAGTATATTTCCATAATATTTATATTAATTTCAAGTATAAATCTATCTATTTTGAATCAGAGTTGTTGAAAAATGATCTTACTTGAAGGTGCCTAACGTGGTTCTAAACAGGAAAACTAACAAGTGAAGTGAACGTGGACTGCCTCTCTTCCAACCTAACTCTCCAATCAGCGATCCTAGAACAGGATAACTCAAGCCTCCCCCCCAGGGGAGAGTTAGATGTTAACATCCCCTTAATCCACCCCATTGACATTGGCCCCAACACTCACAAGATCATAGCAAGTGCTGAACCAGAAAGGTCATCGATCTGAATCCTTAAATCTGATGCTCTCGACACAGATGCTGCTTGATCTGCTTTGTTCTCCAGCATATCTGTCTTTATATCAGATTTGCAGCATCCGCAGTATTTTGCTTTTGTATAATAGCTGAACATGGAATGGAAAGGCCAGTTGCAAATAATTAGTTTAATTGCTTCAGCCTTGGTTCAGTGGCAGTACTCTTAACTCCGAGTCAGTATAGACTTGAGCGCATAGTCGAGATTGAAACTTCAGTGCAGTACTGAGGGAGTGATGCACACCGGGAGATGTCAACTTTGGATGGGACATTTAACCCGGGCTCCCTCTGTCCACTTTGCTGCTGTAAAAGATCCCAATTTACTACTTTCAGAACAGCCAGGGAGATGTCCTGGCCAACATTTATGCGCAACCAGAACCACTAAACTCATGATCTGGTCATTTATCTAGTGCTGGTTGTAGGACCTTGCTGTGCTGATATTAGCTGCCGCGTTTCCTACATTACGACAGTGATTTTACTTTTTTGAACATGTACTTCATTGGCTGTGAGGTGCTTTGGGCAATCCAGCAGTCATGAGAGGTGCACTGTAAAGGCAAATTATTTCGTTTCGTTTCTATGTGAAGTGTGTTGGGACATTTCTGAGTGACTTGATCAGGTGTTTTACGCATTGTGTTTATTCGCCTCTTACCCCTGTAAGGTCCTATATCATGTTGGCAAGATAGCATCGCTGTGGCAAACTTGATAACTTGCGCCCGGGGAACTGAAGGAAATGACATGCATTCGCATAGCACCATTCAAATCCTCAGGATTTACAATTGGGTTTAAAAATTCAAAAATGTGTTTAGCGTGCATGTACATAAACGCACGAAGTGTGGTGAGCTACAAGCACAATTAGCCGTGTGGCAATATAATGTTGTGGCAATAACGGAAACGTGGCTAAAAACGGTGAGGACTGGGCACTTAATATTCAAGGGTACAAGGTGTTTAGAAAAGATTGGGAAGGAAAAATGGAAGGTGGGATGGCAGTGCTGATTAAGGAAGTCTTTGTAGTGTTGCAAAGTGAGGATGTTCTTGAGGGAACAAGGACAGAATCGATTTGGTTAGAGTTGAGGAGCAAATAGAGTATGGTCACGGGATCGGGGTTATTTTATAGGCCTCCAAATAGTGAGAGAGAGGTGGAGGAGCAAATCTGCAGGGAAATCGCAGAGATATCCAAGAGCTATAGAGTGGTGATATTGGGGGACTTTAATTACCCAAATAACGATTGGGATAATGCTAGGGTAAAGGAAAGGGACAGGGAGGAATTTCTGCAATGTGTTCAGCAGAACTTCCTTGACCAGTATGTTCTTGGCCAAACTAGAAAAAAGGCACTGCTGGATCTGGTGCTGGGAAAAGAGGTGGGCCAGGTCGACCAAGTGTCTGTGGGAGAACACTTAGGTAAGAGTGATCATCGTATCATAAGATTTAGATTAGCAATGGAGAGGAGCAAGGAACAATCTAGAGTGGAATTTCTAAACTGGAATAGGGCTAACTTCAATGTGATGCGAAATGATCTAGCCAGGGTAAAATGGAACCAAAGACTGACAGGAAAAACTGGAAAGGAACAATGGGTGATATTTAAGGAGGAGTTGTTCCAAGTACATGCTAGGTAAATTCCAACAAGAGGGAAGGGTAAGGGAACCAAAGCAAGAGCTCCTTGGATGACGAGGGAGATAGAGAAGATAATTAAACAAAAAAAGGGAGTGTATGATGCATGTTAGGTGAATTCTTCAAGGGAGAACTAGACCAAATACAATACGTTGAGAGGGGAAGTGAGGATGAAAATAAGAGTGGCAAAGAGAGAATATGAGAATAGAATGATGGTTAACATAAAAGGGAACTCAAAAAATCTTCTACCGGCATGTAAACAGTAAGCGGGTAGCAAGAGGCGGGGTTGGGCCTATTAGAGACAAAGCAGGTGATATATGCTTAGAGGCGCACGTCAAGGCTAGAATACTAATTGAGTAGTTTGTACCGGTATTTACTAAGGATGTGGATGCTGACAACATATCGGTAGAAGTGGAAAAGGTAGAAACGATTGAAGGGGTGAAAATTGATAGACAGGATGTACTAAAATTCTGGGTATGCTAGGAGATATCGGGAGGGCTTGCCTAATTTTACAATCTTCTCTAGTTGCGGGGGAGGTGCCTGAGGATTGTAAAGTGGCAAATGCGACACCATTGTTCAAGAAAGGGTGTAAGGACAATTCTAGTAACTACAGGCCGGTCAGTTTAACATCAGTGGTGGGTAAAGTTTTAGAAACAATAATCAAGAAAAAAATAAACAACACTTGGAGAGGTTTAAGCTAATTAAGAAGAGCCAACACGGATTTATAAAAGGCAGAACGTGTTTGCCTAATCTAATTGAATTTATTGTTGAAATAGCAGAGAGGATTGATGAAGGGAATGCAATGGATGTTTTCTGCGTGGGTTTTCGGAAGGCGTTTGACAAAGTACCACATAGAAGGTTGGTTAACAAAATTGAGGCTCATGGAAAAGGTGGGTCAGTGGCAGTTTTGAAAAGGAATTGGCTCAACAACAGAAAACAGCGAGTTGTTGTAAATGGCTGTTTTTCAGGCTGGAGTATGGTAGACAGTGGTGTTCCCCAAGGGTTAGTGATCGGGCCACTGCTTGTTTTGATATACATATAAATGTCCTGGATATTGGAATACAGAGTAGAATTTCTAAATGTTCGAGGACACCAAACTTGGGGGGGTGTCAAACAGTGATGATAATACCAATCGACTGCAACGGACATAGTAAGGTTAGCAGAATGGGCAGACAAGTGGCCGCTGGAATTTAACACAGAGAAATGTGAGGTGATGCATTTTGGAAGAAGGAACAGGGAGAGGCAATATACACAAAATGACACAGTTTTAAAGTGTGTGCAGGGACAGAGAGACCTGGGAATTAATGTGCATAGGTCCCTGAGGGTGGCAGGACATATTGAGAGAGTGGTTAGCAAAGCATCTGGGATATTGGGCTTCATAAATAGAGGTATTGATTGCAAAAGTAGAGAAGTTATGATGAACCTATTTAAAGCGCTAGTTCGGCCACAACTGGAGTATTGCGTCCAGTTCTGGTCACCACATTTTAGGAAGGATGTGAAGGCCCTTGAGAGGGTGCAGAGGAGAGTTACCAGAACGGTTCCGGGGATGGGGGATCTTAGCTACTAGGACAGGTTGGAGAAGCTGAATTTGTTTTCATTAGAGCAAAGGAGGTTGAGGGGTGATTTGATAGAGTTATACAAGATTATGACGGGTATGCAAAGGCTAGACGGGGAAAGGCTGTTCCCACTAGTTGATGGTACAAGGACTAGGAGATACATATTTAAGGTTTTGGGCAAGAGATACAGGGGGGATGTGAGGGAAAACTTTTTTATTCACCGTGTGGTGAGGACCTGAATTTCGTTGCCGACGGATTTGGTGGAAGCGGAGACACTCAATGTTTTCAAGTGGAGACTGGGTAGGCACTTGAAGGAAATAACCTTGCACGGTTACGGGGACAGAGCGGGGGAATGGAACTGACTGGAATGCTCTACAGAGAGCCGGCAAGGACTCGATGGGCCGAATGGCCTCCTTCTGTGCCCTTGTGATTGTATGACTCTGTGATTCCATGTTCATTCGCATTTCATGGCCAATGAAAACCTTTGGAAGTGAAGTCACCGTTGTTATGTAGACAAACGCTGTAACCAATTTGCAAAAAGCAAGGTCCCACAAACAGCAATACGGTTCCTGTCCACTGGAGCATAGGAACAGCAATAGGCCACTCAGCCCCTCGAGCCGATGACGGCTCCTTGAAACAGATATCCAATTAGTCCCACTAGCCTCCTCATTCTCCTTAGGCCTACAATTTGTTTTTATTTTCAATTAAAAATCCAATTACCTATTGAAAGTTACCATGGAATCTGCTTCCACCACCCGTTAGGCAGTGCGTTTCATATCATAACAGCTGGCTGCGTTATTTATTGATCTATGTCTTCCATCTAGCTATTTTGCCAATTATGTTAAATCGCTGTACTTTAGTTCCCTACCCTCCCGTCAGTGGAAACAGGTTATCCTTGTTTTCTCCTCCTGTGTCACATTCTCTATTCCCTTTAAGTCCAGGTAATATGCAGGACTGTACCCCCTTCAAAATCAACACATAATTCCGGATGGTGTCCAAGTATGAACGCATTGATCCATTTGATGTTTGACCAAGGCTTTTTATAACTGAAGCATCGCTTCTTCCTCTTTGTGTTCTAGCCCTTTTGAGAGAAGTTTCTTAAACCCCTAAGAGCACCTGGAAAGTGACAATAAACTGTGCCTTGTCAGAGTCGCCCACATCCAAGAACCAAAAATTACATAAAATATATGTGTAATTGAAAGAGTTAACAAGACGTGGTGCACTTGAAACATAAATATTGAGCGATTTTTATTTAAATATTACGAACACAGTATAATCTGGGAATAAAAGCAGAGGCCATTAAATCCTCGAATTGATTCGTGTATTGAACATGCGCAGCTTGTGATTTCTGTCGTGTCTTTTTTTGTTTGTGTAATACCAGAAACCTTGGCCATCCATCAATGTGAGTGCTTCAACATGAGAACAACAGTAAAGCAAACTCATAGAGGAACAGGTCATTTACCGAAAGGGTCAGCTTATCCGATAAATTGCTATTGCCAAGAGTTTGGGCCTTTCATTAAACAAGTAAATAAATATTGTAAACATTAAAGGATAGAAGTGACGGCAGGCTGTTGGCCAGACCTTAAAGCACACAAACTCACACCACATAAGAAACCCAATCTACCCATTGTGCCTTTGCTAGAACAATCCAGAATTAATCCCACTCACTGTCTCCACAGCCTTCTATCTTTCTTTCTTTCAGCTATTTCCTATTTTCCCTTTTAAAGCTGCAATGGACCCTGCCTTTACCACTCCTTGTGGCAAAGTATTCCATGCCCCAAAACGACTTTCCTCATTTTCTCCGTGAGAATTTTGAATTGTGGACTGAGAGCCCTCCCCAAACAGAGGAATTAGACTTACCTTATAAAAGCTAACAAAACGGTTTCTAATATTAAAGACCTTCTGTGACCTTTCTCTGCTCTTGTCAAAATGTTCCCAATATCTCAGGGCTCTGGGACCATTCTGGTGAATCTATGCTGTTAGCTCTCTATTGCTTTAATTACCCACTTTTACGAGGTGTCAAAACTGTATACAGTAATCCGTTCGAACCCCAACAACGGCTTTGTGCAAATTGATAATTTCTGCTTAAGACAGGTACAGGTATGTTCCAAAAGAGTGGCAATTGTAGGCTTCTGAAGATTGAATTGTCTGTGAAAATATTTACTTCTCCTTATTACAGGATAATTGCATAATATCTAACTTTGTTTCACACATAAATGTTCAAACAGATATTGAACTTTATCTGTTTTGAATCAGAGTAGTTGAAATGCTATCCTAGTTTAAAGGCCCATAGCACAGGTCTAAATCTGCAATCTAGCTAAGGAAGAGGACGTGGAGTGTCTCTATCTGTGTCTCTAGATTGACAGTTGTGGCTCACTCGTCTTTGCGTCAGAAGGTTGTGGGTACAATTCCCACTTCATGGACTCGAGTACATTAAGTTAGGTTGATACTCTCGTGGAATGCTGCTCCTGTCGGAGGAGCCGTATTTCGGTGAGACGTTAAACTGAGGGCCCTTCTGCTCTCTCAGGTGAACACAAAAGATCCCATGGCATTATTTCGAAGAAGAGGAAGGGAGTTATCCCCGATATCCTGACCAGTATTTATCCCTCAATCAACGTAACAAAGCAGGTTATCTGGTCATTATCACATTTCTGTTTGTGGGAGATTGCTGTGCGCAAATTGGCTGCTGCGTTTCCCACATTGACTACACTCCAAAAAAAAGTACTGTTTTGACTGTAAAGCGCTCGGAGTCGTCAGGTGGTCGTGAAAGGTGCTATATAAATGCAATTCTTCTTTCTTCTCTCTCAAACTGATTGCCAAACCAGATCTGTTGGAGCAGAAAAACCCCACCCTAGGAGAGAGACAGTCCTGAACGTGCCCCCAGTGTCACATACCGCAACACTCACGAGAGTAAAACAGGAGCTGGTATAGAGGGGTCAATTCCTAAACCAGGATTAATTTTTTCAGTCCCCACTCAGTGGTCGCACTTTTTCCTCTGACTCAGAAGAGGCTTGAACACATCGTCGAGATTGACACTTCAGTACTGAGGGAGTGCTGCACTCTCGGAGGATCATCTTTCAGATGAAACCCACACCCCTCCCGCCCTCCCTGGTGGGTGTAAAATTTCCCATGGTCCGATTTGAAGAAGAGCAGCTGAGGTATCCTGGCCAACAATTGTCGTTCAAACAACGCCACTAAACAGAGAATCTGACCATTCAGCTCATTATTGTGTGTCCGTAAATTGGCTGCTGAGTTTTCACACATTACAAAACTGACTCCCCTTCTGAAGGAGTTTTTTCGTTACAACAGCACAAATTCCATGGCGAAATGATAGAAATGCGTAAATGTGGGGAATGATGGAAGAGGGTATTCCATAATCTTACATGTTATTTATAGCTCAGAAACAGACCATTCGGCCCAACAGCTCCATGCCAGTGTTTTTGCTCCACACGGGACCAACCCGCTTTCTTCATCTAACCCCAGCAACACATCCCTCTTTTCCTTTATCCCTCATGTATTTATCTAGCTTCCCTTTAAATGCATCTTTACTGCTGGCATCAACTACCCCTTGTGGTACAGAGTTCTACATTCCAACCAGTCTCTGTGTAAAGAAGTTCATCCTGAATTCCCTACTGGATTTATTAGTTATGTTATCTTATGTTTATGGCCCCGTGTTCTTGTTTCCCCCGCAAGTGGAATCATCTCGTTACGTCTACCTAATCAACCCCATTCACAATCTTAACGAAATGGATCAGGTCACCCCTCAGTCTTCTCTTTACTAGAGAAAGGAGCCGCAGACTATTCAATCTTTTCTGATAGGTATAATCTCTATGTTCTGTTATCAGTCTAGTAAATGATTTTGCACCTTCTCCGGAGCTTCTATATGCTTTTTATAATATGGAAACCAGAACTGTTCACAGTATTCCAAGTGTGGTCTAACCAAGGTCATAAACAAGTTTAACATAAGTTCTCTGCTTTATAATTCCATCCCTCTAGAAATGAACCCTAGAGCTTCGTTTGCTTTTTTATGGCCTTATTAACCTGAATCACTACTTTTAGTGATTTCTGTATCTGTGCTCCCAGATCGCTCTGTTACTCTACCCCGTTTAGACACTTATTTACCAAGGAGTTTGTCGCCTCCTTATTTTTCCTACCAAAATGCACCAACTCATATTTATCTACATTGAAGTTAATTTTTCAATTACATGCCCACTCTAATAGATTACTAATGTCTTTTGATTTTTCTCGCAGTCCTCCTATGTATTAACTGCACCCCACAATTTGCTGACGTCAGGAAATTTTGAAATTGTACTTCTGATTCCCGCGTTCAAATTGTTTATGTAAATAATGAACAACAGCGGTTCCAGCACCGATTCTTGTGGAACACCACTTCCCACCATTTTCCCTTCTCAGAAACAGGCTTTAACCCCTCCTCTCTGTTATCTGTTTTGTAGCCAGCTTTGCTATGCATCCTGCTACATGTCCTCTGATTTCACATGTTCGGACCTTAGTCATGAGTCTATTCTGTGGTAACTTATCGAAGTGACATTTGGAAATCTAAATATATTATGTCTACTATATTATGCTTATCTACCCTTTATGTTACTTCTTCAAATAAATCAATAAGCTTGTTCAAGCCTAATTTCCTTTTTGAAATCCGTGCTAACTATTCTTGCTTATATTTTCGATTTCTAGATATTTTTCTATTACATCTTTGGGTAAGAATTCCTTATCCTTCCTACCAGCGACGCTAAGCTAATTGATCTATAGTTCCCCGTATGTGTTCTATCTCTATTCAAATTACAGGAAACGCATTCGCTCTCCGCCTGTTCTCTGGCACTATTCATTCTTTAAATTATTTTATATATATATGTAATAGTGCCTCTGCTATCCCTTCGCTAACGGATTGTAATTTCGTGGATGTAAACCATTCGGATCAGGGGGTTTACCAGATTAAATACAAGTAGCTGAGGATTTAAGAACAATGGGTGATTGATGGAAGATTAAATGTGGAAGATTGAGAACAAAATACAGGGGAAGGGTTTTCACACTGAGAGTAGTGAGGCTGTAGATTTCACTTTCAGGCCTGGTGGTTGTGGCAGATGATATGTCAACGTTCAGGACGGTGGCATAGTGGTTAGCACTGTTGCTTCACAGCGCCAGGGACCCGGGTTCAAATCCGGCCTCGGGTGACTGTCTGTGTGGAGTTTGCACATTCTCCCCGTGTCTGTGTGGGTTTCCTCCGGGTGGTCCGCTTTCCTCCCATAGTCCAAAGATGTGTGGGTTAGGTTGATTTGCTATATGATAAATTGACCCTTAGTGTTCGGGGGATTAAATATGTGGGGATAGGGTGGGATATGTGTCGGTGCAGGCTCGATGGGCCGAAACGGCCTCTATCTGAACTGTGGTGATTCTGTGATATATTGGATGGGTGTATGAAGGACAGTGGATGAACAGGGTAGGTAAATATGATTTAGACTATTTATTCGTGTGGGGCGTAAACACTGACGTGGGCTGGCTAAATCGAATGGCCTGTTTCAGTGTTGCAACTTACATGTATTTCTATGCATTTCATTGGCTATGAAGCAATTTGGGACGTTCTGCAGGCATTAACAGCTCCATCCCAATGCAACTCCTTTCTTTCACCATCAATGCACTGATCTCATGAACTATCACGGTGGATGGGCGATTGCTGTGTTGTTTCCCTTTAGGCAATAGACCATTAATGGGACAACCCACTAACATACCTTCAGCAGACACATTCCAAACATTAAATAATGTCACATCATGGGGAAAGAAAGAAGAAACAGAGAACTGTTTTTACATAGGGCGCCCCACAGCACTTCCGAGCAGACGATTTTTTGAAGTGTGGTTACTGTTGTAATGTAGGCAAACACAGCAACTAAGTTACAGACAGCAAAGTTCCACAGACAGGAATGAGATGAGTGACCAGTGAATCTGTGTTTGGTGTTAAGGACTAAGCGTTAACCTGTTCTTCTTCCACTCGTATTGTGGAATATTTTACACCCAGCCACAGAGGCAGACTCAGTTTAATGTCTCATCCGAAATACGGCACCTCTGAAAATGCTGTACCCCCTCAGTAATTCACTGTCGGGTCAGCATAGGTATCTACTCAAGTCTCTGGAGTGAGACCGCGAGGCTGAGATCTACGTGGGTCGCACGTTTCGGGAGTTGGGCACCCCGCAGTTTATGTTTGTGCAGGCAGAGAGGGAATGGGCGTCAGACAGAAAAGGAGGACAAAGCAGGTCGTGCAGGAATCCCCTAAGCCCATCTTGCCCACCTACCAGTATTCGGTGCTGAGTACTGGTGAGGGCAATGTTTCCTCTGGGAAGTGCAGCCAGAGCCAGGTCCACAGCATCATGGAAGGCTCAGCTGCACAGGCGGGGGCGTGGGGGTGGGGGGGTGGGAAGAGTAGAGGGAGAGTAATAATGATAGGGGATTCAATATTTCGTGGAGCAGAGAGGCGTTTCTGCGGCCGCAGACGTGACTCCAGGATGGTATGTTGCCTCCTTGGTTCCAGCGTCAAGAATGTCACTGAACGGCTGCAGGGCATTCTATGGGGGGGAGGGTGAACAGCCAGAGTTCGTGGTCCATATCGGTACTAACGACATAGGTAGGAAGAGGAATGAGCTCCTGCAGGCATCGTTTAGGGAGCGAGGAAAGAGGTTAAAAAGCAGGACATCAAAGGTAGTAATCCCCTACTATTACTGCCCTATAGGTTTTGCACTTCTCGTAGAAAGTAAATTGGAAGGACAGAGGAATCAACGGCTTAATAGTTGTAAACAAGGAGTTTTGCCTGTACTAAATTGTATATACTTCATTGTAAGGAGTATAGCGAACAAGGCGGATGAGCTCAGGGCACAGGTAGATACTTGGGACTATGATATAATAAATATTACAGAGACGTGGCTGAAAGAGGGGCAAGTATGGCAGCTCAACATTCCTGGTTACTGGATTTTCAGACGGGATAGAGAGGGAGGTAAAAAGGGAGTGGTTTCGCGGTATTGATTAAAGAAACTATTACAGCTGTGAGGAGGGATGATATGTTGGAGGGGTAATGAACCGAGGCCATATGGGTCGAATTGAAAAATAAAAAAGGGGTGATCACACTGCTGGGAGTATACTACAGACCCCCAAACAGTGAGAGGGAGATACAATAGCAAATATGTCGAGAAATTTCTGCGAAGTTTCTGAGAAGTGCAAAAACTATAGGGCAGTAACAGTAGGGGATTTCAACTATCCCAATATTAACTGGGATAAAAATTAGTGTGCAGGGTATATGCATCCAGGAGAACCTTTTTAGCCAGTATGTAGCATGCCCAACAAGGGAGGGGGCGGTTCTGTACTTAGTTTTAGGGAATGAAGCTGGGCAGGTAGAAGGCGTATCATTGGGGGAGCATTTTGGTGCTAGTGACCATAATTCAGTTAGATTTAAGGTAGTTCTGGAAAAGGATAAGCACAGACAAGGAATAAAAATTCTAAATTGGGGAAAAGCAAATTTTGCTAAGCTCAGAGAGGATTTAGCCATAGTGGACTGGAAAGAGCTACTTGAAGGTAAATCAGTGTCAGGGCAGTGGGAAGCATTCAAGGAGGAGATCCGGAGGGTTCAGACCAAATATGTACTTTTAAAGAAAAACGGTGGGACTAACAAATCTAGAGTCCCCTGGATGTCTAGGGACATACAGGGTAGGATAAAGAAAAAAGGGAGTCGTATGACAGACACGAGGGCTTAAAACTCCAGAATCTTTAGAGGAGTACAGAAAGTGCGGGGTGAAATTAAATAGGATATTAGGAAAGCAAAGAGAGAGAATGAAAAATTCTTGGCAAGTAAAATCAAGGAAAACCCAAAGTTTTTTTTATAAATACATTAAGAGTAAGAGGAGAACTAAAGAAAGAGTAGGGCCTATTAGAGCTCATGAGGGTAATCTGTGTATGGAGGCGGGTGACGTCGGTAGGGTTCTTAATGAATACGTTGCGTCTGTTTTCTCAAAGGGGAGGGGCGAAGCAGACATTGCTATCAGGGAGGAGGATTGTGTAATATTAGATGAAATAAACATAGTGAGAGAGGAAGTATAAAGGGGTTTAGCAGCTTTAAAAGTGGATAAATCCCCAGGCCCGGATAGAATGTATCCCAGGCTGTTAAAGGAAGCAAAAGAGGAAATAGCAGAGGCCCTGACCTTCATTTACCAATCCTCTCTGGCTTCAGTTGTGGAGCCGGAGAAGTGCTATTGTGGTACCTTTGTTTAAACAGGGAGAAAAATATCGACCGAGTAATTACAGGCCAGTCAGCCGAACCTCGGTGGTGGGAAAATTATTGGAAAGAATTCTGAAGGACAGGATAAATCTTCATTTAGAAAGACACGGATTAATCAAGGATAGTCAGCATGGATTTTTTAAGGGAAGGTCGTGCCTGACAAATGTGATTGAATTTTTTGAGGAGGTAACAAGGAGGGTAGATGAGGGTAGTGCGTTTGATGTAGTGTATATGGATTTTAGCAAGGCTTTTGATAAGGTTCCAAGTGTAAGACTGGTCACGAAGTTAAAAGCCCATGGGATCCAGGGCAAAGTGTCAAGTTGGATTCAAAACTGTCTCGGAGGCAGGAAACAGAGGGTAATGGTTGACGGGTGTTTTTGTGATTGGAATGCTGTTTCCAGTGGGGTTCCGCAGTGCTCAGTACTAGGTCCCTTGCTTTTTGTGTGATATATCAATGATCCAGACATCAATATAAGGGGTATGATTAAGAAGTTTGCAGATGATAATAAAATCGGCTGTGTGGTTGATACTGAAGAAGGAAGCTGTAGACTGCAGGAAGAAATTAATAAATGGGTCAGGTGGGCAGAACAGTGACAACTGGAATTCAATCCGGAGAAGTGTGAGTTAATGCATTTGGGGATGGCTAAAAAGGAAAGGAAATACACATTAAATGGTGAGACACTGAGTAGTGTAGAGGAACAAAGGGACCTTGGAGTGCATGTCTACAGATCCCTGAATGTAGCAGGCCAGGTAGATAAGGGGGTTAAGAAGGCATACGGAATACATGCCTTTATTTGCCGTGTCATAGAATACAAGTGAGAAGTCGCACAACACCAGGTTATAGCCCAACAGCTTTATTTGAAATCAGAAGCTTTCGGAGTGCTGCTCCTTCGTCAGGTGAAGTCATCCAATACAAGAGCAGGGGGATTGTGCTTTGACAGTATAAAACACTAGTTAGGCCTCAGCTAGAGCACTGCTTGCAGTTCTGGGCACCACGTTACAGGAAAGATGTGATTGCACTAGAGAGGGTACAGAGGAGATTTACAAGAATGTTGCCGGGAGTAGAGAAACTTAGCTATGAGGAATGACTGAATAGGCTGGGTTTGTTTTCCTTGGAACAGTGGAGGCTGAGAGGAGACCTTATTGAGGTGTATAAAATGATGAGGGATCAAGATAAAGTGGACAGAAAGAACCTTCGCAGAGGGGTCAAAAACCAGGGGGCACAGATTTAAAGTAATTGGTGGAAGGTTTAGAGAGGAGTTGAGGGAAAATTTCTTCACCCAGTGGGTTGTGGTGGTCTGGAACTCACTGCCTGAAAGGGTGGCAGAGGCAGAAACCCTAACCACATTTACAAAGTACTTGGATGTGCACTTGGGATGCTGTAACCTGCAGGGCTACGGACCAAGAGCTGGGAAGTGGGGTTAGGCTTGAAAGCTCTTTGTTGGCCGGCGCGGACACCATCGGCCGAAATGGCCACATTCCGTGCTGTAGCTTTCTATGATTCTATGATTCTATAATACAGCACACATTTTCCTTTTCAAGCAGTGATCAAATTCCCTTTTGAATCTGCTCCCACCGCCCTTTCAGGTGATATGTTCCGGATCATAATAAGACGCTGATTAAAACAAAGTTCCTCTCATATCCACGCTGGCATTTTCAGCAATGATTTTAAATCGGTTTCCTTTGTTTACCGATGCACTTGCTAGTGCAAAGAGCATAAGAAATCGTAGTTGGAAGAAGTAATAATCTGTTAACGGTTCCCTAGATCAGCAGATTGCCTAAATTGATGACACAGAAGGATTCCATTCATGTCAGAAATAGAGCTGTACAGAGAGCAGAATTACGAGGTCAGAACACAAAAACAGGCCTTCCGGGCACAGCTATGCTGCTAAGGGATTTAGCAAGGAGCCTTAAAGATAAAGGCCCAGAAATTAAACACGGAGCGTTCCTGCGGGGGTAAGGCTTCCCCGCGATATCTCACTGCGCGCCTACCTTTTCCCTCCGGGCTCACACGAACTTTAGTTTCAAGGCTGCAGCTGTACAGTGTGTGCGTATCCCAGAGACGGAGTTAATTCGTGCGAGCTCTGGGATCACGTGATTCAGTTAGAGCCAATGGCAGCACACCATCTTTCATTCATAGTTTTGACAGCAAGGGCTGTCAAAGCTATGAATCTATACCCCCCCAAAAGAACAGCTAAACCTCAATTAAATTTTTAAAAAAGCCATCACATTAATAAAATAAGTATAGTTAAATAAATTAACCATTTTAAACAAAAAATTAAATTTTTGAAAAAATTTAAAATCTTTTTAAAAGTTATAAAAATAAACTTACCTTTCCTTAAAGTCTCGAAAAATGATAAACCTGTTGAAAAAAATTTAAAATAATACTTAATTAACTACTTACCTTGTTAAAAGAGGGTCTTACGCCTCCTTTCTTTATGTGCAAAATCTTCCATGCTTACCTGCGCGTTCAAAGCACTAAGTGCACTGCGTGCGCGCAGCCTGTAGCGCGCACGCCATCACTTAGGAACCGCCCCCTTTTGAGTTCACGAAGTGCCGGTTTCCCGCGCATGCGCAGTGCATGCTGAAAACCGGCAATTGGAGACCTAAAACGCGAGAGTACACAGTGCGTACTCTCGCGTATTAGGTCTAATTTTCGGGCGGTACGGTCTCTCGAAAGGGCAACAAGACCTTTCGAACAGAAATAGGGAAATAGCTGATCTCAGCAAGATGGGAGGGGAGGCTCTCAGAGGAAGCCTCTCCCTTGTAATTGGACAATGGATGGGTAAAATTATTGACACCAGGTATCCACCAGCCCATCGAATAAGGTATAAAAACGGGCGACCGTGACGGGAAAACATGCATTCAGGGGCAAAGACTTCTCCGAGGTGGATGCATGCTGGCTGCAGCCTATCACCTTGGAAAAGTTTAGCCTCTGAGGTAGATCAATGCTGGCTGTTGGCCTAACACCTCCAACAGCTCGATGGACGACCCAACGGAAGTGACCGTTGCCGCAGTCTGCAGGAAACCACCCAATCCGGGACCACTGTACTGCCTCACCGTCCGTCCTTCCATCGGGTCGTTTCTTTCTGCTCCAGGGCCGGAGATTGCCCTCATCTATCAGTGTTGTATGTCAACTGTATTTATTTCAGTCGCATGTAATATCTGATTAGGCTTAATCTGCAGCTCTCTAATAAAACGCCTTACAACTCCTAAGACCCTTTGAGTAATCTGTGTTTGACCTGCGATCCAAATCTTACAGTGGTGTCAGAAGTGGGATCACAGAGTTGGGAGTTGTAAGGTTCCGGGTGTGGGGACGGGAGGGACTTGGTCGACCGCGCGTGATCGTCGCTTGAAACTAAGTAGAAGACTCCCTGAACGAAGCGATAGGGCGAGAGTGGGGTAAAGGTAATACCAGAACAACAATGGCATTGCATATCACCGGGAGCAGTTGATGGATAGCCTGAAGGAGGTAAAGCATAAAGAGCAGGAGAGAGATTGGGAGATAGAGAAGGAAAAACAATCTAAGCTGCATGATAACCCATCTGAAAACTCAGCAAAGGAAGCAAAACATCAGGGAATTACGGAATAAGTTGCTGAGACAATTTCGAAGAAGTGGAAAAGGAAACTTAAAGTTTTACCAAAACTGAAGCTATTTTCCGTGCCGAGAAAAATAAAACACAAGATTGCTGCGCGAAAAGAACGTTAAGGAATTGCTGGAATTTCAGTTTGTGTAAAAGTGTTTGTTAAAGTGAGGACGTTTTCCTGACTGTGAATGTTTAAGAAGTTACAGTATTCATTTTTCTTGAAAGTCTGTGTTTAAAATAAAGTGTCTGTTATGTGTGTTTTAGCTCCACCCACTTCTCTGTGCAGAGAGTTAAAAGCCGTTTAACTCTTTGTCGTCATGTCTTGAATGCTGAAAGTTTTATGTTCATTTCATTTTCAGATTGTGCAGCTAGAAGTGGGAGAAACTTTGTGATTTGCATTTGAAGTTAAAGACACTGCTGTGGATATATTTTGACTGGGACTGCTTGTACAGCAAACTGTAGAGGCAGCTTGTTTTACCAAAAATAAGCATCAGCCTTGAAGTTACGGTTACCATGGTTTCTGATCGTGTATGTTCGAAAATGAATTCGGACTTTTGAAAGTACTTTGTTTGAATTCGATTACGAAAAGATGCTGTTGTTTTTTATAGTTTAAATTAAAAATGTGTGAATTTATTTTAAATCAATTCCAACGTTTACAAAGCACTGTCTTCTTAATTTGGTTACTGCAAGTCCGAGACGCCCACTCTCTAAGTTTAGACAAGTAAGAAGTAATCAGCAATTATAAACTGGGTTGAAAGGAAAAAAATAAATTAGTCTATGATGAAATCAAGAAAGGAGAAAAGGAAAGTATCTCCCCTTTTCTACTTTCAGTGTACTGTCCCTTAAAAACTTGTATGAATGTTTCGAAGCTAAAAGCTGAGGAAAATAGAAAATGTTTTTTTAACAACAGATTAAGTTTCAGTCTAAGATTTAAACTTGGAGTCGCGGTTGCTATGGTGAAATTTCCAAAGCAGTTGGATTTCATTTGATTAAATTTGAAAAAATATTTTTTCTCCAGTTATATTCAGTGTTTTTACAGTCATTTGGAAAGGCATCCGAAGAAAGGACAATAAGAAAAATGATGTAATTTACTGGGTTTTTTGTAAGCATGTGCTATTTTGTTTTGTTTGATCTGTTCTGTATCGTGTTTAGTATTTTCCTGAATTAAATTGGAATTATTAACGTTAACGAACCTATTAAATAATGAAAACCCAACCAAAAAACGGGATGAGGTCCTAAAAGCAGAATATAGGGAGTTAGGAGGTAAATTAAAAAATAGGACCTCAAAGGTTGTAATCTCAGGATTACTACCAGTGCCACGTGCTAGTCAGAGTAGAAACAGAAGGATATTTCAAATGAATACGTGGCTAGAGGAATGGTGCAAGGGGGAGGGATTCAAATTCCTGGGACATTGGAACCGTTTCTGGGCGAGGTGGGACCAGTACCCTAGGATGCAGATTATCAGTACCTGTGGATTTATCGGCCTTTCAAAAGGCTTTCGATAAGGTCCCGCATAAGAGATTAGCGTGTAAAGTTAAGGCACATGGGATTGGGGGCAAGGTATTGACTTGGATAGAGAACTGTTTGGCAGACAGGAAGCAAAGAGTTGGAATAAACGGGTCTTTTTTCCGAGTGGCGGGCAGTGACTAGTGGGGTTCCGCAGGGATCGGTCCTCGGACCCCAGCTATTCACTGTATATATTAATGATATAGACGAGGGAACTAGATGTAATATCTTCAAGTTTGCAGATAACACGAAGCTGGGTGGGCGTGTGTGCTGCAAGGAGGATGCCGAGAAACACCAGTATGATTTGGACAGGTGGGGATATTGGGCAGATTCATGGCAGATGCAGTATAATGTGGATAAGTGCGAGGTTATCCACTTATTTGGCAAAAACAGAAAGGCAGATTATTATCTGAACGGCAATTGATTGGGAGAAGGGGAAGAGCAATGAGACCTTTTTTTTCTCTCTCTCTCCCCCTACGGCAGCTTTCTCTCATTCTGCCAGCATTTCACAATTCACACTTCTAGCCACCTTTTGTTGCTTAACCTGTCCCATTACCATCTCGTCTTGCCTTGAGCATCTCTTAATGTCTCTACTTACCATAATTATTCCTCCCCCCAACTTCCCCCTTGCTTTTTTATCTGTTTCAATTCCAGCTTTTTTCTCAGTTCTGACGAAGGCTTTCGACCTGAAACGTTAACTCTGTTTCTCTCTCCACGGATGTTGCCTGCCCTGCTGAGTTTTTCCAGCGTTTTCTGTTGTTGTTTCGAGACCTGAGTGTCCTTGTGCACCAGTTGCTGAAGGTAAGGATGCAGGTGCAGCAGGCGGTTAAGAAGGCAAATAGATTGTTGGCCTTCGTAGCGAGGGGGTTTGAGTACAGGAAGAAGGATGTCTTGCTGCAGCTGTACAGAGCCTTGGTGAGACCACACCTTGAGTATTGTGTGCAGTTTTGGTCGCCTTATCTGAGGAAGGATGTTCTTGCCATGGAGGGTGTGCAGCGAAGATTCACCAGACTGATACCTGGGATGGCAGGAATGACCAACGAGGAGAGATTCGGTCGATTCGGCTTATACTCACTGGAGTTTGGAAGAATGAGAGGAGATCTCATTGAAACTTATAAAATTCTAACAAGGCTAGACAGACTGGATGCAAGAAGGATGTTCCCGATGGCGGGGGAGTCCAGAACAAGAGGTCACAGTCTAAAGATAAGGTGTAAGCCACTTAAGACAGAGATGAGGAGGAATTTATTCAACCAGAGAGTGGTGAAACTGTGGAATTCTGAAACCACAGAAGGCAGTTGAGGCCAAGTCAGTAAATATATTCAAGAAGGAGTTAGATATATTTATTGAGGCTAAAGGTATCAAGGGATATGGGGAGAAGGCAGGAACGGGGTACTGAGTTTGGATGATCAGCCATGATCTCATCGAATGGCGGAGCAGGCTCGAGGGTCGAATGGCCTACTCCTGCTCCTATCTTCAAGGTTTCTATGTCTTTTTCGATCGGGATTCTTTTTAAATTGACGTGAAGTAATGCAATGGCGTGGGTGTGACAATATTTGCTCCATCTTCTAATAAACCTGCAAAGGAGTTAACCCTTTCCGCTGGCAGCTGTTTTTTTTAATTGGTTCACCAAACAGCTTTGATCTATGTTTTCTATCTTTAATATTATTTAGCCTCTGAGGTTGATCAATGCTGGCTGACGGCCTAACATCTCCAAAAGCTCGACGGACGACCCAACGGAAGTGACTGCAGCCTCAGACTGCAGGAATCCACCCAATCCGAGACCACCATACTACCTCACCGTCCGTCTGTCCGTCCAACCGGTCGTCTTGTTCCCCTCCGGGGCCGTAGATCACCGTCATCTCTAACGGGTTGTATGTCTACTGTATCTAATTCAATCGCATGTAGTTTCTGATTATGCTTAAACTGTAGCTCTCTAATAAAACATCTAACAACTCCTAAGACCCTTTGTGTAATCTGTGTGTGACCAGTGATCCAAATCTTACAAAGTGTTTCATCCTAACTACACTATTAAAACCCCTCCTAATTTTGAACAGTTATCTTCAATATACACTTAACTTTCTCTGCTCCAAGGGAAAGATTTGAACGACTGGCATATATAGCGCCTTTGACCAACTCACGATGTCCCAAAACGCTTGATAGCCAATGAAGATCGGTTGAAGTGTAGTCACTGTTGTAATGTAGGAAACGCGGCAGTCAATTTGCGCACAGCAAACTCCCACAAAACGCAACGTGATAATGACCAGATGATCAGCTTTTTTACTGATGGTGATTGAGGGATAAATATTGGCCAGGGCACCGTGCATCTCTCCCCTGATCTTCATAGAAAAAGTGTCATGGAATCTGGAAGGAGACACACCGCGGGACACACTCAAGGATCTTATACGTCCATCTGAGAGACAGAGAGGGCCTCGGTTTAATGACACATCCGAAAGACAGTAACTCTGACAGTGCAGCTCACCCCCAGTACTACACTGGACTGTCAGCCTATTTGGTTCGGCAGCAAACCTCTCCAAGTATATTTTTGCTAGTTCTGCATTCTAATTAACTATTCCATGATGCAAGACTCAGAATGGGCTTTTATCCAGTAAGAACAGTTTTTGAGACCTTATCTCATCTGTACAGTTGCTTTTAGCTGTTAGTGAGCCAGCTGCTAATGATTAGTGTACTATGATGAAGGCGATCACAGAAAATGAAACACAATGGGCTGTTGAGCCAAGATATCTTGACAATTTGTTTAGCAGAGCATGACGCCCTTGGCTCTAGTCACAGGCCTCGTCTGGTTTCAATAAGTGAAGTTAAATAACATTTTACCTTCAGGCTCTTATTTAATTTCTATTTTATTTTGTTATGTATTTGTTCTCAGATTGTGTGTGACTCTGGAAAGGCCGCATTTCTTTCCCATCGCTAGTTACACTTGAGAAGGAGGTGGTGGGCCTTCTTTATGAATTACTGTAGTCCTTGTGCCGGAAGTGCTCCCACAATGGTGTTAGGTGGCGAATTCTAGCATGTTGACCCAGCGACGATGAAGGAAAGGCTATATATATCCAAGTCGGGATAGTGTGTGACTTGAAGGAGAAGGTGCACGTGAAGGTTTGTAGTGCATCCCAAGGTGAATTTAGCAGATGCACTATTACATATATATAACATTATTTAAAAAGCGTAGTAGAGCCAGAGAACTGACGGACAGCTAATGCAATTCCTATATTTTAAAAAGAAATAGAACAAATACAGGGAACTATAGATCAACTAGCTTAACGTCGCTGGTAGGAAAGGTCAATTAGCTTAATGTCGTGGTGGGAAAGATAATGGATTTCTTACTAAAAAATGTAATGTAAAAACATTTAGAAACTGAAAACATAAGCAAGTGTATTTAGCACGGATTTCAAAAGGGAAGATCATGCCCAATTTTATTGAGTTCTTTGAAGAAGTCATAGAAAAGGTAGATAAGCGTAATGCAGCAAACATACTGGGCCTTATTTTGCGACACCGACGGGTATGTACGAGCTGTGGATGCGCCCGCAGAGGCCGTGCAAGTTCCGGGTTTAGGTACGCGAAGCGTATGCGCTAAAACCTGGAATTTGCGATCTGTCAAGAATCCTCTCGACAGATTCTCCACATCCCCAGAAGAAGGGTCTCTGTGGGTGGAGAGTTGCGCTATTTGTCCAACTTCTGCCTGCTGAATACCTGTGAAATCTGATGTCTGGCAAAAGCTGGCGTAAGGCCTGCTTTTAACAGCATAACAGTGGTAATAAATAAAAAATAAAATTTTATCTCTCATTTATACATTAAAAACCCTGTCCAATAAGCTGAGTTTATTTTTAGCCACGTTAAAACATGTAATTATTTTTTCAAAAATTACTTATTTAAATGGCATTTTAATTAATTTTAATTATGTATTTTTTAAATGTATTTCATGTGTTCGTGTATTTTTTAAGTGATCCCCATTCATACTGACGTACGTTACGGAATTAGTATAAGTATGAATGGGAATTCCGGACTTTTATTTTAACATAGACATTACCTATGTCTATGTTTATTGGTTGCGCTGGCCCACGTGATCCCAGGGACGCTTGCGAACCGGATGCTCACCTGGGACACGTGGGCCTCTGCCCGCCTGGACCCAGAGAGGCTCAGGATCGCAAGCCTCCATATTTTCCAAGACAGGAGGTAAATGCATAGATATTTTACAGTTCGGAGGCATCCGCCCGCGGCAAACCTCCGACCGCAAATGTTAGGCAAATATATTTCGATTTCCAAATGGAATTGTTTAAGTTAGTACTGTACTGATGACTGAGGTCCGAAAATGACAGTCAGGGACATGTAGCAGAATGGATAGCAAGCTGGCTAAAAACAGAATACAGAGAGGAGGGGTTAAAGCCTGTTACCGAGAAGAGCAAAAGGTGGGAATTGGTGTTTCACAAGAATCGGTGATGGGACCACTGTTTCTCTCAATTTACATAAACGATTTGAACTCGGGAATCGGAACTACAATTTCAAAATTTCCTGACGTCACCAAATTGTGGGGTGCAGTTAATACATTGGATGACCATGACAAAAATAAAAAGACATTTGAAATCTAGTAGAAAGGGCATGAATTTGACAAATGAATTTGAATGTAACGAAGCATGAGGTGGTATATTTTGGTAGGAAGAATAAGGAGGCCACAAACTCCTTGGAAAATATGTGTCTAAAAGGGGTAGACAACAGATGGATCTGGCGGGCACAGATACAGAAATCACTAAAAGTACCGATGCAGTTTAATAAGGATATAAAAAAGCAAACAAAACCCTAGCGTTCATTTCTAGAGGGATGGAATTTTTAAGCAGAGAAGTTATGTTAGACTTGTATATGACCTTGGTTAGACCACACTTGGAATACTGTGATCCGTTCTGGTATCCATATTTAAAAAAACCAGATAGATACATTGAAGAAGGTGCCAAAATCTTTACTAGAGTGAGACCAGAACTTAGAAATTATAGCTATCTGAAAAGATTGAATAGTCTGCGACTCCTTTCTTGAGTAAAGATAAGACTGAGGGGTGACCTGATCGATTTCTTTAAGATTGTGAATGGGGTTGATTGGATAGACCTAAAGAAGATGTTTCCACTTGCGGGGGACACAAGAACAAGGGGCCATAAACATAAGATAGTCACTAATAAATCCAATAGGGAATTCAGGATGAACTTCTTTACACAGAGAGTGGTTGGAATGTAGAACTCTCTACCACAAGGGGTAGTTAAGGCCAGTAGTATAGATGCATTTAATGGGAAGCTAGATAAATACATGAGGGATAAAGGAATAGAGGGATGTGTTGCTGCGGTTAGATGAAGAAAGAGGAGTAGTTCCCGTGTGAAGCATAAACACTGGCATGGACCTGTTGGGCCGAATGGCCTGTTTCCGAGCTATAAATAACATGTAAAATTATGGAAGACCCTCTTCCATCATTCCCCACATTTACACACTTCTATCATATCGCAATGTAATTTGTGCTGTTGTAACGCAATAACTCCTTCAGAAGTGGAGTCAGTTTTGTAATGTGTGAAAACTCAGCAGCCAATTTACAAACAACAATGAGCTGAATGGTCAGATTCTCTATTTACTCGCGTTGTTTGTACGACATTTGTTGGCCAGGATACCTCAGCTGCTCTTCTTCAAATCGAACCATGGGATCTTTTACACCCAGCAGGGAGGGCGGGAGGGGTGTGGGTTTCATCTGAAAGATGACACTTCCGAGAGTACACCACTCCCTCAGTACTGAAGTGTCAATCTCGACGATGTGTTCAAGCCTCTTCCGAGTCGGAGGCAAAAGTGCGACCATTGAGTGGGCACTGAAAACATTAATCCTGGTTTAGGACCTGACCCCTCTATAGCAGCTCTTGTTTTACTCTGGTGAGTGTTGCGGTATGTGTCACTGGGGGCAGGTTAAGGACTGTCTCTCTCCGAGGGTTAGGTTTCTCTGCTCCAACAGGGCTGTTTTGGCAATCAGTTTGGGAGAGAAGAAAGAATGGCATTTATATAGCGCCTTTCCCGAACACCGGACGTCTCAAAGCGCTTCAAAGCTAACAAAGTACTTTTATTTGGCGTGTAGTCACTGTTGTAATATAGAAAACGCGGCACCCAATGAGTGCACAGCAAGCTCCCATAAACAGCAATTTGATAATGACCAGATAACCTGCTTTTGTTATGTTTATTGATGGATCAATATTGGCCAGGACACCGGGGATAACTCCCCTGTTCTTCTTCGAAATAGTGCCATGGGATCTTTTGCGACCACTTGAGAGAGCAAAGGGGCCTTCAGTTTAACGTCTCATCCGAAAGCCGGCATCTCCGACAGGTACAGCGCTCATTCAGCACTGCACTGGAGTGTCAGCCTAGCTTTATGTGCTACAAGTCCTATGGAATTGGAACTGAACCCACACATTTCTGACGCAAAGACGTGTGTGCTACCCACTGAGCACACCTGTCAATCTAGAGACACAGATAGAGACACTCCACATCTTCTTCCTTAGCTAGATTGCAGATTTAGACCTGTGCGTGGTCCTTTAAAGTAGGATAACATTTCAACTACTCTGAGTCAAAACAGATAGAGTTAGCTATCTGTTTGATCATTTACGTGTGAAATAAAGTTAGATATTATGCAATTATCCAGCATTAAGGAAAATTAAATGATTACACAGACATTTCAATCTTAACACGCCTACAATTGCAACTCTTTTGGAACATACCTGTGCCTATCTTAAGCAGAAATTATCAATTTGCACAAACCCTTGGTTGAGGTACAATTGGATTAGTTTATACAGTTTTGACACCGTTTATAGAGGGGAATTAAAGCAATAGAGAGCTAACAGCATAGATTCACCAGAATGGTCCCAGAGCTTTGAGATATTGGATAATTATCACTGGAGCAGAGAATGTTCACAGGAGGTCTTCAAAATTAGAAACCGTTGTGTTAGATTGTCGAAGGTAAGCCTATTTCCTCTGCTTGGAGAGGGCGCTCAGTCCCCAATTCAAATTTATCACGGTGAAAATGAGGAAATGAGTTTTGGGGCATGGAGGGGTAATGGCAGGAACCGTTGCAGCTTTAAAAGGAAAATTAGCAAATCGATGAAAGAGAGGAAGAAAGAGAGCTGTGGCGAAAGTGAGTGGGATTAATTCTGGATTGCTCTAGGAATCTATAAGGATTGGTTTCCTTATGGGCTGTGAGTTTGCGTGCTTTATGGTCTGGCCAACACCCTGTCGTCACTTCAACCCTTTAATTTCTACAACATTTCTTTAATTGTTTAATTAAAGATCCAAACTCTTTGGAAAAGCAATTTATCAGCTAAGCTGAACCTTCCAGTCAATGACCCGTTCCTCTATGAGTTTGCTTTACTGTTGTTCTCAAGTTGAAGCTCTCTTGTTGATAGTTGGCCGAGCTTTCTGGTATTACACAAACCAGAAGAGGAACAGAAATCACAAGCTGCGCATGTTAAATACACGAATCAATACGCTTACCGATATATATATGTCCTCTCCTCCTGGTTTTAATGGCCTCTGCTGGTATTCACAGATTGTACTGCGTTTGTAATATTTTAATAAAAATCGCATAACGTTTATGTTTCAAGTGCACCACGTCTTGTGAACTATTTTATTTACAAATATATATTGGCCCAGAAATTTGACTCGGAGGCTTGCTGCTGGGGTAAGGATCGCGCGCGATATCACACTCCGCGTCGGCCGTTGTGTTTTGGGCCCACAGGAACTTCGGGTCCTGGGCCTCTCCCTGGTGCCAGCGCGTAGTGTGTGCGTGTCCCAGGGGCGCAGTTAGTGCGATGCGACCTCTGGGATCACGTGGGTCATGGAGAGCCAATGGCAGCAGACTTGTCAAATCTGTGAATTGAAAGCGAGCCCAAAAGAACAGCTAAACCTCAAATAAATTTTTTAAAAAATCATCACATTAATAAAATAACTATAGTTAAATAAATTAAACACTTTAAACAAAAATTTAAATTTTTGAAAAAATTAAAAAAAAATTAAAAGTTTATAATAATAAACTTACCATTCTTTAAAGTCTCTAAAAAAGATAAACCTGTTGAAAAAAATTAAAAATTATACTTAATTAACTACTTACCTTGTTCAAAAGGGGTCTTACGACTCCTGTTTACATGTGTATAATCTTCCATACCTACCCTCGCGTTGAAACCTGAAAAAAAACCTAAGTGTGCTGCGTGTGCACTGCCTGTAGTGCGCACGCGGTTCACCTAGGAATCGCCACCTTCGCCATACCGGAAGTGCCGGTTTCCCGCGCATGCGCAGTGCATGCAGGAAACCGGCACTTCGGGATCGAATACGGGTGAGTACACAATGCGTACTCTCCCGTATTCGGCCGAATTTTTGTGCCAATGTGTTATTTTTTGTTCCTGGATTGTGGGCGACTCTCGGAAGGCAGAGTTTATTGCCAATTTCTAGCTGTCCTGTGGGGTTTAAGAATCTACACTCAAAGGGGCTGGAATACAAAGAGGAAGAAGTGATGCTTCAGTCATACAAAGCCTTGGTTAAAAAACAAATGGATCAATGCGTTCAGACTTGGACACCACCCGGAATTCTATTCTGGTTTTGAAGGGGGTACATTGCAGGTCCACACGAATATTACCAGGACTTACAGAAAATAGATAAGCGGGTGAAAGGTCATAAAGCGGAAACGTTAAATCTGTTTCTCTCTCCGGCTGAGTAGTTCCCGCATTTTCTGTTTCTATAATAGAGAAGCTGTGATAGTTATCTTTAGAGCAGAAAAAGTTCAGGGGAGATTTAATAGAAGTGTTCAAAATTAACAGGTTTTTGGAAGATAAAATAAGGAAAACCTGTTTCCACTGACGGCAGGGAAGCTAAGTAAAGTACAGCGATTTATGATAAATGACAAAAGAACTAGATGGAAGATAAGGATCAACAAATCACACAGTGCCTAACAGGTTGTGGAAGCAGATTCAAAAGAGAATTGGATTTTTACTTGAAAATAAAAACAATTTGGAGGCCTTGGGAGAACAAGGAGGGTAGTGGGACTATTTGGATATCTCTTTCAAGGAGCCGTCATAGGCTCGAGGGGCTGAGTGACCTACTGCTGTTCTTATGCTCCAGTGGACATGAAGCGTATTGCTGTTTGTGGGACCTTGCTGTTTGCAAATTGGTTACAGCGTTTGTCTACATAACAACGGTGAATACAATTCCAAAGGACTTCATTGGCCGTGAAGTGCGAATGGACATCCTGAGGATGTGAATGTTGCTATACAAAGACAGGACCTTTCTTTCAGTTCCCCGGGCGCAAGTTATCAAGTTTGCCACAGCGATGCAATCTTGCCAGCAGGATGAGACAGGACCTTACAGGGGTAAGAGGCGAATAAACAAAATGCATAAAGCACCTGATCAAGTCACTCAGAAATGTTCCAAAGCACTTCACATAGAAACATAAACGAAATAATTTGCCTTTGCAGTGCACCTCTTATGACTGCTGGATTGCCCAAAGACCTCCCAGCCAATGAAGTATCTTTCCAAAACAGTCCCACAAACAGCAGTAGATAAATGACCAGATCATCTGTTTAGTGGTGCTGGTTGCGCATAAATTCTGGACAGGAGACCTCCTTGGCTCTTCTTAAAATATGGGATATTTTACATCACCAGCGAGGACAGACGGAGCCCGGGTTTAATGTCCTATCCAAAGAAGACACCTCCCTCAGTAATACACTGAAGTGTCAATACGCTCAAGTATTTTCTGACTCGGAGTTAAGAGTGTTACCACTGAACCAAGGCTGAAGCAATTAATCTAGTCCTTTGGAACTGGCCTCTCCATTTCAGGTTAAGCACTTATGCAAAAGTAAAATACTGCGGCTGCTGGAAGTCGGATATAAAGACAGAAATGCTGGTAAACTCAGCAGGTCAGACAGAATCTGTGTCGAGAAGAATCGGATTTAAAAGTTTCCGGTCGATGACCTTTCTGGTTCAGCTCTTGCTATGCTTTTGTGAGTGTTGGTGCCAATGTCAATGGGGTGGATTGAGCATCCCCTGGGGAGGAGGTTTGAGTTATCCTGTTGTAGGATAGCTGATTGGAGAGTTAGGTTGGAAGAGAGTCACTCCACGTTCTCTTCCGTTGCTAGTTTGCACGTTTAGAACCACGTTTGGCCCCTTTAAGCATGATCATTTTTCAACCACTCTGATTAAAAACAGATAGACTGATATGTGAAATAAATGTAAATATTATGGAAATAAACTGTAATTAAGAGCTTTAAATAATGACAGGAAAGATTCAATCTTAACAACCCTATAATTTCCGTACCTATGTCTATCTCATATGTAATGATAAATTTGCACCAACTTTGTTTAGGATACAGCTAGAGTACTGCATGCAGTGTTGGGCACGTCATTAGAGAAAGGACATCCATGCCATAGAGAGCAAACAGCATAGATTCACGAGGTCGGTGCCAGAGATAAGAGACGATAGCAATGTAAGGACGTCGAGATACGGGGATTATTTCCATGGGAGCAGACAAGGTTAAGAGGAAATTTAATTGAGCTCTTTAAAATTATACGTTGTTTTGATTCTGTGAACAAGGAAAGGCTATTCCCTCTGTGCAATGAGTGGGTTCAGTGACGAGGGATCTCCAATTCGGAATTGTAACCGAGAGAGTGAGGAGAGGATTGTTGGAGCATGGAATACTTTGATACAAGGAGTGATAAATGCAGAGATCATTGCATCCTTAAAAGCGAAGTTGGATAAATATATGAAACAAATGAAAACAGCGGCCTGTGGGGAGAGGTAGTGGGATTAATTATGAATTGCTGCAGCAAAGGCTCAATTAGCAGATTGACCTCTTCTTGTGCTGTAAAATTGTTTGGTTGAAGTTCTGGCCAAAACCATGAATTCACATCTTATCACTGATTGCTAAATGGATTTTATTAATTATTTAATCAAAGGCCCAAACTCTTGGCAGCAGCAATTCATCATATAAGGTGACACTTTTAATCGATCATCCATGCTTTATGCATTTGCTTTACAGAAGTTCTCATCTTGAAAGAACACTTTGATGGTTTGCCATGGTTTCTTGTAATGCAGTGAAAAGAAAAGGCACCAGAGAAAATCTCGAGATTCACCAGTGTGATATTCGAATCAAAATGGTTATCGATGTGCAGCTGTTTGTTCTTGTGGATGAATGGCTTCCACAAGTGGCCACAGATTATTTTCTCTTCTGTCATATTGAAATAAAAATATCTTTGCATTTTCTGTTGCATCTGCACCATTTCTGGTTTTAACTTTTTCACTTATGCATAGATTTTATTTAATTTTTAGTTCTGGGGTTGCGG
Organism: Squalus acanthias; assembly: GCA_030390025.1. Lineage (NCBI taxonomy): Eukaryota > Metazoa > Chordata > Chondrichthyes > Squaliformes > Squalidae > Squalus > Squalus acanthias. The sequence continues at coordinate 8,951,722 of JASTWF010000029.1, read as the reverse complement.
GCGACGCTGACAAGTTTAAATTTATTGTCACTCCCTTGGTGCCTCGAGGGCTTTAAGATTCGAAGCGAATGGGTCTGGAATACAAATGAAAGGAAGCGATGCTTGATTTTTACAAAACTTGGCCGGACCCCATTTGGGGAACTGCATTTAATTTTGGGCATCGAACCTCAGGAAATGTATATATGGCCCTGGAGGAGGAACAGCCCAGATTTATCAGAATTATACAAGAGCTTATAGAGTTAAGTTATGACGACAGGTTGCATAAAACCTATGCATTTGCTTTACGGAGGTTCTCATGTTAAAGAAGCCACGATGATAGTTGTCCAAGTGTTCTGGTAAAACTGAAACTAGAAAAGGCACAGCAGAAGGTTACGAGAGATACGTGGTGTAAGATTGAAATCAAAACGCTCATCCATGTATATTAGTTCTCGCTGGTGTTTGAACTGCCGCGACTATTGTCCCGATAATGTGATGTATTTTGTAATAATTAACTAAAGAAATCGTAGCTTCTGATATTTCATCTGCACCACGTCGTGTTCACTTTTTCAATTATTAATGCCATTTGTTCAATTGTTGCTCCTTGGTTTGTGGGCAGCTCCGGCAAGGCATTATTTTTTTTCCCAATCCCAATGTGTCCTGAGGGGATTTAACGTAAAATCTGAAGGGAGCTCAAAAAGGAATAGGAGGAAATAAGGCTTCAGTTGTAGAGCGCCTTGGTCAGACCCCGTATGGAGCACCGTGTTGAATTAAAAATAAAATCCAGGGCACGACAAAAAGGCTGCCGATTCACTATCGCCCGTTTTACTGTCCCGCCCAGGACCAATTTCATCCTTACCTGTTTATTCTATCTACTTTTTTTTGGCTTTAGCATCAACTAATTATATTTGTTAATGACGCTGATTTATTAATTTATAGCCGGTGCAGCACAATGCAGAATTCTCACAGGAAGCAGGACGTGAAGAAGCTGCGGTTATTCAGACTTTTTAAAAATGTTATAGAGAGAAAAGCAACGATTGTGGCTCTCACATGGGGAAAAGATATACCTGGGATAAATATGAACAAACTTTAAAATAATATAATTTAGTTTAAAGTTTCTAAAAAAATTCATTTTATCACAATGGATAAATTTGACACTCCACAAAATTAAAAATAGTTGTTCAGGACCATAACGCTTGTTTAGCAGTCAATTCGCTGTTAAAACCCCAGATACACCGAATCCGTTTAACGGGGTATTTAACAGCGATATTGCCGGAAAAGCCCAAGTTTTTTCCGTTTCACTGATTTCCCTGATTCCACTGATTGCCGGCTATGGGGGTGGGGGCGGGGGTACAGCGCAGCCAGTGTCGGATCCGTGAATGACGGATCGCAACTTCAGGATTTACGTGTTTAGATGCGCATGCGCTGCATCCTGAAGTTGCGGTCAGCTTCAAAGGGGTAAAAACAGCGAATGTTGTTTGTTCGCCATCATTTTCCACCGCAAATTCCGGACTGTATAAAGGTAACCATTGTAATGCGCACAGTATCCATCAGCCGAGTGGTAAATTAGTCCTCATATACACCTTATGAAAACGTTAAACTAAGAATAACTTGCATTTCATCAGTTGGGCTGCAGGAGTCAGTAAACTAGCCGGAGATTGTCTCTGCAAAGGGGAACTCGCGGTATTGCCGAATGGTCTGTATATTTTCCTAGCTACAGTCCATTACATAGAATCACAGTCCGACCGGCCGAAATCCATGAACACAGACAGTAATAAAACAGAATAAATAGTTGTCCCGGGGGAAGTTACACATCAGTTTAATTTTATTTAAATCTGTGATTACAGTAAAGGATTTTCCGCACACGGCAGCTGCTCCAAGCTTACAAAACACACCTTGCATCAAATTCAATCTCAATCAAATCAGCTCGGTTTGCCTTCAAAACAACAGGATTACAGTGACTGAGTGGTGAGGGGCTGCGATATCGTCTGAAACAACATTGTTGCCTACGTGTGTAAATCTTCCGTTGTCCTCGTTATTTTAAAATCTTAGAAAGTACAGTGAAGGGATATTTCACCCCAATTCTTCAGCTCCTCTCTGAACTTACTCTGGGTCACGGCATAAATAAAAGTGTTTGTGCAGCAACTCAGGAGCTGGAGCACAGACCCATGTTCTAGCACAATGTTGATGTTTGGACCATCACCGAATATGTCCAGCAGAGAAATTCCAGAACACATCGTAGCCACCAGGAGTACAGCCATTAGAAGGATAAAATTCCCCGAGATCACAAAAAGTAGAGTAATTGATTTTCTTCTGTTTTTTTGTCTCTGGATCACTGGGACTCTCCCCACTGACCCGGTCCCGAAGACTCCTGCGAATTCTGATGGTCACTAAAATGTGTCGGACAGTTAAAACATTGAGCATCAGAATCAGAATAAATGGTACACACGGGGTGAAAATATAATGTAGAAATTCAATTGCTGCCCATACTGGTGAAAGCATAACACTGTAGGTCAAAACGGAGAACCAGGGAGCTCTTATCAGCATATAAGTGCTTGTAACCATAAAGTACCAGAAAATGTTCTTAACACAGAACAACACAGTCATTGTTCCAATAACCACCGCCGCCTATTTCTCGGTGCAATATTTGTTTTTTAGCTTCTGGCAACAAATGGCCACACATAGATCAAAGGTGAAAGTGACGGTGAAACAGACAGAACAGTCTGTGGCTGCATAAAGTAGGACGGCATGGATATTACACACGGGAATGTCGTACATAAAGTCAAACTTTGTATAATAAACAATGGGAATCCGCCTCAGTATCAGATCGATGATAACGACCAGTAGATCCGCCGCTGCCATAGCCACAAGGTAGCGAGTGACACATTTGGAGAGACGACACTTTCCCCGAGACAGGGTCACAATCGACACTAAGTTACCTGTAAGGAAGGGGGGAAAAGGGAAATTACACATCAGGATGGGAGCAGAAATATAAGTGTCGTGGATCCATGGTTGTAATTTACTGAAAGCTCACAACATCCCGTGATGGAATCCGATGTGACAGAAATTCATGTTAGTGCTAAGGTTTCAAGTCAACTGTCAGTAATGATTTGTGAAGTCAAGGTCTGATTAAATTGGATAAATAAACATGAAAATAACACGGTTATGTCTATTCAGAAATATCCAACAATAGAATATGGTTTCACCTGATGAACAAAGTGTAAACACACTGACTGGTGCCAACAAAACCTGATGGTGCTGACAGAAGGTCCCACGGTCGAATCTGGGCCTAGTCAGTTACAATTGGAATCAATGACCCTGTGATATGGTGGGGTTGATCCCCATGCTTCCAGCTCCTGATCAGTAACTCTGGGATGTGCTGAGGGTGAAACCCCCTTGGCCCTGCTCCTGATCAGTGACTCTGGGATCTGCTGAAAGTGAAACGCCCCTTGGTCCTGCTCCTGATCAGTGACTCTGGAATAAGCTGACGGTGTATCCCCCTTGGTCCTGCTCCTAAGCAGTGACTCTGCGATCTGCTGAATGTGAAACGCCCCTTGGTCCTGCTCCTAAGCAGTGACCCTGGGATGTGCTGAGGGTGAAACTCCCATTGGTCCTGCTCCTGAGTAGTGAACCTGAGATATTCTGAGTATGTAATCCCTTGACTCCTGAAGCTGATCATAGACCCTGGGTATTGTTGGGATGTCACATATGAACTTAGGAGCAGGAGTGTGCCATTCAGCCCATCGAGCCTGTTCCGCAATTTAATGAGATCAGGGCTATCTGTATCCAAACTCTATTCATCTGCCTCGGGTCTGTATCACTTAATACCCAACAATTGCTCAGTTTAGCTGAATAACTTCCTAAAACAGATGTTAGACTATCTAGTCTTTAATTTCCTCGTATCTCTCTCTCACCTTTCCTAAATAACAATTGGATTTGTAATTTTGCAACCTAATGGGATAATCCCTGACTCGAGAGAGCTTCGGAAAATTACGGATAAACCATCTGCAATTTCCTCACTACTTTCTTTATAACCCTGGGGTAGAAACCATCTGGTTCTCGGGATTATCAATCTTTAGTGCCATTATATTTGCTGATACTGTTTTCTTGCTTACGTAACCCCTGACTACTTGTTCTCTTATATAATTGTAAAAACCTTTTGTGTTGCTCTTGAAATCCAACGCAAATTTCTTTTCGTATTCCCTCTTTCCAGCTCTTAATATCTGTTTTAAGAACATAAGAACATAAGAACATAAGAAATAGGAGCAGGAGTAGGCCAATCGGCCCCTCGAGCCTGCTCCGCCATTCAATAAGATCATGGCTGATCTGATCCTAACCGCCAATCTACTATCTATCACAGAACCATCTCCTGCATCTAACAGAATTGCACACACGAAATAGGAGCAGAATCAGGCTACACAGTCCCTGGGCCCGCTCCACTACCCACAGGGCCATGACCGATCCGAACCTAGACTCATGTCCAAATTCCTGCCCGCTCCCCGTAACCCTTAATGCCCTTTACTTCTAGGAAACTGTCTATTTCTGTTTTAAATTTAATTAATGTTGTAGCTTCTACAGCTTTTTGTGGCAGCATATTCCATGGACCTACCACCCTCTGAGTGAAGTAGTTCCTCCTCATCTCAGTTTTGAAAGAGCAGCCCCTTATTCTAAGACTATGTCCCCTAGTTCTCGTCTCACCCGTCATCGGGAACATCCTCCCCGCATCCACCCGATCCAACCCCTTCACAATCTTATATGTTTCAATAAGATCGCCTCTCATTCTTCTGAACTCCAATGAGTAGAGTCCCAATCTACCCAACCTCTCCTCATATGACCACCCCCTCATCCCCGGGATTAACCGAATGAACCTTTTTTGTACTGCCTCGAGAGCAAGGATGTCTTTCCTTAAGTAAGGACACCAAAACTGTATGCAGTATTCCAGGTGCGGTCTCACCAATACCTTGTACAACTGAAGCAATACCTCCCTATTTTTATATTCTATCCCCCTAGCAATGAAAGCCAACATTCCATTTGCCTTCTTAATCACTTGCTGCACCTGCATACTAACCTTTTGAGTTTCGTGCACCAGGACCCCCAGATCCCTTTGCACTTCAGTACTCTCCAGTTTCTTGCCATTAAGATAATAAATTGCTCTAGGATTTTTCCTGCCAAAGTGCATCACCTCACACTTTCCAGTGTTGTATTCCATCTGCCAAATCTCTGCCCACTTACTTAGCCTATCTATGTCCCCTTGCAGGTTTTTTATGTCCTCCTCATTCACTACTTTCCCTCCCATCTTTGTATCATCTGCAAATTTTGATATGTTACACTTGGTCCCTTCCTCCAAATCGTTAATATAGATTGTGAAGAGTTGGGGACCCAGCACTGACCCCTGTGGAACACCACTAGTTACTGATTGCCAGTCTGAGAATGAACCATTTATCCCAACTCTTTGCTTTCTGTTAGATAGCCAATCCTCTATCCATGCCAGAATATTACCCCCAATTCCGTGATTTTTTACCTTAAGCAATAATCTTTTGTGTGGCACCTTGTCAAATGCCTTTTGGAAGTCTAAATACACTACGTCCACTGGTTCCCCTTTATCCACTCTATATGTTACTTCCTCAAAGAACTCCAGCAAATTTGTCAAACATGACTTCCCCTTCGTAAAACCATGCTGACTTTGTCCTATTAAATTATGATTATCCAAATGTCCTGTTACTGTTTCCTTAATAATGGACTCCAAAATTTTACCTACCACAGATGTTAGGCTAACCGGTCTATAGTTACCAGCCTTCTGTCTACTGCCCTTTTTAAATAAGGGTGTTACATTAGCAGTTTTCCAGTCTGCCGGGACCTTAGCGGAATCCAGGGAGTTTTCCTTTGCTGTTCTTTCTATCTCTCGCAGCTCCCTCGATCTACACTATTACTTTCACTTTTGTATGTTCTTTCCATTAGCTTTATATTATCTCTCTCCTCTTCTGTTGACCAGTGTTCACATGAGTCCTGCTCCTGATCAGTGACTCTGGGCTATGGTGGGTTAATCGCCTGGGTCCTGCTCCTGTACACTGTGTAATGACTTCTGCTGGAAAGTCTCTGTTTCAATGTTTTACGAGTAAAAGGATTGTTCATCCACGTTATGTGCCATGGCAGAATGATATTTTACACCTGCTGCCTCGCCTCAAACTTAATGAACGGTAATTTCAGAGTGTTCCCTGGTACCGAAACCTAGCAAGGGCCTGTATATACCCGGAGTTTAAACTAACCCGACCAGCGGCAATGGAGTTTGTTCAAGTCGGGCACCTGTTTTTCTCACCGTCCAATTGTCCGCAACATTGAAGTCAATGCAGAGCGAAATCGGGCGGGCTGTAAAACGGGTGTCCGTCCGAACTCGCCTGGTTCCCGCCGGGCGGGTTAGCTTCAAATGATAGCTGAAATTAGATACAGAAGCAGAGAACAAGAGTGAATTAAAATCATCAAGGAGATATTTCAAAATTAACATCAGCCATGAGATGGGTCGTAACTCAAGACAGCGTAAATCACTCTTAGAGGATATACTTCTAACTAAAGAGGAGATCAGTACAAGGAGCTGAGGAAGACACCGGGCCATGAGGAGAGAGTGGGTCTGGGGAGTCGCTTTTGAAATACTGCAGCAAAAATGCTGAGACTGAGAGAAGGTTGAATCGTCTCCTTCTGGGCAGGAAACATCTGGGGTGTGAAACGGCAGTGGAAAAATGGAACAAAGGAGAATCATCTGTAATCATGTGTGGCACATGAGATAGCTGTCTTGTGAAAACTTATCAAGGACACAATACCTTCTGGAGAGGAAGAGAGAGAAACTTTAAAAAATCAGCATTGGCAATAATAATGGAATATTCTCTTTTGCTCCCGGAAAAAATGGTCAGTAGCGGATTGGCTGAGTATTTAACACACTGCCCGATTTCAGTCATTGATTACTGCCGCAACTTTTAACTTTCAGCAAAGAAGTAAACCAGACAATATCGAATGGCCAATGTTTCTGAAACCCCACTCGGTTTCGCTTTCCATTACAATCAATGTAAAGGAAATTCGTGAGAGGTGTATAATGGGAGGCCAGTGTTACATAAACAATCTTACGCTATTACCAATACAAATTTTACTACCTGTCTGCCTATCTGTCATTATATCTATCCACTCTCTATCTATCCATCTATCTATCTATCTATCTATCTATCTATCTATCTATCTATCTATCTATCTATCTATCTATCTATCTATCTATCTATCTATCTATCTATCTATCTATCTATCTATCTATCTATCTATCTATCTATCTATCTATCTATCTATCTATCTATCTATCTATCTATCTATCTATCTATCTAGCTATCTATCTATCTATTTATCTATCTATCTATCTCTCTATCTATCTACATAAGAGGTAGGAGCAGGAGTAGGCCATATGGCCCCTCGGTCCTGCTCCGCCATTCAATAGGATCATGGCTGATCCGAACCTAGACGCACTTCCACTTCCCTGCCCGCTCCCCATTACCCTTAATTCCCTTATCAGCTTGGAAACTGTCTATCTCCGTTTTAAATTTATTTAATGTCGCAGCTTCCACAGCTCTCTGAGGTAGCAAATTCCATAGATTTACTACCCTCTGAGTGAAGAAGTTTCTCCTCATCTCAGTTTTGAAACGGCAGCCCCTTGTTCGAAGATTATGCCCCCTAGTTCTAGTCTCAGACATCAGTGGAAACATCCTCACCGCCTCCACCCGATCAAGCCCCCTCACAATCTTATATGTTTCGATAAGATCGCCTCTCATTGTTCTGAATTCCAATGAGTAGAGGCCCAACCTACTCAACCTTTCCTCATAAGTCAACCCCCTCATCTCCGGAATCAACCGAGTGAACCTTCACTGAACTGCCTCGAGAGCAAGTATATATTTTCTTAAATATGGAAACCAAAACTGTACGCAGTATTCCAGGTGTGGCCTCACCAGTACCTTGTATAACTGAAGCAAGACTTCCCTGCTTTTATACTCGATCCCACTTGCAATAAAAGACAAGATTCCATTGGCCTTCCTGATCACCTGCTGTACCTGCATACTAACCTTCTGTGTATCATGCACCAGGACCCCCAGATCCCGTTGTACTGCAGCACTTTGCATTTTCTTTCCATTTAGATAAAAACTTGCTCTTTGATTTTTTCTGCCAAAGTGCATAACCTCACATTTTCCAACATTATATTCCATCTGTTAAATTTCCGCCTACTCACTTAGCCTGTCTATGTCCTTTTACAGGTTTTCTGTGTCCTCCTCACTCACTGCTTTTCCTCCCATCTTTATATCGTCAGGAAACTTGGATACGTTGCACTTGGTCCCCTCCTCCAAATCGTTAATATAGATTGTAAAGAGTTGGGGTCCCAGCACTGACCCTTGTGGAACACCACTAGTTACTGATTGCCAACCCGAGAATGAACCATTTATCCCAACTCTCTGTTTTCTGTTAGATAGCCAATCTTCCACCCATGCCAGTATATAACCACCAATCCCGTTATTTTTTTATCTTGTGCTGTAATCTTTTGTGTGGCAGCTTATCAAATGCCTTTTGGAAGTCCAAATACACCACATCCACTGGTTCCCCTATATTCACCCTGTTTGTTACGTCCTCAAAGAATTCGAGCAAATTTGTCAAGCATGATTTCCCCTTCATAAAACCATGCTGACTCTGTCCGATTAAATTATGCTTATCCAAATGTCCTGTTACTGCTTCCTTAATAATGGTCTCCAACATTTTATCAACCACAGATGTTAGGCTAACTGGTCTATAGTTACCAGCCTTTTGTCTACCTCCCTTTTTAAATAAGGGCGTTACATTAGCAGTTTTCCAATCTGCTGGGACCTTTCCCGAATCCAGGGAGTTTTGGAAAATTACCACCAATGCATCCGCAATCCCTAACGCTGCTTCTCTCAAGACCTAGGATGTAAGCCATCAGGTCAAGGGGATTTATCCGCCTTCAGTCCCATTATCTTACCGAGTACCATCTCCTTAGTTATTTTAATCGTGTTAAGCTCCACCCCCCCCTATAGCCCCCCGTTTGTGCAGTGTTGGAATATTTTTAGTATCCGCTACTGTAAAGACTGTAACAAAATGGCCCGAAAATTAGAACTAATACGCGAGAGTACGCACTGTGTACTCTCGTGTGTTAGGTCTCCAATTGCCGGTTTCCTGTATGCACTGCGCATGCGCGGGAAAACGGCACTTCCTGAATTCAAAAGTGGGCGGTTCCTAAGTGAACCGCGTGTGCGCTACAGGCTGTGCGCAGGCAGTGCACTTAGTTATTTTTTCAGCTTTGAAAGCGCAGGTGAGCATGGAAGATTGTATACATGAAGAAAGGAGGCGTAAGACGCTCTTTTAACAAGGTAAGTAGTTAATTAAGTATTATTTAAATTTTTTTTCAACAGGTTTATCTTTTTTAGAGACTTTAAAGAAAGGTACGTTTATTTTTATAACTTTTAAAAAGATTTTAAATTTTTTCAATAATTTAATTTTTTGTTTAAAGTGGTTAATTTGTTTAACTATACTTATTTTATTAATGTGATGGCTTTTTTTAAATTTAATTGAGGTTTAGCTGTTCTTTTGGGGGGGTGCAGTGTTCATAGATTTGACAGGTCTTCCTGTCAAAACTAAGAATGAAAGATGGTGTGCTGCCATTGGCTCTAACTGAATCACGTGATCCCAGAGCTCGCACGAACAAATTGCGTCTCCGGGTTACGCAAGCACTGCACGGTTCCAAGAGACAGAGACATTCAAAGGTTCCAAGAGACAGAGCCATTCAAACTAAAGTTTTTTGTGGGCCCGGAGCAAAAAGGTAGGCGCGGAGTGCGATATCGCGGGGATTCCTCACTCCCGTGGGAACCATCACTGTTTAATTTCTGGGCCAATATTTGTTCAGCGTATTTGCATTCTCCGTGTTCCCCACTACTAATTTCCCGCTCTAGTCCTCTAAGGGACCAACATTCACTTTAGCTAACCTTTTTCTTTTTATATAACTGTAGAAACACTTGCTATCTGTTTTTATATTTTTTGCTGGATTACTTTCATAATCTATCTTCCCCTTCTTAATTAATCTTTCAGTTATTCTTTGCTGGCTTTTAAATGCTTCCCAATCTTCTATCCTCCCACTAGATTTGGCTACTTTAAATGTCCTTGTTTTCAGTCAGATACTATCCTTTGATACTTTACTTAGCCACGGATGGCTGTCTTTTCTTTTACGCCCCTTTTTCCTCAGTGGAATATATTTTTCTTCAAAGTTGTGAAATACCTCCTTGAATGTACACCACTGCTCCTGTACCGTCTTACACCTTAATCTATTTTCCCAGTCCACTTTGGTCAACTCTGCTCTAATAGCTTCATATCTATCTATCTATCTATCTATCTATCTATCTATCTATCTATCTATCTATCTATCTATCTATCTATCTATCTATCTATCTATCTATCTATCTATCTATCTATCTATCTATCTATCTATCTATCTATCTATCTATCTATCTATCTATCTATCCATCTATCTATCTATCTCTCTGTCTATCTATCTGTCTATCTATCTATCTATCTATATATCTATCTATCTATTGATTTTGTAATGGGAGAATTTCTACTCTTATTTCAAAGCTATTCGGATGGGCATCCACTATAAAGGGGCTGATGATGTAATTAACGATTCGATCTGCCACCTTGTGTTTGACAAAGAATCTGAAAGGAAGTGAAACAATGCTAATCTGGCGCTGTCCACATATGAGTGAGACCTGAATAGGTTTCAAATTGATAGAGGGAATAGAAAACGATAAAATGATAAGGAATCTAAAATGCACATTATTCCATTTACAATCAATTGGAATTGAAAGCAGTTGGAATGATTTATCGCCAATTGTATCTCTGTATCATTAATTTTAACCAACAGATATAAAAAATATCCTTGAAGCCATGAACATATTCCTGATTGGATTTGATTCGATCTTTACTGTTTAACAATCAATCACCGCCTGTCCGGAGCGCACACAGATAATCGGGGCGGGGAACAGACCGCTCACCAATAATACAACCCGCCAGATTCACCTTCCTTTAAAATCAAAGGAACGACTGTGGCTGGTGTTGTAAATCCTTCTCGCCCACTTCTTGTTCCACCGGGCTCCTCAGTCGTTATTTAACGCACAAAGGGTAAAGAGTAAAATCTACTCCCAGACTCAGACCGGACTGCAGATTGTAAGACATTCATTCAATAAATCACCCAGTAACACTGTCGGGGAACAAATTACTTTCAGAGACAAAGCAAGAGGAATAAACTGAATACAATGCATTTTTGGATATGCAGACTTGCATAATGAACACAGTGTTTACAGTTAAATATCGTTTACAGCATGAAATACGGATATGGTAACTTACAAGGAACACCGACAGCAACTGGGATTTGACAGTTACAGGCAGGAATACAAATAAAATAGTCACAAGATTAACTGCTGGAGATAGAGACTTACCAGGGACACCAAAAACAGCGAGGGTGGGATAATAAATCTTCTGCACACGAAAAATTGCAGACATTGCCATATTTTCTCATGGAGGACTCCGATTCGTTTTTCCAACTTCTGCTGAACGCTGATCCTGGGTTGTTCTGCAGACCAAGCTCCGAGAGACACTCTGGGTTAACACAGTGAGCGAAGGCCCTTATGTAAGGCGAGAGAAATCTCCACTGACATAATTAGGGCGCAAGGAGACTGACATTATTTACAGTGACTGAACAAACAGATTCAGTTAATCTCTTTTACACAACGTGTTGCAATATCATAAATTATATTTAGCCCGATATTGCACAGATGTAGAGCGAATCTCCCCAAAGCTCAGGGTTAATCAGACTATGTGGAATCGTCAGTATGACCGCATTGGGTGAAGCACAGGTTTCTGATGATCTCTGTGATAATGAGGTTCTGTAATTTCAGAGAATTTCTATCCAATTCTCAGTGTGGACTTTACCCTCAGTCAGTGAAAGCAAACCATCTGGTTGAGCCCCCGGGAATATCCTTTGCTCATTTCTGAAGATCCATGGCAAACATTGTCCGATTTCCATTGCCCTTAAAATGCAGACACACTCCTGGCGACCGCAAAGAATGTGTGAACATGACCCGTGAATCTTTCCCAGAAATACACAACCATTGACGCTGTACATTTTCAGATATGGCCATGTACCTGCTCTAAACATTGAAACATTCCTGAGGACTCCCCACTAATATTGATACACGTCCAGGAACCGGTATAACAAGATTCCATCCCTGTAGATGGTGATGTAATCATTGATAACTGAATCATGATTTATAATTGCATGTAACTTACTGGAGTTATGGCACAATTCCTGGAAACCCATTCGCAAATAATAACTGTTCCACAGAACCCCTGCAATGAACTCCCTTCAGGAGTCCTTACACTTATTTTCTCACTTCCACTTCCATAGTGTAATTAAATTACATTTCCAGGGATCCCCATCAGACAAAGAGCTAATCCTTAAATTGTTACCGGAGACTTCAGTTAAGTGGAGAGACAAGAGAATCTGGGATTGTTCTTCTTAGAGCAGAGAGGGTTAAATGGAGATTTAAATGAGGCGATCAAAATCATGAAGTGTTTTGATAGAGTATATCGGGAGAAATTGTATCCATTGGCAGGAGAGTCGGTAACCAAAGGACACAGATTTAGGATAATTTGCAAGAAAAAAATCCAGGAGGGATATCAGGAGTATTGTTGTAATGCGGAAATATGTTCTGATCTGGAATATAGCTCTAGAAATTGTACAAGGCCTGAAAAAAGGCGCAGGCAGCGCAAAGCGCGATCTGCCCCAGTCCTTTCTAAGTGTTGCAGGCAGCACACACAATTCGTGCTGCTTGCTTATTGTAATGATTGCAATGCTGATCTCAGCGCTAAATCCGCTGCTGATTGGCTTAGTGCTGAACAGGGGGGACAATACCATGTGCAGTCTACTGGCCAATAAAGTTTGGCATAGGTTCGCTGCACTATTAAAGAGGAAGTGCCTTTTTGCAGAAGCTCCTCATTGTCATTGTGGAGAAAACCATGTTCCAACAGCTAAGAGAAAGAACGAGGTGATTTTCACATGCAGCAATGGAGGCCTTGGTCTTCGAGTTTCAAAGACGCTGTCAGGCCATCTATCTGAGGGTGGCAAGAGGCTTTCAAGGAAGGACACCAGAAGGCTGCGGGATGTGATCACGGAAGCCGTCAGTGCGACAAGTGTTAGCCCCAAGACCTGGATGCAATCCCGCAAAATGTTTAATGACCTCAGACGAGTAGTCAAGGTGGGTGAATGCATCATCAAATGTCATATCGCACCATCTGCACCACAAGCCTCACACATTGCTCAATGCAACACACTGATGGTGTAGGCATGGATATCTTGCTATCCCCCTTCCCTCACCACATCTCGAACCTTTGTGCCTTTCTCCTTTCAGATACGCACGAATTCCGACGAAGCCAACCTGCCCCGAATCTTTGGAGGAGAGCAGTGCAGGAGCACCGTCAATGCATCTGATATTCACAGGCACCAGCTCAGAAAATGGTACTGCGAGCATTTTAGACTGTAGTATAGAAGCGCGCTCTGCACGTGGTGAGTAACTGAACACCAGTGGGCTGCAGCCAGGCCAGGGGAAAGGGGCCGATCGGGTGTCAGCTCCCCAGTGGGTGAGTTCATGCACGAGTTCTGCTGCAAAGGATTCAGATGATGACCTCAATGGGAATGGGACGGCCGTCAGAAGAAGGGTGATGGGTATGCACAATTAAATGCTAGGTGCAACGGCAAGCCTGCCAGAGGGCCTCTTGTCAGTGTCAAGGAGCATAGAGATGTCCAGTTCCAACATTGCTCAGGAATTTGCACGGAGCTTTGAACCCGTGATTTCCAGGATGGAAATGATGGGCAACTCCATGAGAGACCTAGTTGACCCAGCCATGATGCTGTGTGCGATGGGTGATGTCACAGCTTCCATTGCAGCACAGGCGGAAGCGACCCAATGTCTCAGTACTGCAGTGGAAGCTCACATTGCTGGATCGTGGCTTGGTTTACGAGTATGAAGTGCGGGGTCTCACAACACTCCGGCAATCTTTCACCAAATAGATGGCTAGAATTGCTGAGGCGCCGCCCTGGGAAGTGGCAGTGGCTCCACAGAGCAAGAACCTGCAGTCCTCTCTCAGGATGACAGCATTCATACTCCCACCACTGGAACTCTGGCAGTGCCCTTGCTGCTGCCTGTCATCCAACCAACTCAGGCTGCTGCCGTCCATGCCGAGGTTGTGCAGTCTACAGCCGGGCATTCTAGGCCCAGAGCTGCTCGAGGTCTTCCTGCAAGGCCATCTGCAGTCTCCCCATTGAAAGTCAGCAGCCTTCCATCAGCCATTCTGCAGTCACTGGGGGAGCACTTCGTAGGAGCACGAGAGTAGGAGAAGCAGCACGAAAGAAAGACAGACACTGAGGGAAAGCACAAGGCTGATTAGAGTTGACTTTGTTATTCTGATTGTGATTGGATACATTTATTAATTATGTTTGGAATGTTTGTTTTGTGATGGCTCTCATTTCAGCTTTGTGACCAGGAAGACGCTGTGATGTTCTGTGACAGAGGGATGGTAAGATGGGGAACTGGTGAGCAACAGGCATGTGGAGTTTCATTCACTGGAACTGGAATCTGATGAGGCGCGCATGGACAGCCTGTCCAGAACAATGATCTACTGCCTGCCTCCTCCCTTCTCCCACCTCCTCTTCTCCGTCCTCCTGCTCTTCCATTTCTACCTATTCCGCCTCCTGCCCTTCCTCCTCCTCCTCTTCCTCCACTTCCTCTTCCTCCTGAGCTGGTCCCAGAACCCGTGGTGGCAATCACTTCGCCCTCAAAATGGCTAAGTTGTGGCGCATGCAGCAGATCACCACCAAATGGGACTCCAGTGTTTACTCGAGAGCTCCTCATGAGCGGTCAAGGCTGAGGGACCGTTGCTTTAACACCCGGTAGTCTGCGTGATGAGTTACCTCGTGGCAGCATGGCTCTGATTGGCCCGAAAATTAAACCTAATACGCGAGAGTACGCACTGTGTACTCTCGCGTATTAGATCCCGAATAGCCGGTTTCCTGCAAGCACTGCGCATGCGCGGGAAACCGACACTTCGTGAACTGCAAAGGGGGCGGTTCCTAAGTGAACCGCGTGCGTGCTACAGGCTGTACGCACGCAGTGCACTTAGTTTTTTATTCAGCTTTGAACGCGCAGGTAAGTGGTAAAGTTTTTGCACAGAAAGAAAGCAGGCATAGGACCCCCTTTTAAAAAGGTACGTAGTTAATTAAGTGTTATTTTTTTTCAACAGTTTTATCTTTTTTAGAGACTTTAAAGAAATGTAAGTTCATTTTTATAACTTTGAAAAAGATTTTAAATTTTTTCAAAAATTTAATTTTTTGTTTAAAGTGGTTAATTTATTTAACTATACTTATTTTAAAATGTGATGGCTTTTTTAAATTTAATTGAGGTTTAGCTGTTCTTTTGGGGCTTTGTAGTATTCATAGCTTTGACAGCTCTTGCCGTCAAAACTATGAATGAAAGATGGTGTGCTGCCATTGGCTCTAACTGAATCACGTGATCCCAGAGCTCGCACGAACGAATTGCGCGTCTGGGAAACGCACACAATGCGCGGTTCCAACAAGAAGAGGCTCTGAAACTAAAGTTCGTGTGGGCCCCAAACAAAAAGGTAGGCGCGGAGTGCTAAACGCGGGGAATTCTTACCCCCGCGGGAACCATCATTGTTTAATTTCTGGGCCATTATATGATTGCTGGCCCCGAGTGGTGGTGTATTGGTGAGGTGTCATCAGCCAGGTGCATAGAGGATAGCCCTTGTCTCCGAGCAGCCACCCTTTGGTTTGACATGGTGGCTGGAAGATTGCTGTTACACAAGACTGGTGCAGGATGAAGGCATCATGACTGCTGCCAGGATACCAGGCATTCACCCCAATGTGGGGCTCGATCGAACCTCCCTGTAAGTTAAGAGTCTCAGAGTGTACCGGGAAAACCAGCCAGAACTATTGCTGGCTTAGCCTTATCTGTTGTTACAGGAAGGGAGCTGTCGGCTCAGCTTGTTCTAAAAATAATGAAGTAGGTTCTCCAGAATTCCAAGGTATAGAAATAAATCGGCCAACATCAATGATCAATCATATCATTTAGATCTTCTGTGGGAAGGGACGAGGCTCCATCCCCGTCCTGAGGTATATTAATTAATTCTCTCTGCTCTGTATTGAACTGTAATATAATTTTAGCTGCTCAATTCCTGATTGGATGCTGATAAATAAATTGACATATAAGTGGAAAAAGTATGTCTGTTTCATGCAGCCACAGGCACTGTTTATTTCTCAGTCACTTTCCCCTTTGATCGATTTGTGGCCAATTATTGCCAGTAGCTCAAAACTAAATATTGAACTGAGAAAACACATCGGCAGCAAACAAGTGGATAAGCCCAGTGACTCAGGGAGTGTGTTCGGGATTGCGCTGTCTGAAAGGGCGGTGGAAGCAGATTCAATAGTAACTTTCAAAAGGGTATTGGATAAATTATTGAAGGGGAAATATTTGCAGGGCTGATATCTTCGACATACATACATAAAGAGAGCACACACAGATGTCTGTGTGTGTGTTTGAATCTTTGCCTCAAGCACTGCATAACTTCCTCTACCAGGTCCTTGATAGTATAGTGATCAGTGTTCAATTTCCCGGCGGCTTCTCTCTGTCTGTGTGTCTCTGTGTTTCTTTCTGTCTCTGAGGATAAGCTACGGCCCGGATTCGATTCTCGGTAAGGAAACATTGCGTTTTGGAACTGTTTGAACTGCCACCAATCAAAGCACCCTGATCAAGCTTTCAACTTGCTGCACCGCTGCTACTGCCGCAACAGTCAGCAGCGCATCATTCGGTACAGCGTTCCAAAATACACTTCCTTGCCTTCTGTAAAATGACGGCCACCTTTGCCAGCGGGGCGGAGAGGCTCAGCTTTCTGTTTATTTGTGTTTCTGGCCTTGTTGATGAACTTTGAACTGGCGGCCTTTTCCCGTTAATGGTTTCAACCAGGAAGAGACAGACAGCGGCTCTGACCCCGCGAGATGGACTAAAGGCTGCAGTTCAGGACTAAATGTATCAATGAAATGTTTGCCCGGCACCGAGAGAGACAACATCCAGAGAAAAGCACAGAAGGAAATAGATATTTAAAAAATCGATACCATGTAAATCCTTGATGCCTGTCTATTCGTATCAATGAAATGTTGGCCCGCCCCGAGAGATAAAACATTAAGCGAAAAGCAAAGAAGGAAATAGATTTTAATAAAACGATATAAATGTAAGTCCTTTATGTCTCTCTGTTCCATCGCCAACCCTTCAGTGCCGGTTAAGTAATTCCAGTTTAAATCGTTCCGGTCGAGAATGGCAGCGGAAAGAAACTCAAATAAACTTTAAATTATTGAAACCCGGGACTGAACCAGGGACTTTTAAGATCTTCAGTCGCTCCCCCAACTGCTTTATTTCTGCTACAGAGCAAGCGCTACCGTTTTTGGAGGGAAAGGTAAGGGTTTGTGTCATGAATTCGCCGCGTTTACATCAAGCATCTAATTCACCCGCAGGCTGGAGGAGCAGAGGAAGCTGGAGGGAAAGATGTGATAGGAGCAGAAGGTGAAGCCATTTGAAACTGGCAGAATCTTGTGTCTGACTGTTGTTTCAAATGATGCAGGACAGCCCTGCGTGAATTTGCAGTTTTCCCAGGAGCTGCATTGTCAGGTTCGTGTGTTTTAGAAATGGAAACATGTACATCAGCAGCGTGTGGTAATATTTCACCTCACTGTACATTATAGTGGATGCCCACCCGCACTTGGTGCTGTGGTTGCGTGAACATGTATTTCATGTTCTCACCTTAAAATGTCATTTTTTACGAACAGTTGGACGAACGTTCGACTGAAGATCTAAAGGTCCCTGGTTCAATCTTGGGTTTCGGCAGTTTTCAATTCATTTGAGTTTTCTGACGGTGCCGGTTCTCGAACTCAACGATTTTAACTGAAAATATTTATCCGGCAATGAAGGGTTGGCGATGGAAAAGAGAAACATCAAGGATGGGAAATATTGATATCGTTTTATATTTATCTAATTGCTTCTGTCCTTTTCTCTGAATTTTCTCTCTCTCGCTGCCGGGTGAACATTTCATTTGATGCATTTGTGCTAAACTAAAGCCTTTTCCACGTCTTTCTTTGTAAAGCTTGTACATTAAATGTTAGAAAAGACCGTGACATAATAAATTATGGGCCGTATTTTCCGATCGGACGCTTCCCGCGTGCGGAGGCCTCCGATCTGGAAACAATCTAAGGACTTACCTGAGGGCTCCCGAGGCCCGGGAACTTCCGCTGCTGGGCCTCTCCAACTCGAAATCTGCAGGGGCCACGTGCACCAGAGGCGCCTGCGGTTCTCAAGCGTCCCTGGGATCACGTAGGTCATGTGGAGCCAATCAAAGAAGGGAATCTCGCTCATGCACTTGACAGATAGACCTGTCAAATATATGAATGGAGATCACCCCAAAAACACTTTAAAATATTAAATAAATATCTTTTAATCACATGTTTAAAATTAGTTGAAATTACAATAAATTATATATTTTAAACAAAAAATTAATCTTTTGAAAAAAATAATTAAAGATCATTATGGGGCTAAAAATAAACTGACATTCTTTGAAGTATTTTTAAATGATAAATTAGTGGAAAAAATGTTTTTAACTTTTTTCAAATCTTATGCTGGTAAAAGCAGGCCTTACCAGGCGTACGATTTCTAAGGGCAGAGGTTCTCCAGAAAGCGGACTATCCGCCCGCAGAGGCCCTTCTCCAGGGAAGGCATCCGATGGTTCCGTATGGGAATCGAACCAACGAGCTATGGCGTTATTAATCTGAGCTAACTTGTTGCAGAGATCAGGATGGGATTGTTTTTACTGCTGGTTACTGAACCTTTTACCAATTACTTGAATAGGAGAAGAGTGGATGAGAAGGATTGAGAGCTTTTAGTGTGGGACAGAAGTGATGTTGTTTGACGGAGAAGCGACACAATCTCAATCAGTGCAAAGAGAGGTGAGTGAGCGGTTCAGCTTCTCCATTAACACATCCTTCTGACTCCCGGCTGACAAACTGAGCAGAGGTTTCGGGACTGGAGCAATTATCACGCTCGCATTACACTTGAAACGTCTCCGGTTCGGATCCCGGGCGGAATGAATTACTTTGGAACTTGCTCCAGGTGAACCTCCAGGGGCGAGTTTCTTCCCCTGTGTAAAAGCGGCGACAATTGTCGGTTCCTGTTAAACTGAACAACGGTTGCACCAGATTCCCGGTTTGGTAAACACTGAATATTTTTAACCAAATCCTCAAATGCCGCCTGTAAAATGAGAACTGATGAAAATTTATCACAAGCAATAGCCAAAACACTTATGAAAGTTTTGCCTGTCACTCGGTGAACATGTTAGGATTTCCTTCAGTCTGAAACAGAAAGTTGATTCATCAATTAGAAAATTTGTTCATCTTTTTCCTGAAGTTAATGAGTTTTGTGAAATTCATATAATAAAGTGTATTAATACAAATGCTAATCCAGGAGCTGCATTTGTAGACTGCGGTTCTCTTCTGTGATGTTCTTACACCCGCTGTCGGGGAAGAGTTTCCGCAGTGTAGTGGTCATCACTGTTGTCTTCACACGCGCAAAGTCCACGGTTCGAAATAGAATGGAAACATTTTGAAACCTTCCCCATTATAATTGAATAAATATGCAAAATTGAAGAATTCCTGTTGCGGTTAAATACGCAGCAAGTGGTGATGACCTGGTACTCGGTGCCAACGGAATTGGTGGAAGCAGAGACGCTCAATGTTTTCAAGGGGAGACTGGACAGGCACTTGAGGGAAATATACTTGCAGGGCTACTGGGATAGAGCGGGTGAATGGGACTGACTGGATTGCTCTGCAGAGTGCCGGCGCGGACTCGATGAGCTGAATGGCCTCATTCTTTGCAGTTATGACTCTATGAGTAAAATGACATTTCTCACAGAATCCGTATATTTTCTTTGAATAATTCGGCACAGACTCAATCTCAGCACAGATACCGACAGGGTCCCTCCCTCAATCCCGTGTCCTGCCCTGATAGTGCAGAAAGCTCCTCTCAAAGCTGCACATTGAACTGGTTTCAGTGGATCTGCGGGAGATCTTTAAATGATCCTTTGCGTCGCCTCGGTTATTAACGATAGATCATCACCATATTTCACACACCGCAGCAACTCCGTCCATTTCAGTCTAAGTACCCCTTTTCAACGCTCTTAATAAGTCTTAATTACTGCCAAATAACCTCTCTGTCACCGAAAATTAAACTAAATACATGTGGAATCTCATTCATTCAGAATTCAATTGTATTAGATTTTTAAATTAATAAAAATATTTGTACTTTATTGTGTTTCTTTTCTCTCTCTTGATCCATTCTTTCTTTTCCTCTCTTTATTTCGCTTTCTGTGCCTGATTTGGTATTGAATTCACTGTTCTAACTTACATTTCCAGCTTCAGACTCTGTGCTGCTCATTAACTGTATCTGAATGCAAGAAACATTCGTAATAAGGTAAATTAATTAACAGCGCAAATAGATGTAAATGGATATGATATACTTGCGATTACGGAGACATGGCTGCAGGGTGACCAAGGCTGGGAGCTGAATATCCAAGGATATTCGATATTTAGGAAGGACAGGCAAAAAGAAAAATGACATGGTGTGGCATTGCTAGTAAAGGATGAAATCAGTGCAATAGTGAGAAAGGATATTGGCTCAGTAAATCAAGATGTAGAATCAGTCTAGGTGGATCTAAGAAGCACCAAGGGGCAGAAATCATCGGTGGGAGTTGTCTATAGTCCTCCAAACAGTAGTGGTAATGCAGGGGATGGAATCAAACAGGAAATTAGAGATACATGTAACAAGAGTACTACAGTAATCATGGGTGAGTTTAATTTACATATAGACTGACCAAACTAAATTAGCAATAATACTGTGGAGGATGAATTCCTGGAGTGTGTACGAGAAGGTGTTTTGGACCAGTACGTTGAGGAGCCAACTAGAGAACAGGCTATCCTAGATTGGGTATTTTGGAATGCGAAGCGATTAATTAATAAACATGTTGTGCAGGGTCCTTTCGGGAAGAGTGACCATAACATGATAGAATTCTTCATTAAGATGGAAAGTGAAGAAGTGCAATCCGCAACTAGGGCCCTAAAACTAAACATAGGAAACTACAAAGGTATGCAGAGTGAGTTGGCTATGATAGTTTGGGGAGCTTCATTAAAAGGCATGATGGTGGATATGCAATGGCTAACATTTAAGGAACGAATGCATTAACTGCAACCGTTATACATTCCTTTTTGGCGCAAAAACACAAAAGGAAAAGCGGCCTAACTATGGCTAACAAAATAAATTAAGGATAGTATTAGATCCAAAGAGGTGGCATATAAAGTTGCCAGAAAAAGTAGCAAGCCTGAGGATTGGGAGCAGTTTAGAGTTCAGCAAAAAAGGACCAAGAGATTGATTAAGAAGGAACATAAAAGTGGAATGCAAAAGCTTCAACTAGCAGCTAAAACGAAAAAAGATTAGTGAAGATAAATGTAGGGCCCTTACAGTCAGAAACGGGAGAATTTATAATGGGGAACAAGGAAATGGCTGAGCAATGAAACAAAGAATTTGGTTCTGTCTTCAAGGAAGAGGACACAAATAACTTTTCAGAAATGCTAAGGAACCAAAGGTCTGGTGAGAAGGAGGAATTAAATGAAATCAGTATTAGTAAAAAAATAGTTTTGGAAAAATTAATGGGACTGAAAGCCGATAAATCGAAAGGGCCTAATAATCTGCATCCCAGAGTACTAAAAGAGGTAGCCATGGGAATAGTTGATGCTTTGTTTTTCATCTTCCAAAATTCAATAGATTATGAAACAGATCCTAAAGATTGAAGGGTGGCAAATGTGAGCTCACTATTTAAAAAAGCAGGGAGAGAGAAAAGAGGGAACTACAGACCGGATAGCCTAACTTCTGTAGTAGGGTACATGCTAGAGTCTATTATAAAGGATGTGATAACAGGACACTCAGAAAATATCAACGGGATTAGACAAAGTCAACAAGGATTTATGAAAGGGAAATTGTGTTTGACAGACCTACTGGAGTTTTTTGAGGATGTAACTGTTAGAATAGATAAGGCAGAACCAGTGTATTTGGATTTTCAGAAGGGTTTTGATAAAGTCCCACATAAGAGGTTAGTGTGTAAAATTAAATCACATGGGATTTGGGGTAATATACTGGCATGGATTGAAAATTTGGTTAACAGACAGGAAACAGAGAGTAGGAATAAATGGGTCTTTTTCGGGGTGGCAGGCGGTGACTAGTGGGATACCGCAAGTATCAATCCTTCGGCCCCAGCTATTCACAATATATATCAATAATTTGGATGTGGGAAACAAATGTAATATTTCCAAGTTTGCTGATGACACGAAACTAGGTGGGATTTTGATTTTTGAGGAGGATGCAGAGAGGCTTCAAGGCGATTTAGTCAAGTTGAGTGAGTGGGCAAATACATAGCAGATGCAGCATATCGTGGATAACTGTGAAGTTATCCACTTGGGTGGGAAAAACAGAAAGGCAGAGTATCATTTAAATGGTGATAGATTGGGAAATGTTGATGCACAGAGGGACATGGGTGTCCTTGTACACCAATTCCTGAAAGCAAACATGCAGCAAGCAGTTAGGAAGGCAAATGGTATGTTGGCCTTCATTGCAAGAGGATTTGAGTAGAGGAGCAAGGATGTCGTACTACAGTTATACAGGGCCTTGGTAAGATCACACCTGGAGTACAGTGTGCAGTTTTGGTCACCTTACCTAAGAAAGGACATACTTGCCATAGAGGGAGTGCAGCGAAGGTTCACCAGAATATATTTAAGAAGGAGATAAATTTCGATACACAAAAGGTATCACGGGGTATGGTGAGAGAGCGGGAATATGGTATTGAGATAGAGGATCAGCCATGATCATATTGAATGGCGGAGCAGGCTCGAAGGGCCGAATGGCCCACTCCTGCTCCTATTTTACTATGTTTTCTGTGTTTCTATGTTTAACGATTAATGACGTGGTATGGCGTCACAGTGGTTCTGTTACTCGACCAGTAATCCAGAGGACTGGACTACTGATCCGGAGACGTGAGTTTAAATCCCACTGCGCCAGCTGGGTGAAATACGACACCAAGGTCGCGAACAGACTGGTGCAGCCTCAGACAATAGCCAGGGATAGGGATGGAACCGGTGGCCAGGGAACGGAGTTTGTGGCAGGGACCAGCACTCAATGGCGATACATTGCTTCCCCCTCAAGTCTACTTGCAAACCTTTCCGCCCAGCAAAATTGCAAATAGTGGACAAGGTTATCTCCATCATTCCACTTGGATTCGGCCTTTTCTCATCCATACGTTAAGCTTCACAACATGCCCCTCTGCTAAGTGTCGATGCCGATCAAATCACACAGCTGCCGTCAAGGCTGTCGGTTCTCAAGTCGTTGCTTCTGATTCACACTGCACAGCACAGCTTGTGTTACAGCCTTATCAGATGGAAAGTGTATAAGCATTGAAAAGAACTGAGCACAAAGCTTGAAAAGACAATATAAAATTTGCTCGAGGGCGAGAACACAATACATGCATTGCCTGCATTTCAGGAAGCACTGCTTTGAAGTTCTTCATGTCTACCTGCTGAATGCAGATGGAATTGAACATTTAATCAAACAGTATTCTGTTGAGCAATCAAACGCTGCATTGGACAACAAACTTTCTCTACCGCTGATTTGGAACAGGAACATTATGATTTGACAGCTAGACAAGGAGCTCAATCCTCATTGATTCAGATAGCAAACTGCACAGAGCAGCGATTGGCTCAGGTGCCTTTTACTACATTGTTCTAAATTTTCCAACAGCTGGGACAACAAGAATTCAGGTTCCACCGAGATTTAAAATCAGACCACTGGATTCAAAGTCCAGAGTGATCACCATTACACCATGGAACACACACCCGCTGCTTGAGCCAACTCTGTTTTCACAATCTCTGCTACCATTCACAGCCAATGGAATCGTTTCTGCCAATGCTGGAAATACTCAACAGGTCAGGCATCATCTGTGGAGAGACCAACAGAGTTGTGACAAAGGGTCATTCACCTGAAACGTTAACTCTGTTTGTCTCTCCGCAGATGCTGCCTGACCTGCTGATATTTTCCAGTACTTTCTGTTTTTGTTTGGATTTCCAGTATACGCAGTATGTTGCATTTGTTATCTTTTTCTGACTCCAGTTCAGTGGCACTTGTTGTCTGATGCAAAGAGATGAATCGTTTCAACTGAAAAATGAACTATCTCAGTCAAGAGCAAAATCTGTCATTGTGCCAGGAGCTGGACTGAGAGCTCCAGTAACATGGATTGCTATAGCAGCTCAGGCGACTGGGGGGTTGTGGAATGTTACAGTCTGGAATCGATCTGTCCGCAGATTTTAACAAATGCCTGCATTTACATGTAAAACACAGAGATAGACACAAAACAAGTCTCAGTGAGATTTGACGTCAGATCGCTGGATTCAAAGTCCACAGTGCTCACCATTACACCATGGAACCGACACTGACATCTTATTGAGAGCAAATATTTCAAAGAAACTTGCCTCTTTTGTCATAAACAAAAACTTGCATCTATATAGCGCCTTTACCGGCGTATACCGTCCCAAGGCGCTTCACAGGAGCGTTCTGAAACAAATTGTGACACCTAGCCGCGAAAGGAATTATTAGCACAGATGATCGAAAGTTGATCAGAGAGGTAGCTTTTAACGAGCGCCTTCAAAGAGGAAAGAGCGATAGAGAGCGGAGAGGTTCATGGAGGGATTTCCAGAGCTTTGGTCCTCGGCCACTGAAGGCATGGGCGCCCATGGTGGAGCGATTAAATTCAGGGCTGTTAAGAGCCCTGAATTGGAGAAGCGCAGATATCGCGGAGAGTTGCAGGGCTGGAGGAGATTACAGAGATAGGAAGGGGCGAGGCCTTGGAGGGATTTGCTTTCGTGCGAGAACACAATACATGCAATGTCTGCATTTCAAGAAGCAATGGTTTGAAACTCTACAAGTCTGACTTCTGAATGCAGATTACAAAGAGAAGTTCAGCAAACACCATGATGTTGTGCAGACAGACGCTGCATTGGACAACAAACAACTTTCACTTCCGCTGATTTGGAACAGGGAAAGACATGCCGAGCTTGTGATTTGACATCTAGACAAGGAGATCAATCCTCAATGATGAAGGCAGCAAACGGCCCAGAGCAGCGATTCGTTTCGAGGAGACTTTTCCATGTTTATTCCAAATTTCCCAACAGCCGGGACAAGAATTCAGGTTCCACCGAGATTTAAACTCAGATCACTGAATTCAAAGTCCAGAGGGCTCACCATTACACCATTCCACGGGCGCTCCTCTGAGCCAACTCTGTTTTCTCCAGCTTTCCGACCATTTACAGTCACTAGAATCTTTCCTTACTACTGCTCAGTAGGAATTGTGGTCTGACGCAAAGAGACGCATCCTTTCAACAATCTCCGCCAAGAACAGCATTCTGTCATTGTGCCAGGAGCTGGACTCAGAGCTCCAGTAACATGGATTGCAGCAGCAGCTCAGCCTTGGAGGCTTGTGGAATGTTATTTACTAGAATCGATCTGTCTGCAGATTTTAAAAAGAGTCGCCATTTCCATGGGAATCATAGAGATTGACACAAAAGAAGTTCTAACCGAGATTTGAACTCAGATCGCTGGATTCAGAGTCCAGAGTGCTCACCATTACACCACAAGCAGGAAAGAAGACGTCAAAGGAGAAGTTGAACTGCTGTATATCTCTCTCTCTCCATTGACTCTCTTTCACTAACATTTTCCTCAAACAAATATATGGGAACATATTTCATTCCAAAGTCAGCAACCTCCTGAAAAGCTCCGTGATTTCCCTCACCGAATCAGATGGCTCTCGTTGGGATCAATTTCGAAGCGAACCAGCTGTGACGTCCTGAGTGGGTGAAAGGCGCTGTTGCAAAAGTTTCAACTGTAAGTTCAAAACGCGGGTTCGTCCGGAATTTCAATCCGGGAACTTCTCGCAAAATTTAACCAACAACCCCGAAGCGAGAATCACACCCGAGACCAACTTATTAAAAATATAGTTATACAGAGCGATTGAAACTGCAATTTGAATCCTATCGCCGACCCTGTGTTTTCCTATTAATCTGTGTTGTTCTGCTCCCACATTCTCAATGACAAGGTTCCGAGCCTCATTTTTTAAATACAATAAGTCCACATCTTCAGTAACGACACGCGAGGTTGAGATTCCCTCAATGAGCGCCAACTTTCCATAAAAAACCTTATAGTACGCAACCAAAACTGTGTCCTATATGGGAAATACCATTGAGAATTACTTCGCTTACTGTAACTTTGCCACTTGAATAGCATAATTCACCTGTCAATGCGTATTTTATTCATACTTAACCAAACATGTAAATTTTTCCAGTTTTCATATTTACTGAACTTGAATGGAGAAAAGGGATCAGATTGCCTCTACACACTTTCGAACCGTTGAGTTGTCATGTGTTAGCAGACTGCGATAACCACAACACACCGGAAACCCTCAGCACTCGGGAGCATTGCATTGCAGCGACTCCATAGGAACAGGAGGAGGCCATTCAGCCCCTCGGGCCTGTTCCGCCATTGAATTAGATCACGGGCTGATCTGTAGCTGAACTCCATCTACCTGCTTAAGTTCCGTAACCCATAACAACCTTACCGAACAAAAATCTGTTAACAGTGGCGGCAATATTCAGCCTCAAACCAGCTCTAATCCCGAATCCAGACAAAAAAGGCTTCTTACTGACGACCACCATGCAGATTAATGAATCACATTTCTGAACTTTACTGGGGAGGGATTCGGAGATTCCAAAAGGGAGCAAAAGATGAAATGGACGTCACTGTTGATCAGTATTCTCTCACTCAATTTTATCTATTTAGTGAAGTGATATAAAGAGCAGCTAAAGAATAAAGGAGCAGCCACTGTAGCCCTTTTGACAGGAGATTAAACTCGCCTCGAGATGTTCATCCAAAACAAGTTAAATTAAAATGAATCCGCCCGGGATCGAACCGGAGACCTTTCGCGTGCAAAGCAAGCGTGATAACCACTACACTACCGAAACCGCTGGTACTGCAACTGCAACAGAGGGGAACTGACCAGTGAACTCCCTCTGTGCTGATCGGGAATGTGTTGGTTCAACTAAAACAATATCACTTATGTCCCACACCAAAAGCTCACAATCCTTCTCCTCCACTACATTTTACAGCTCACACACGGGAGAGGTGGGGAAACGCTTCCCGCGGGTAGGGGCTGCTGTCAAGGATCGGACATAGAATCATAGAATAATACAGCACTAAAGGAGGCCATTCGGTCCATCGTGCCTGTGCCGGCTCTTTGAATTAGCATCTAATTAGTCCCACTCGCCTGCTCTTTCCCCTTAGCCCTGCAATGTTTTACATTTTATCTTCCCGTTTGAAAGATACTATTGAATCAGCTTCCACCGACCTTTCAAGGAGTGCATTCCAGATCATAACAACTCGCTGCGTAAAAAAAAATGGCCTCGCCTTCCCCCTGACTTTTTGTTTTACCGATTATCTTAAATCTGTGTCCTACAGGTAACCGAACCTCCTGCCAGTGGAATCAGTTTCTCCCTGTCTGCTCCAGCAACGCCGCCAAAAGCCCCATCATGGTGAGCACCTCTATTAAATCTCCCGTTCACCTTCTCTGCCATAAGGAGAACAATCCCAGCTTCTCCAGTCTCTCCACATCACTGAAGTCCCTCAACCCTGGACATGATGTAAGGCGGAGGATTGCGACGATATTTGGAAAATATTGCTAGTTGGAAAAATCGAAAAGACCCCAAAAAGAAAATACAGTAAACAGTTTTGTGAATCTTTAGCAACGCTTTTGGAAACGGAATGAGGGGAGAATGAAGAGCTGAACTGCCCGACTGACCAAAGGCAGTCAAGGAACCTTTCCCTGGTTTAAGACACTGAAACATTTACTCTGATGTTACCGGTGAATTTAACTGATCGCAGCCAAGTGAAACATTCTCGTTACTGCAGGTGAGGAACAAAAAACTAATACCAGCTTCGGGACAATCAGAATACTTCTTGACAGACAAGGCACCGAAAGGCTCGAAGGGAGACCGCACCGGTTGCGGGAGAGCTGGTTGACAGTCATATGAGGGAGAAGGGAATAGTGGGTTATGCTGATAGAGTTAGATGTGAAAAGACGGGAGGAGCCTCTAGTGGAGCATAAACGCCGGCATGGACTGATTGGGCCGAATGGCCTGTTTATGTGCTGTATATCCTATGTAATCCTGTGTACTCCTATGTAATGCAAGAAAAGTTACCAAATCAATTTGGAATTTTCCCATGGCTTTGTGCAGGAGATGACGTTATTCTGGCAAGGGAGGAGATTGCAGGGGCTCTGACACATATTTTCAGAGCCTCTCTGGCCACAGGGGAGGTGCCAGAGGACTGGCGGACAGCTAATGTAGTATCATTATTCAAGAAGGGTAGTAGGGATAAACCAGGGAATTACAGGCCAGTGAGCCCAACCTCAGTGATAGGGAAATAATTGGAAAAAAATCTGAGGGACCGAATTAGTCTCCACTTGGAGAGGCATTGATTAATCAAGAATAGTGAGCATGGCTTTGTCAGGGGGAGATCATGTCTAACCAATTTGATTGAATTTTTCGAGGAAAGACTAGGTGTGGAGATGAGAGTAGTGCAGTTGATGTAGTCTACATGGACTTCAGTAAGGCTTTTGACTAAGTCCCGCAAGGGAGACTGGTCAAGAAGGTAAGAGCCCATGGGATCCAGGGCAATTTGGCACATTGGATCCAAAATTGGCTTAGTGGCAAGAGGCAGAAGGTGATGATCAAAGGTTGTTTTTGTGACTGGAAGCCTGTGTCCAGTGGTGTGCCACAGGGATCGGTGCTGGGTCCGTTGCTGTTTGTAGTTACATTAATGATTTAGATATGAATGTAGGAGGTATGATCAGTAAGTTCACAGACGACACGAATATTGGTAGAGTGGTAAATAGCGAGGAGGGAAGCCTCAGTCTACAGGACGATATAGACGGGTTGGTCAGATGGGCAGAAGAGTGGCAAATGGAATTTAACCCTGAAAAGTGTGAGGTGATGCATTTTGGGAGGACTAACAAGGCAAGGGAATACACAATGAATGGTGGGACCCTAGGAAGGACAGAAGATCAGTGGGACCTTGGTGTGCATGTACATAGATCCCTGAAGGCAGCAGAGCTGGTAGATATGGTGTTTAAGAAGGCATATGGGATACTTGTCTTCATTAGCCAAGGCATAAAATATAAGTTGCAGTGCAGCAACCGAAGAAAAAAGAGTCAAACTGGACCCCTCCGGAGGGTCGCTGCCCCAAGCTTGACATGTATGCTCAAGCTGTCAGGAGATGCATCAACGCCAGATTCATCAGCCGCACTCACAAGACAGTCCAGAATGTCACCCGAGCACAACGCAACGCCATCCACGCTCTCAAGACCAACCGCAACATTGTCATCAAACCAGCGGACAAAGGAGGAGCCATCGTCATACAGAACAGAACGGACTATTGTAAAGAAGCATACCGACAACTGGACAACCAGGAACACTACAGACAGCTACCCGCAGATCCGACCAAAGAACACACCCGCCAACTCAATAGACTGATCAAGACCTTCGATCCAGACCTTCAAAACATCCTACGCGCTCTCATCCCACGTACTCCCCGCGTGGGAGACTTCTACTGCCTCCCAAAGATACACAAAGCCAACACACCCGGACGTCCTATCGTATCAGGCAATGGAACCCTGTGTGAGAACCTCTCTGGATACGTCGAGGGCATTCTGAAACCCATCGTACAGGGAACCCCCAGCTTCTGTCGCGACACTACAGACTTCTTACAGAAACTCAGCACCCACGGACCAGTTGAACCAGGAACACTCCTTGCCACGATGGACGTATCGGCACTCTACACCAGTATCCCCCACGATGACGGCATCGCTGCAACAGCCTCAGTACTCAACATCAACAACAGCCAATCTCCAGACGCCATCCTACAACTCATCCGCTTCATCCTTGACCACAATGTCTTCACCTTCGACAACCATTTTTTTACCCAAACACACGGAACAGCCATGGGGACCAAATTCGCACCCCAATACGCCAACATCTTCATGCACAAGTTCGAGCAAGACTTCTTCGCTGCACAGGACCTCCAGCCAACGCTGTACACCAGATACATCGACGACATTTTCTTCCTTTGGACCCATGGCGAAGGATCACTGAAAAGACTACACGATAACATAAACAAGTTCCATCCCACCATCAAACTCACCATGGACTACTCCTCAGAATCGGTCTCATTCCTGGACACACGAATCTCCATCAAAGACGGACACCTCAGCACTTCACTCTACCGCAAGCCCACGGACAACCTCACGATGCTCCACTTCTCCAGCTTCCACCCTAACCATGTTAAAGAAGCCATCCCCTATGGACAAGCCCTGCGAATACACAGGATCTGCTCAGACGAGGAGGAACGCGATGGACACCTACGGACGCTGAAAAACGCCCTCGTAAGAACGGGATATGACGCTCGACTCATCGATCGACAGTTCCAACGGGCCACAGCGAAAAATCGCATAGACCTCGTCAGAAGGCAAACACGGGACACAACCAACAGGGTACCCTACGTCGTCCAGTACTTCCCCGGAGCGGAGAAACTACGCCATGTTCTTAGCAGCCTTCAACATGTCATCGATGACGACAAACACCTCGCTAAGGCCATCCCCACGCCTCCACTACTTGCCTTCAAACAGCCGCCTAACCTCAGAAGTACCATCGTTCGCAGCAAATTACCCAGCTTTCAGGATAACAGCGACCACGACACCACACAACCCTGCCATGGCAAACTCTGCAAGACATGCCAGATCATCAACACAGATACCACCATCACACGTGAGGACACTACCCACCAGGTACATGGTACATACTCATGTGACTCGGCCAACGTTGTCTACCTCATACGTTGCAGGAAAGAATGCACCGCGGCATGGTACATCGGCGAGACCATGCAGACACTGAGACAACGTATGAACGAGCACCGCACAACAATCGCCAGGCAGGATTGTTACCTCCCAGTCGGGGAACACTTCAGCAGTCAAGGACATTCAGCCTCGGATCTGCGGGTAAGCGTTCTCCAAGGCAACCTTAGAAACACACGACAACGCAAAATCATCGAGCAGAATCTGATAGCCAAGTTCCGCACTCATGAAGACGGTCTCAATCGGGATCTTGGGTTTATGTCACGATACATGACGTGATCCGGACTCGAGTCGTCGTTAGCTTGTTCACAGATGTTATTCCCAGTAAAAAAGTAAAAATTTTCCCAGTAAAAAAGTAAAAATTTTAAAGCTTTTCGTTTTACATACAGACGGCAGCTTTTGACACGTTAGAACCCCTGCGACTACACCTCATTGTCTCATTTTTATCTTGCTATGTCTTTGATGTGATACCTTCCTGGCTGACTTAATTAACTTTATCACACCTCGGCAGATAGTCAGGATGATTTAATTTAGTGGTCTGCAATTGTAAGGTACACATGCTTTGTTTTCTATCTATATATGCTTTGGCGATTCTGTATCTAATTTACTTCACCTGAGGAAGGAGCAATCGATAGCTCCGAAAGCTTGTGATTTCAAATAAAACTGTTGGACTATAACCTGGTGTTGTGCGACCTCTCAATAAAATATAAGAGCAGGGAGGTTATGATGGAGCGGTGCAAAATGCTAGTTAGGCCACAGCTGGAATAGTGTGTGTAGTTCTGGTCGCCACACTATAGGAAGGATGTGATTGCGTTGGAGAGGGTGCAGAGGAGATTCACCAGGATGTTACCTGGGCTGGAGCGTTTCAGCTATGAAGAGAGACTGGACAGGCTGGCGTTGTTTTCCTTACAGTAGCGAAGGCTGAGGGGGGAACTGATTGAGTTGTGTATAATTATGAGGGGCATAGATAGGGTAGATGGAGAGGAACTTTTCCCCTTAGTAGGTGGGTCGATAACCAAGTGGCATAGTTTAAAGGTAAGGGGCAGGAGGTTTGGAGGGCATTTGAGGAAAAAAAATTCCACTCAGAGGGTGGTTGGAATCTGGAACTGACTGGCTGAAAGGGTGGTAGAGGCAGAAACCCTCACAACATTCAAGAAGGATTTAGATGAACACTTGAAACACGATAGCATACAATGCTACGGACCAAGTGCTGGAAAATGGTATTAGAATAGACAGGGCTTGATGGCCGGCGCAGACACGATGGGCCGAAAAGCCTCTTTCTGTGCTGTATAACTCTGTGACTCTATGACTCTATGGTTGTTCCAGTTTAAAAATAAATGCAAAAGGATATAATTGAAGCAAATACAATGTAAGAATCAAACACAACTTTTTACCTCACAGGTGTTCCATCGGGCTGATATGGATAACCTGACCCAACTGCGGTTATTGTGCCAAGTATGGTTATTACGAACATACGAACATAAGAATTAGGAGCAGGAGTAGGCCACTCGGCCCTTCAAGCCTGCACCGCCATTCAATAAGATCATGGCTGATCCGATTACTCCACATTCCCGCCTGTCCCCGATACCTTTTCAACCTCTTGCTTACCAAGAATCTATCTACATCTGCCTTAAATATATTCAAAGACTCTGCTTCCACCGCCCTCTGAGGAAGAAAGTTCCAAAGACTCACGACCCTCTGTGAGAAACAAATTCTCCTCATCTCTGTCTTAAATGGGCGACCCATTATTTTTAAACTGTGAGCCCTAGTTCTAGATTCTCCCACAAGAGGAATCATCCTCTCCACATCCACCCTGTCCAGACCCCTCAGGATCTTATATGTTTCAATCAAGACACCTCTTTCTCTTCTAAACTCAAGCGGATACAAACTCAGCCTGTCCAACCTTTCCTCATAAGACAACCCGCCCATTCCAGGTATTAGTCTAGTGAACCTTCTCTGAATTGCTTCCAAAGCATTTATATCCTTCCTTAAATAAGGAGACTAATACTGTACACAATATTTCAAATGTGGTTTCACCAATGCCCTGTATAACTGAAACATAACCTCCCTACTTCTGTATTCAATTCCCCTCTCAATAAACGATAACATTTTATTAGATTTCCGAATTACTTGCTGTACCTTCATAGTAACCTTTTGCGATTCATGCACGAGCACACCCAGATCCTTCTGCATCTCAGAGCTCTGCAATCTCTCATCATTTAGATAATGTGCTTCTTTTTTATTCTTCCTGCCAAAATGGACAACTTTAAATTTCCCCATATTATACTCCATTTGCCAGTTCTGTGCCCACTCACTTAACCTATCTATATCACTTTGTAGCTTCCTTATGTCCTCTTCACAATTTACTTTCCCACCTATCTTTGTGTCATCAGCAAATTTAGCAACCATACCTTCAGTCCCTTCATCCAAGTCATTTAAATAAATTGTAAAATGTTGAGACCCCAGCACTGATTCATGTGGCACACGACTCGTTACATCTTGCCAATCAGAAAATGACCCATTTATGCCTAGTCTCTGTTTGCTGTTAGCTAGCCAATTTTATATCAATGCCAATATGTTACCCCCTACACCATGAGCTTTTATTTTCCGCAATAACCTGTAGGCTTCGCAAAATCCCCCAGAAACTCGAACAGAACCCTAAGTGAAGTGATTTGAGGTAAAACCCTCAGTTTTGGACATTGTTAAAGATCAGGGAAGAAAACCCTGAGGAAAATGAATTTTCGAATCTTACTGTTGGGAAAGACACCTTTCACAGACACACAGGCTGCAGAGGGGCGTGGCCAGGCAGTGTATTAAGCTGTCTGGCAGTGTGTTTACACTGCCTTCCTATCAAGGAGGAAAAGACAAAACCCAAAAGCCTCACAACACATCGAAATATGAATAATCCAAAACATTTTTTGAAATCAATAAAACATTTAGTACTTCATCAAGAACCAATAAACCAGGTATACACAGGACATTTTAAAGCCCGGCAAGACCTAGGACAATAGCGACGAGATTTGGCGCGCAGATAAAGGCTTTGCCTAAATCGGAAAACGATCAGGACATGTTTAACACTAAGTTAAAGAAATCGGAACTGGCAAGCCCGCCAAAACTAGACAATGGAACTTACAGGGCGCATTTGAAACCTAAAGGAAACCGTTTTAGTAAGGGGTTTTGGGCGCGAAAAGGACAATATAATTGGAGCCTGTCCCAGGGCTCGCCCTTTTTTGGACTCGCTGACAACGCTGGAACAGCTCTCTCTCTCTCTCTCTCTCTCTCTCTCAGCCCTGCTCCAGCAAAAGACACCACAAGCCACGATGAGGTGGAGGAAGCAACGCCATCAACTCCACAAACAGACCATCACACAAGAAGAAACCAGAGCGACTACCGCAGTGACCATCGGACACCTCGCAGCAACAAGGGCCTTACGAAATCTTTTATTCAAAGGACTCTAAAATCCTATCAAGTATTCGTTGGTGAGCATTATCCCTGATCTCCTGAAACCAAAAACTTAGCTAGATAGTGGGACCTTTGGTAGGGAAAATGTTTTTGTTTGGTATACTGTCATTCTCCCTCACCTGTACCGTGTGTTCCCAACCTGTGTTTAAGTATTAAGTATGTTTGAAGTTTGTTACCTTTTCTTTAAGAAAGTCAACATTCTTTCATCAGAACCTGTTGTCTAATGCATTTTTGTTCACAACCCTTAAATAAGTCCAAAGTCTAGGAAGCAGGGGCGTGGGAGCGATTCGAACCGCTCACTGACTCAGAAGGTGAATGCTGACCCTATTACCACCCCCTACATAACGGCGACCGCTACAGGACTTTGGCGAAAGGGTTGTGAAGCAGTAAATGCTGGTTTTGAGGAGAGAACAAAATGGGAGAGAGGATGTCATCCTATGTATATAAAAAGATCAATATCACCAAGAAATGGGTCCTCAGGCTATGAACGCTGCAACTGCATGGACTGAGAACAAGGAATAAAATAAGTCTGTGGATAAAGCCATATGGTTGGTCTGCTCCCAGAAACAAATGCAACTTATGGGGAAGCGCTTTCAGGCTCTCACAGCAGAGCTAAAGGAAGAAAGCCAACTGTCCCGTGCCAGAGCTATAGCAGGGGAGAGGTTGTTAGCAGAGCTAGACACAAAAGATCAGGATCAGTCACAGATGCTGGAGGAACAGCGTGCCAGTAAGGGATACCTCCAGTGTCAGGCAACCGAGGCCAAAAGTAGTGAACTGGCATTGCGGGAAGAGAACACCTGCCTTGCCAAGCAATTAAGGGAACTCACAGAGAAGTTAAACGATGTTCAGGCAGCTTTCAGAGGAGCCAGTACAAGGGAGTTTGAGGTAGGAGACCACGGCCCCTGTCAGAAGCAGATTGAGAGTATGAAACTTGCTCTGTCCAAGACAAAAAGCATGCTGTGCCTGATAAGCCTGGGTGCGACCCAGGTAGACCTGGAAGAGCAAGGGGAGACAGTTCCACCACCACATGTGGCGCCAAGGATAAGCTTGGTCAGGCAGCAGTAGGGGCAGACAATCTGTGAGGCTGACAGGGAGTGCACATCAGCACTTGTGGCGCCGAGTTTTC
Source organism: Squalus acanthias (assembly GCA_030390025.1). Classification (NCBI taxonomy): domain Eukaryota; kingdom Metazoa; phylum Chordata; class Chondrichthyes; order Squaliformes; family Squalidae; genus Squalus; species Squalus acanthias. Next base: position 8,915,913 of record JASTWF010000029.1, on the reverse strand, counting down.
ACTCGGTCTGGCAGCAGGGAGAGGGGGGCAAACCGATGCAGATGAAGTCGGAGCCAGGGCCAATGTGCCCAGGACGACAGCAAAAGTTTGGCCCGCCTGCTGGTGGTGGAGGTCAGGGACCCCTTGAAAATCAATTCGTGGCTCCCCACGGTACACAACAGTTTAGGGCTATGGTAAGCTACCTGAGTAAACTTACCCAAAAGGAAGACCCCTCAGTCCACATCATGGAAGTGGAAAAAGCAGCAGTCATCAACGACTGTGATGATGCTGAGATGGCAAAAACGCTCCTGTTCTCATTAGATGGCAAACTATACCAGTCCCTCTCTGCTGAGAGCAAGAGAGGACAGAATGGGTATGCTTCCGTCAGATAGGAGGTTTTAGAGGCCATGGGAATGAATGAGGGAAGTCCTTTCTCCCGGGCGGAGAGCACAGTGCAGCTCACAAGGGGAGACCCCACAGGCTTTCGCAGACAGGCTATGGCCGGTGTACAGGGGTGCTTGTAATGGGGCTCTCGACAGGGCTAACCTGAACAGGGACGAGCTGGCCCACTGGCTCCGTAGCCTAGTGGGAAGGAACTTGCCGTGAGTCATAGCCAAGGCTGAGCTTTGGTTTGAACCAAGAGACCCCCGGGTCACAGAGGAGGCAGTGGGCAGGCAACTGACCCTAGCCTACCAGAACGGTAGGGGAGCTGAAGACACCCCACTGAAAGGGAAGGTGCATGAGTTAAAGCCCAGTCAGGATAAGAAGGAGTGGCACCAGGAAGGTGGTAATCCTTCCGACACGAAGCGTAACTGCTTCGGGTGCGGGAAGACTGGGCACTGGAGAAAGGACTGTAGGAAACATTGGTAGGATAGCCTAGCAAAGAAGTCCCCAACTCCTGCCCCAAATGTAGAGGCACCGACCTCTTCCCCCACACTGGACACAATAGTAGCGGCCATCAGAGTCCTGTTTGGTGGCCCAGGGAATGTAGCTACAGCCACTGGTGCATTAATCCCATCTGCCCCCCCACCCCGCCTAACGCAGAGCTATGACTAGAACCTGCGCAGCCTGTCTACCTGCGTTCCCCGGGATACAATGGTAAGAAGTGGGTAGAGATAGTGCAGGGGAGATGTTTGGTGGACACCGGAGCTGCCAGCACGGTGGTCCATTCTGAAGACCTGACCAATTCACCAAGGTCTAACGCGGTCCCGTACAGTTTAATGGCATTCACAGGGAACGAGCAGGCTGGGGCAATGTTCAAACCCTTGGACATAGGCTTAGGATCCCTCCATACCACGTGGGAGGGTAACCAAACCGCCAACGAGTTGGCCAAGCAGAGGGCCAGGGAAGGAGAGTTCTGGGATCACTGTAAATCAGGTCCGGTAGCCGCAATCCGGGACAAGGGAGGCACACAGGAGATAGCTTTGCCCCCGGACTTAAAGCAGGTCCAAGCCCAGAATCCCGTCGTTCATGCCGTCCTGGTAGAGAGAGAGAGTGGGGAGTCCCTAGAAGGTCCGTTCAGGGCAGTGGACGAGATTTATAAACAGGTTCACTGGCAAGCAGCCAGTAACCTGGGGAGCCAGCACCAGAAAGATCGGCAGCTGTTAGAACCCCAGAGAACCCACGGGTGGGACATTGACCAGTGCAAACTGTTTAAACCTAAAAGGGAACAGCCGGCAAAGGTGGACTGTCCCGAAGTTAGAAATCCTCAGCCAGCAGCAGCTGTGGCAGACGCAACAAGCTGCAATGGGAGGAACAGTGTATTGTTTCACAGGAGAGAAGACTCCCCGATTATGTGGGACTTAAGCACACCCCCAGTGGCCAGGGCCCTAAGAAGGTCTCCCCGCACACCATAGCCAAGGCTACTGTGGCCACAGGTGTATCTGTTCAGAGGATCCCACCCAAAGAGGGTTGCAACCCGAAAAAGAGCGCCCAAGAACAGGGAGCGTTCTAAAGTTGGGAATTCCCAGCCTACAGCCTCCAACAGTGAAGTTTTCACAGGAGAGGTAGTACTGGGAGAAGATAGAGAGAAGGGTCCCCCGCCTGCAGCCTCAGGCTGGGAGGAGCCCACAGATATGAACGAGGGCGCTGCAGGCACACCAAAGGGGGTAGTGTGCTGCAGCACATGACTCAACTGGGATGTTAAGATACCCCCAGCGGAGTTGAGGAAGGCCTTCTGGGTCCAGCGGTACAGGCCGCACGACACCCAGGTGTACAAGCCATCCAGAGGCCACATAAGGCAGAGACTAAACAGGATTTAACCGGGCCGTCCGGAGACGGGCGGCAAATGTACAGAATTTTCGGTTTTAAGTAATTGCAGTTTTGGTAGTTATGGGTTATTATTAGTTTAGTTATTTGTAGAGTTTTTAAGTTTATGGTCTTGATTAATTATCCAGCCAGAGAACCTTTCTGGGACATGGATATATGTTTGTTGTGTGCCCCTACAGAAAGGACTTCGGAATGACAAGGTTTCTGCTCCTGGTCGCCCTGATAGGGGTGAGCATCGTTGACCGAGGTGACGTAGAGGACTCCCACATCTATGGGTGCTCAGGAGAGAGAGCACCAGTCGTCACCGCAGGGGGTGGCAAGCGGGCAGTGGAGGAGCTCGCCATCTACTTCCACAAGGGAAGGTGGCCAGGGTTGCTGGTGTCCAACTCTACTAAATACTCCAACCAGCCCGGGTGCACGTACGGGGAGGCCTCCCTCCCATGTCCCAGAATACAGGTCGTTGCCACAAGGGTCAGTGTCACCGATGGGAAGCGTGTGTGGCTTACCTGTATGCGACGAATTTCCCTGCATAGGTGGTGGTGGATCAGGAAGCTGAGCAGGGACGCAGGGGACCATACAGCCGTCTGGGAAAGATTAGGGAACGACACCTACGACACAGGGACCCAAGAGGAGTGAGTGTGTGTTGGGATAAGTGATGGGAGTCGGAACAGGGAGTCATGTTTGTATGTGGGGATCAGAGGAAGCCTGCCCCACAGGGGAATCCATCATCTTCTCCAGCCAATGGCAAGATGCCGGGGAGGGTATAGGGTGGGATTTTAGCCTGCATGGGTGCATGGTTCCACACAATGCGGTCCCAGTTAATGCCACTGAACACGTGGCACACACCCGAAAGCCCCTACCCACGACCCAGGTACCGAAAACCCTGGAAGAAAAGTGCCCTACCACCTCCAAGGGACCAGGGAATGGGTTACTCCTAGTACCAACCGAAAAGGTACTATACCAGGGGGTACACTATGCAGTAGCTCCAGTAATATTAAACCTTACCGAGGTATACTTACCTGCGTGGTGTCCTAAGGAGACGGAGCAGCTGTACCAGGCCCTGCTAAAGGAAATGTTTAGGAAATTTTACGAATTTGATTTTGCCGATATAGACAGAGTAGAGCTATACAGAATACACCCTGAGAACCCTATGGGCAGGGGTAGACAAAGAAGGGGAGCCTGGAATTATGATTTCACTGCCTACAGTCCAGGAGCCTCTGGAATAAATAGCCTGGATGACATGGAATTACAGACACATTTAAATTGTTTAAAAACCCAGTTAAGAAAGATCCTGAAGGATGGGTACACAGTGGGCGGCTCAGAGCTACATGAAGACCAAGCTATGACGGTTCATTTAAAGGAAATTATTGCAGAATTGGAAAAGCATGCCAAAACAGTAAATGCACTCAAACGGGAGGATAGGAATGCATCGGATCATGCTGCACAGAATGAGGTGTGTGTGCTGTACGGGGCATGTTTGCTGGGCGAGGGCTGTAGCAACCTGGAGGATTTAAAGCAAGGTTTAGTCCCCTCCTGGATCAGCAAAAACCAACTCGCAGCCCTCCACCCGTTTAGCAATTCGCTGAGCCCATGCCAATTTCATCTAGCCTCTGAAGCCTACCCTGTCCCAATAGATTGTGGGCGTTCCAATCACACTATCATGGGGATAGTAGTGAGAATGCCGGTCATGAGTGGGACAGCCCGACCCGTACCGGTACACAGGGTGGAGAACATTGCAGTAATTCAAGGGTGTGCACACATCCGTTTTTCAGCGGTCCCACCTTATGTCATAAAGTGGGAGCACGCCATGACAGGTACTGACCTCTCCGGGTGGCGGAGCCGGGGTTCACACATAATACTGTGTCCCCAGCACTTGAAAGCCTATTCTAAACCACAGTGCGTGTTAAAGCTGCTGGCGCACGACCTACAAACTGTACCATGGAGGTGATGGCACACGGCCATGTTTCCCCACAGGTAGCATATATAGGGTGTGGGACATATTGTGTCACCACAGGTGCGTCCCACTACCAGCATGGACACTTCTGGTAAGTGACAGCAGTTTCTGCTTTAAACCCGAGGCAGAAGTTCAAGTGGCCCAAGAACGGATTGTACCCATTCCTGAACCCTCCACTGTTCACCTCACTGTAACAGAAAATATCACCAACCTGCAAAAGTATGTGACTTACTTTGCATATAAAATACCCCCTCTACCCGAACATCTTACCATCCTACTTGTAGGATTCGCAAAATCCCCCAGTAACTCGAACAGGACCCTAAGTGAAGTGATTTTAAAGATCACAAGAAGAAAACCCTGAGGAAAATGAATTTTCGAATCTTACTGTTGGGAAAGACACCTTTCACAGACACACAGGCTGCAGAGGGGCGTGGCCAGGCAGTGTAGTCAGCTGTCTGCAGTGTGTTTACACTGCCTTCCTATCAAGGAGGAAAAGACAAAACCAAAAGCCTCACAGCACAAAAAGACAATATGAATGATCCAAGACCTCTTTTGAAATCAACAAAACATTTATTACTTCATCAAAAACCAATCAAACACGTATCCACAGGACAGATTTCAAAGCCCGCCAATAGACCTAGGACAAAAGGGTTGAGATTTGGCGCGCAGATAAGGCTGTGTTAAATCGGAAAACGATTAGGACATTTTTAACACTGAGCTAAAGACATCGGAACTGGCAACCCCGCCAAAACTAGACAATGGACTTAACAAGGCTCATTTGCAACCTTAAGGAAACCCTTTTAGATTGGGGTTTTGGGCGCGAAAAATACAGTATAATTGAAGCCTGTCCCAAAACTCTTTCTCTCTTATGGCCCGGCTGACAACGCTGGCACAGCTCCCCCCCACTGCTCCAGCAAAACCACTACAAGCCACGAGGAGGAAGGCCAACAAACAGACCATCACACACAAAGAAACCAGAGCGACTGCCTCAGTGACCATCGGACACCTCGCAAAAACAAGGGCCTTACGAAATCTTTTAATCAAAAGACTCTAAAATCCTGTCGAGGATCCGTTGGTGAGCATTATCCCTGATCTCCTGAAACCAAAAACCAAGCTAGATAGTGGGATCTTTGGGAGGGATAAGGTTTTTGTTTGGTATATTGTCATTCTCCCTCGCATGTACCATGTGTTCGCCAACCTGTGTTTAAGTATTAAGTGTGTTTTAAGTTTGTTACCTTTTTCTTTTAATAAAGTAAAAATTCTTTCATCAGACGTGTTGTCTACTGCATTTTTGTACACAACCCCTAAATAAGTCCAAAGTCTAGGAACCAGGGGCGTGGGAGCGATTCGAACCGCTCACTGAGTCAGAAGGTGAAGGCTGACCCCATTACCACCCCCTACAAACCTTTGATGTGGCATCTTATCAAATGCCATCTGGAAATCTAAGATAAGTACATCCACCGATTCCCCTTTAACCACAGCACATGTTACTTCCTCAAAGAACTCCAATCAATTGGGTAAACATGATTTCCCTTGCACAAAACCATGTTGACTCTGCCTGATTACTTTGAACTTTTCTAAGTGCTCTGCTAAAACGTCTTTAATAATAGCTTCTAACATCTTCCCTATGACAGATGTTAAGCTAACTGGCCTGTAGTTTCCTGCATTCTGTCACCCTCCCTTTTTGAATAAAGGAGTTGCGTGCGCTATTGTCCAATCTAATGGAACCTTCCCCGAATCTAGGGAATTTTTGAAAATTAAAACCAACGCATCAACTATCTCACAAGCCACTTCTTTTAAGATTTCTCAAGTGGGACCCAATCTTAACATAAGTACATAAGAAACAGGAGCAGGTGTAGGCCGATGGGCAGCGAAAAACACAATGGTTAAGCACGATTAGCATTTCACAGAACCGTGCTGGCTTTCTTTAATTAATCCGCACCTATCCAAGTGACTGTAAATTTTGACCCTGATTGCTGTTTCTAAAAGCTTCCATATACCGAGGTTAACCTGACTGGCCTGTAGTTGCTTAGTTTACCTTTATACCCTTTTTTGAAAAATGGTGTAACATTTGCAATTTTCCAGTCCTCTGGCACCACCCCCGTATCTATGGAGGATTGGAATATTATGGCCAGTTGTTCCGCGGTTTCCATATTTACTTCCCTCAGTTTCCTAGGATGCATCCCATCCGCTCCTGGTGATTTATCTACTTTAACCACAGCCAGCATTACTAATTCCTCTTCTTTATCAATTATTATACTATCAAGTGCCTCCACTACCTCCTCCTTCACTATATCTGTGGCAGCATCCTCTTCCTTGTTGCAGGCAGATGCAAGGTACTCATTTAGTAGCTCAGCTATGCCCTCTGCCTCCATGCGTAGGTCTCCATTTTGGTCCCTAATCGGCCCCACCCCTCCTCTTACTACAATTTTTCTATTTATATGCCTGTAGAAGGCTTTTGGATTACCTTTTATACTGGCTGCCATTCCTTTTTCATACCATCTCTTTGCCTCTGTGAGTGTGAACAGAACTGTACCGAGGAACAGCAAATGTAACAGTTGTTAATATTGAACCACAAGTGTGAATTATTATAATATTCAATCGAATATTTTGTTAACAAGTTTAAAAAAATGCTCCCGCACAATTTCAATCCGGGGACTTTTCGCGTTAGGCGAACGTGATAACCACTACACCACGGAAACGCTAAGCTGCTTGTTACATTAGGAACTTAACTAGAGTTTTAACCTGCACAGCTGGCGTATATTTGAGGGGCTTGTTTTATAAGAATAGAATTACCATGCTATATTTAGGAAGGCTGTGAGATTGGCAGAAATTGATCCAGACTTTACATATGGGAACATAGCAACAGGAGGAGGCTATCTAGCCCCTGGAACCAGGTTCTCCTGAATTCCAATGTGTGTAAGGAAATCAGCCATCAAATTAACTACAGGCATTCAGACAGATTTCTGAAAGCAAAGCGCTTTTAGCCTTTATCAATATCTCTTGTCTATTTCCCGATGTTTCCCGATTCTGTTTGTCTCTCTGGCACTGTTTAATCTGTGTGACCACCTGCAGGTTGATTTTGAACGAATACCTGTATTTATGTCTTAATTAAAACAGAAAATGCTGGAAATACTCAGCTGGTCAGACAGTATCTGTGGAGAGAGAAACACAGTTAACGTTTCAGATCGCTGACCTCTCGTCAGAACTGAAAAAAGTTAGTTATGTAACAGATTTTTAAAAACTACAGAGGCAAGGAAGGAGGGGAGAGGAGGATGCAGTGGTGTTCTCCAGGGGTCTGTATTAGGACCACTGCTCTTTTTGATGTATATTAATTACCTGGACTTGGGTATACTGGGCATAATTTCAAAGTTTGCAGATGGCAGGAGACTCAGAAATGTAGTAAACAATGATCCGGAAAGTAACAGACTTCATGAGGACATCTACAGAGTGGTGGAATGGGCAGAGACATAGCAGATGGAATTTAATACAGAGAAGTGTGAAGTGATCCATTTTGGTAGAAGATTGAGGAGATGCAACACAAACTAAATGATACAAATTTCAATCGGGTGCAGGAACAAAGAGACCTAGGGGTGTATTTATCTTTCTTTAAAGGTGGCGGGACAAGTTGAGAAGGCTGTTAAAAAGCCTACGGAATCCTTGGCTTTATGAATAGGGTCATAGATTACAAAAGCGAGGAAGTAATGCTCAGCCTTTATACATTATTGGTTAAGCTTCAGGTGGAGGATTCTGGGCACAACATTTTAGGAAGGATGTGAAGGCAGAAAAGATTCACAAGCTTGTTTCGGGGGATGAGGGACTTCAGTAACGTGGATAAACTGGAGAAGCTGTAGTTGTTCTCCTTAGAGCAGAGAAGATTGCGAGGAGATCTGATAGAGGAGTGCAGAATCACGAGGTGTCTAGACAGGGTAGATAGAGAGAAACTGTTCCCATTGGTGGAAGGGTCGAAATCCAGAGGATCAAGATTTAAGGTGATTGGCAGAAGAACCAAAGGCGACAGGAGGGAAAAAAAACGTTACGTACCGAGTGATAAGGATCTGGAATGCACTGCCTGAAAGCGTGGTAGAGACCGATTCAATCGTGGCTTTGAAAAGGGAATTGGTAAGTACCCGAAGGAAAAAAATGTTGCGGAGAAAGGGCGGGGGAGTGGGACTAGCTGAAGTGTTTTGCAGCGAGCAGGCATGGGCTCGATGGGCCGGATGGCCTCCTTCTGTGATTTTGATGTTCACTGCTGAGTCTATTTTCTGTGCAAGGTAGAAATAACCGGTCCTGTTCAATTTGACAGGATAAGATTTGGGTAACATGCTAAGCACAAATAAAATTATTGAATATCGACCCTCCCTCAGTTAGCATTTATTTCATTGGGCAAAGGAAGGTTATCGGTTAATTAATGACGCTTTCCCGTGGAAGCAGCAAACATGTTTAACAAACAGCATTTGCCCAATTATTGGGGCTCGAACGTATGACTCCGAGATTAAGAGTTTCATGATCTACCGACTGAGTTAACCGGGCCTGATAAATTCGTACGTCCTTGTCTCTGATTGCAGCCAGGCGCGTGGATGCTCTGCCCCAGGTTGTTAACTTGTTCTGCAAACCACGAACCAGGTTCTCCTGAATTCGAAGGTGTGTAAGGAATTCAAGCATCAAAAGCCCTTTCATTAACCACAGGGTTTCAGGCATTTTCTGATCGCAAAGCGCTTTTATTCCTTGTCAATATCTCTTGTCTGTTTCCCGGTGTTTCGCGATTGTGTCTGTCTCTCTGGCTCTGTTTATTCGATGTGTGGCCACCTGCAGGTTAATTTTGAACGAATACCTATGCTTGTGTCTTGTCACATTAAATAAATGAGGCATTCTGGCGATTCTTTCCCTAACACTGGGGAAACAGTGAGATAGTCTTTGGAGCAAGGTTCTGATTATTGTGAAACAGCAAAGAAAATAATAATTCCGGGATTATCCAATAGAACAGTGACCCCGAGGCGATTTGAACACGCAGCCGTCTAATCCGGAGTCAGACGCGCTACCGTTGCACAACGAGTTCCACAGTGCAAACGGGGATATTTGTATAAATGCACGTTCCTCAAGCACAGTTTAATTTCTCCTGACTTGGAGTAAGTAAAGGACTTTAAAATCCCCGCCCACTCCCACCGGGTGTCAGCCAGCATCAGGAGCAGCGCTCACCTGTCAGTCACCGTCTCAAGCCCGCTTTCACCACCTGCATCCATTTCTGGTCACCACACTTTTGGAAGGACGTGCAGACCCCTGAGAGGATGCAGTGGAGATTTACCAGAATGTTTCTGGGAATGGGGGATGTTACCTACAAGGATAGGTTGGAGAAGCTGCATGTGTTTTCATTACAACAACAACTTGTATTTATATAGCGCCTTTAACGTAGTTAAACGTCCCAAGGCGCTGCATAGGAGTATTTTAAGAAAAATGAGGTTAAGGGGTGATTTAATAGTGGTGGACAAGATTATTATGAGTTTGGATATGCTAGACGGCGAAAGGTTGTTGCCACTAGTTGATGGTACAAGGACTAGGCGACACAGATTTAAGGTTTTGGGCAAGAGATACAGAGGGTAATGTGAGGAAAACTTTTTTACGCAGCGAGTGGTGAGGACCTCGAATTCGCTGCCGACGGAAGTGTGGGAAACGGATACACTCAATGTTTTCAAGTGGAGATTGGATAGGCACTTGAGGGAAATAAACTTGCAGGGCTCCGGGGACAGAGCGGGGGAATGGGACTGACTGGATTGCTCTACAGAGAGCCAGCACGGACTCGATGGGCCGACTGGCCTCCTTCTGTGCCGTTATGACTCTATGACTATGAACTATAGAGCAGTGATAATAGGGAACTTCAGCTATCCGAATATATCTGAGAATCAGTCTGAATATAGAAAGTTGAGAGGAGAAGTGAAAAGGAAAATAAGAGGGAGAAAGAGAGGGTATGAGAATAAAATGGCTGCTCAAATAAAAGGTAATCCAAAAGTCTTCTATAGGCGTATATTACCAAGTTTAACGACACTAAGTTAGTGGCACAGTAAGTAATGTGGATGGGAGCAGAAAATTGCAAAGGCACATAGATTGCTTGGTCAAAAACTAGAGGCATCTGATTCAGAAGATGCGGGAGAAGGAAATTCGGGAGTTTAATGAGTTTGAAAGGAACATTTTTGTCTTGCTCAGTTTCGGTCAGAGAAATGCTAGTGATAGGAAATTAATCCAGAATCTGGGATTCAGCATTTCACTTTCCCGCTGAACAGATCTTTCTGGATGCGATGTGCATCAGAGGTTTACGTAGTGTAGCGGTTATCACGTTCACCTTACACGCAAAAAGTCCACCGTTCAATGCCGGGCGGAAACATTGGGCCGTATTTCCGATCGGAGAGTTCCTGCGTGTGGAGGACTCCAATTGGGAAATCAAATCTACAGACTTACCTCAGAGCTCCCGAGATCCGGACATTTCCGCTCCTGGGCCTCTGCCAACTCAAAATGTGCAGGGCCCATGTATCCCAGAGATTCATGCGGTTTGCAAGCGTCCCTGGGATCACGTGGACCATGAGGAACTCATCAAAGAAGGAAGTCTCCCTTCATACACGTGACAGATAGACCTGACAAATATAGGTATGGAGATCAGCCCAAAAACACTGTAAAAAGCTAAATATTTTTTTAAATCACGTTATTTTTTTTTTAAATCACGTTAAATAATTTTTTTAAACTACATTTTTTTAATTATTTGAAATTACAATAAATTAAATATTTTAAATAAAAAAATAATTTTTTTTGTACAAAATAATTAAAGTTTTTTACGCGGCCAAAAATAAACTTAACTTTTTTTAAAGTATTTTTAAGTGATCAGATCGGAAATGCCGGTTTTCAGCGCACGCGCTTCGCATGCCTGACCCCGACATTTTTTGATGTCCCTGCGGGTCTGCACACAGCACGTACTCACCCGAAGGAACGGACTATTCGGCCCAATTTTCGAGAGCTTATTTTTTGTGAAAGAAATTAATACTCAGTGTGTAAATTCAGATAGGGGAAAAACGACATCAATTAATAAAGTTGCGCAAATTATTAATCTTAAGTTATTGAAGTTTCGACTGTCCCTCAGTGTGAGCATTTCTTTCATTCTGCAAAAACAACGCTATCTGTTAATGAATGGTGATTAAAACAATTAAAACACTAAACTACCAGAAAACACTTTAAAGAGTTTATCACAATTGCTAACATTTCTTATCTTTTGTCTTGTGTTTTTTCAGCTCCTGACTGCAGATATTCCTCTGATTAAACGTGAACAAAATGCAAAATCTCGCAGCCCTGGCCTCGTTTAATACCAGCAGATCTAAGCCGCATTTCAGACGCGGAAACAAACCCATTAATTACTCGCTCTTCCACAGCTCAAGAGCTCAGAGGGTTATTGTCCATCCCTGGGCTGCAAGATAACACGGACCCGGGCCAAACCTTCCCATACACCGAGCACAGGCTCAGTAAAACCCCAGGGGAGATGATATCCCGGTCACTGAGCCTTGGAGTAGCATTGAACAAGCACCCGGACACAAACTTTCTAAATGTGAAAGTGACAAATTACAAGCCAGTTTTCTAGCAGTCAGGATGGCCGAGCGGTCTGAGGCGCTGCGTTCAGATCACAATATTCTTTGAGGGCTCGAATCCCACTTCTGACATTACATATATTTAATTACTAAGGGCAACTCATTTCTTTTGACGCCATGTGAAACTCTTTGGGACATCCCTCAAAAGTGGGGTTCAGCTTATCACCTGCTCGCTGAACATTTCCATCAGACTTGGTACTGAAAGTGGAGACGTTTCCGCAGTGTAATAGCTATCACCTTTGCGGAAACATTTTGTTGGAACTTGCTCCTCATGCATGCCCAGGGGCGAGTTTGCTCTCCTGTGGAAGGACATAAGAAGATAAGAACGAAAAAATTAGCAGCAGGAGTTGGCCATATGGCCCCCGGAGCCAGTGTAGGCTTCGCAAAATCCCCCAGAAACTCGAATAGAACCCTAAAGGGGGTGAGTTTTGGATCTTAACACGAATTTGGAATGATGGGACCTAAATGAAGGAATTTGCGGTCAAAACCTTTTTTAAGGGTCAGGAAATAAAAACCCTGAGGAAAATGACTTTTGGTTGATAAGACACCTTTTTAAAAAGGGCCATTGGGTAAACCTGCAGTCACAGAAACGCAGGCAGCAGGAAAGGGTGTGGTGAGGCAGTGGACAGCTTTTGATATTGGGACCGAGCCAAGCTGTCTGGGAGATGTTTGCACTGCAATCCAACCAAGGAGGAAGAGCCTCACCCAAAACCTCACAAACACATCCAAAAAATTGAATAAACCAAGACCCTTTTGAAATCCCCAGGACCAAACAGAATTCCTAACAATAAAACGTCCAGCACACAGCTTCACAGCCCATCATCCCATCAAAAAAACAATTAGCCAAGAAGATCGACAGGATGCAAACCATCCAAAACAAAAATTTGACACTTGCAGAACCCATTAAAGACATGTATAAAGATAGAAGACCTAGGCCCAGTCAAGAAACCCAAAACATGAGGACAATTCAAACTCCGATTAAACAACAGATCGACAGGATGGAGCTATCCAGAAACCACTTCACACATTTACAAAACCAATTAACATGTTAGTAAAGTCGTTACTGTTAACGAGGTCTTACAATGACCGGAATTTGATTTGGGGTAGATAAGGCCACTTCAATTTACTATAATTGAAGGCCCATCAAACAGTAAAAACAGTTCAAGTTCAACAGAAGGCAGTTCTGCAGTTCAATCGAAAAGCCTGTTTTCAGCAGGAGTCAGGGCTGGAGTTACAGAGTTCAGGAGAAGCAAGGAAGAAGCAGCAAGGAGTTCCACAGTTCTGCAAGAAGGCAGTTCCACAGCTCGGAAGAAGACAGTTTAAACAAAGGCAGAGTTCAACAGAAATAAGTACAACAAAGAAGGCCAGCAGTTCAAGAAACCAGAGCGACTGCCTCAGTGACCATCGGACACCTCGCGGCAACAAGGGCCTTACGAAACCTTTTACTCTAAAGACTCTAAACCCTAACTCTCAACTGTCAAAACCCCTATTTGGTGAGCATTATCCCTGATCTCCTGAAACAAAAACTTAGCTAGACAGTGGGATTTTGGGAGGGATAGATTTGTAGATAGTGATTCTCCCTCGCCTGTAACATGTGTTCCCCAACCTTTGTTTAAGGATTAAGTGTGTTTTAAGTTTGTTACCTTTTCCTTTAATAATGTCAAAACTTTTACAACAAAGCCTGTTGTCTACTGCATCTTTTTTCGCAACGCCCAAATAAGTCCAAGGCCTAGAACCAGGGGCGTGGGAACGATTCGCAACGCTCACTGATTCAGAGGTGAAGCTGAGCCTCCCACTCCACCACATACACCAGCACCGTCATTCAATCAGATAATGGCTGATCTTCGACATAACATCCACTTTCCTGCCTATCCACATATCGCTTGATTCCACTGCAGTCCAAAAATATATCGATCTCAGCCTTGAATATACTCAACGAATGAGCATCAACAGCACTTTGGGGTTGAGATTTCCAAGGAAAAGGATTGCAATCCTTTAAATCTAACAATGGCTGATGTCACAAGCATCGAACATTTTCAAGCAAACTCCTAAAATACAGTGTTCAAAATGAGAAGGGATAAAAATTCATGACATGCAAAGCAGGGAAATTTCTGTATGAAACGGGACTTGGAGAAGATTGATGTAAATATGTTTCTGCCTGACAGGGTGGTGGAAGCAGATTCAATATTAACTTACAAAAGGGAAAGAGATTGAAAAAGAAACACTTGCAGGGCTTTGGAAAAAGAGCTGGGGAATGGGAATATTGGAGGAATGGCCTCCTTCTGTGCTGTATGATTCAATGATACTATAATAGGTTATTCAAGTTTGGCTGTCACCCAGTAAACTTGTTAGCAATTCTTGCAGGGTGCAACACAATGTTGTGGGTTGATTAATGATGATTGAAACAAGTATAAGGAGTCTCACAGACATGAATTATCCTTTGATACCTTTGGTTAACAAAAATCTATCAATCACAGATTAAAATGAACAATTGAGGCAGCATCTTTGAAAGACCTATCCAATTAGTCCCTGTCCGCTGCTCTTCCCCCATAGCCCTGCCGACATGCCTGCCAGTGGAAACAGTTTCCCCCATAATTTTGAACAATTCTATTAAATCTCCCCAGAACAGCGATTAATGGAGTTCAGTTTGGGCAAGTGCCAGAACATCCACTTTGGGCATAAGAAAGATCGGTCAGTGTTTGATCTGAAAACATTATGTCTGAGAATATTGTTTTTTCTGTGAAGTAGCCGGTCCTGTTAAATTAACAAAAGTTGCCCCAGATCCTGCTCTCACAAGCAATGAACATTTTAAACCATTCTCCTAAAATACAATGTGTAAAATGAGATATAGGTTAACAGTTCAGCACATGCAAAGAGCAAATTAAATGACTGAAGTTTCGACTGTCCCTCTGTCACCATATAACAAAACATTTATTTCTGCAACAGAAGTTATTGGTTCAATAATGGTTATTAAAGCAATTCTTATTTTTCACATTAGATGCATGCTAATAATTTAATAAAATTACTTCACATTAATTATTTGAAAACCTTGGTCTGAAAATTAATTACCTAACCGGGAATCGAACACAGGTCACGATGCTGACAGAAATCGGCTATGAATCGTTTAAAGGTGCCCTCTAAAAATCTCACACAGCTAAATTGAAATCACCGTTACAATTTGTTTCGGTGTGAAAGCAGGAGGTTGAAAATGACAATAAAAACGCTAGACAGCGCCCGCGGTGAGATAGGTTTCGAACTTAGAATTAAGTTGGTGTTGCGAAGTAACCGCTGAGCTGCAGCTGACGTCGATCAAAGGGTGAGAACCGCTCAATATAAATAATGAGTTCACAAACATCAGGGCGAGTGCAATCTGGTCAACATCATCCCCAATCTCTTATTCAACAGAGGAAGAAGAAACATGAACGGGAGTCAGACGCCACAAACTTTAATTAAAGGCACAAATACCAGTAACACTTACTTTCAAATCTTTTCACTGTAAAATAATTTCTCTTTATTTCAAAGTTGAATGCGTTGAATCCAAAATTCAGCACAATGGGGTTTTATGTTCACTACTGATTCTATTTTCTGTACACGGTAGAAATAACCGATCCTGTTAAATTTGTCAATAGTTGCCCCAGATTCCTGGTGTCATCGTCAATGCAAATTTTTAAGCCAGACTCCTAAAGTACAGTGTCTAAAATGAGATATGGGCAAGTTAAAATGCAAATTGCAAAACAAATTATTGAACTATTGACTCTCCCTCAGTTAGCATTTCTTTCATTGTGCAAAAGAAGATTATCGGTTAATTTATGATGCTTTCCCGTGAAAGCAACATAAAAGTTTAACAAAACGCTGCCGTCCAACGTGGGGCTCGAACCCACGAACCTGCACTTAAGAGTTACACACTCTACCGGATGAGCTCGCCGGGCCTCATCACTTTGAACATCTTTGTTGCTGACTGCAGCCAGGCGCCTGGTGGCTCCGCTCCAGGGGTTTACCTTGATCTGCAAACCACGATCCAGGTTCTCCTGAATTCCAAGGTGTGTAAGAAAATCAAGCATCAAAAGCCCTTTCATTAACCACAGGGCTTCAGGCAATGTTCTGATCGCAAAGCGCTTTTGGACACAAAACGACTGCATCTTTCCAGCAATCTGAGAAGCAGAGTTCCCATCTTCAGTTTCTTCAGGTAATCCACTCACCAGGTCATTACCTTCTTTATTCAGGGCTATGGGTAGAACCAAGTGCCGAGAGAGGACAGGTGGGCTGGCAATATCAGCAATCTTTATAAACCCCAGTATATCCTGCTCTGTGTTGACAGTTTTTGGGACAGGCTCCAGTTCTTCATCAATGATGACAGGTTCTGGTCTGGGAAACATCTGCTTGTCAATATCTCTTGCCTATTTCCCGGTGTTTCCCGATTCTGTCTCTCTGGCTCTGTTTATTCTATGTGTGGCAACCTGCAGTTTGATTTTGAACGAATAACTGTATTTGTGAATATTAAAATTAAACACATGAGGGCTTCAGGCGCTTTTCTCCGTGACATTGGGGAAATAGTAAGACAGACTTTAGAGCAAGGATCTGGTTATTGTGGAACAGCAAAGCAAATATTAACTCCGGGATTATTCAAAGGAACAGTGACCCCGACGTCATTTGAACACGCAGTCTTCTGATCGGGAGTGAACACGCGGTACCGTTGCGCCACGAGGTCCACAGTGCAAACGGTGATGTTTGTATATATGCACATTCCTCAAACACTGTTTCAATTCTCCTGCCTTGTAGTAATGAAAAGGCTTTAAAATCCCCGCCTGCTCCCTCCCGGTGTCAGACAGCATCAGAAGCAGCGCTCACCTGTCAGTCACCGTCTCACGCCCGCTTTCACCGCCTGCTGCCGGCGGACTGCAGCAAATCCAATTACACGCACCGAGGCCCCACAATCATCACATCACAGAGAAATAAACTGGGAAACTGCTCAAAATACACAACAGGTCGAGCAGCTTCTGAAAAACAATTAAACTTGCGGCGGGAAACAATATTCAGAACTGCAAACTTGGCCGTGTAAAAATATAAACTGTGGCTGTGTGAGCCAAGGCCTTAAGCTCTGAAATTTCCTCCCTAAAGCTCCCCGCCTCTCGTTCCTCCTTTGAGACGCTGCTTAAAATCTACCACGTGGACCAAGCTTTCGGTCATCTGTCCTCTTATCTCCTTATGTGGCTCGGTGTCAAATTCTGTCTGATAATCGCTCCTGTGAAGCGCCTTGGGACGTTTTACTACTTTAAAGGCGCTATATAAATGCAAGTTTTTTTTGTTGTTGTGTGTATGGGTATGGTGTTTATATATAAAATGGCTGTTTATAGAATGAGTGTGATGCTGTGCACGTGTGTCAATTGTAAATAGTGGTGAACGGTTATTTTTCAGACAGGAAGTAAGTGTAAAGTGGTGTTCCCCAAGGTTCGGTATTAGGACCACTGCTCTTTTTGATATATATTAATGACCTGGACTTGGGAATACTGGGCATAATTTTAAAGTTTGCAAATGGCAGGACACTCAGAAATGTAGCAAATCATTAAACGGAAATTAACAGACTTCATGAGGACATATACAGAGTGGTGAAATGGGTAGAGACATAGCAGATGGAATTTAACACAGAGAATTGTGAAGTGATCCATTTTGGTAGGAAGATTGAACTGAGGCAATATAAACTAAATGGTACAATTTTAAATCGGGTGCAGGAACAGATAGACCTGGATTTATCTATCTTTGAAGGTGGCGGGACAACTTGAGAAGGCTGTTAAAAAGCATACGGGATCCTTGGCTTTATTAATAGAGCCATAGAGCAAGGAAGTAATACCAAGCCTTTAAATAACATTGGTTAGGCCTCAGCTGGAGGATTCTGGGCACAACATTTTAGGAAGGAAGTGAAGTCTGAAAAGATTTGCAAGCATGTTTCGGGGGATGAGGGACTTCAGTTACGTTGCTAGACTGGAGAAGGTGTCGTTGTTGTCCTTGGAGCAGAGAAGATTGCTAGGAGATCTGATAGAGGTGTTCAAAATCACGAGGGGCCTAGACAGGGCGGTGTCCTAGGCCCAAACATCTTCAGCTGCTTCATCAATGACCTTCCCTCCAAATTAAGGTCAGAAATGGGGATGTTCGCTGAAGACTGCATAGAAGGGACTGCAATGGATGTTGTCTACCTGGATTTTAGGAAGGCGTTTGACAAAATACCACATAGAAGGCTGGTTAACAAAATTGAGGATGATGGAATAGGTGGGTCAGTGGCAGCTTGAATAAGGAACTGGCTTAAGGATAGAAAACAGCGAGTTGTGGTGAATGGCTCTTTTTCACAGTGGAGGATGGTAGATAGTGGTGTTCCCCAAGGGTCAGTGCTGGGGCTATTGATTTTGTGATATTTATAAATAACCTGGATATTGAAATACAGAGTAGAATTCTAAATTTGCCGACGACACCAACCTTGGGGGTGGAACAAAGAGTGAGGATGATACCAATAGACTGCAGCAGGACATAGAAAGAATAGCAGAATGGGCAGACAAGTGGCAGATGGAATTTAATACAGAGAAGTGTGAGGTGATGCATTTTGAAAGAAGGAACAGTAAGAGGCAATATCCACTTAATGGCACAGTTTTAAAGTGTGTGCAGGGAAAGAGGAACACGGGATTTATTGTGCATAGTTCCTTGAATGTGGCAGGACATATGGAGAGAGTGGTTAACAAAACATATGGGATCTTGGGCTTCATAAATAGAGGTATTGAGTACAAAAGTAGAGAAGTTATGCTGAAACTTTATAATGCACTGGTTAGGCCACAGCTGGAGTGCTGTGTCCAGATCTGGTCACCACACTTTAGGAAGGATGTGAAGCAACTTGAGAGGGTGCAGTGGAGATTTTCCAGAATGGTCGCGGTGATGGGGGATCTTCGTTACAAGGACAGTCTGGAGAAGCTGCATTTATTTTCATTACAACAACAAAAACTTGTATTTATACAGCGCCTTTAACATAGTAAAACGTCCCAAGGCGCGGCACAGGGGTATTTTAAGACAAAGGAGTTTGAGGGGTGATTTGATAGAGGTGTACAACATTATGCCGGGTTTGGATAGGCTAGACGGGGAAGGCTGTTCCCACTAGTAGAAGTTAAAAAGACTGGGGGACACCGATTTAAGGTATTGGGCAAGAGATACAGGGGTGTGTGAGGAAAAGGTTTTTTAGGCAGCGAGTGGTGAGGACTTGGAATTCGCTGCAGGCGGAAGTGGTGGAAACGAAGACACTCAATGGCTTCAAGTGGAGACTGGACAGGCACTTGAGGGAAATAAACTTGCAGGGCTACGGTGATAGAGCTGGGGAATGGAACTGGCTGGATTGCTCTACAGAACGCCAGTACGGACTCGATGGGCCGAATGGCCTCCTTCTGTGCCGTTATGACTCTCTGACTATGAACTATAGAGCAGTGTTAATGGGGGACTTCAATATCCTACTATATCTAAGAATCAGGCTAAATATAGCAAGTTCAGAGGAGAAGTGAAAAGGAAAATAAGAGGGGAAAAGAGAGGGTATGAGAATAGAATGACAGCTAACATAAAAGGTAATTCAAAAGTCTTCTATAGGCATATATTATCAAGTTTAACAAAACTAAGTTAGTGGCACAGTGAGTCGTGTGGCTGGGAGCAGGAAATTGCAAAGTGACACAGATTGAGTGGGCAAAATAAGAGGCATCTGATTAGGAATATTCGGGAGAAGGAATTTCGTGACTTTAATGATTTGAAAGGAACATTTTTGACTTGTGCACTTTCGGTCAGAGAAATGTTAGTGATGGGAAATTAATCCAGATCCTGGGATTCAGCATTTCACCTTCTCCCTGAACAGATCTTTCTGGAAGCGGTGTGAATCCGTGTAGCGGTTATCACATTCGCCTTACACGCGAAACATTCCCGGGCGGAAACGGCCCAAAAATTCGTGAGGAAGCCTTCGTGCGAGGGTAAGCCTTCCCCGCGATCTCTCACTGCGCGTTGGCTTTTTCAGTTCCAGCTCGCACGAACTTGATGTTCTGGACAGCTGCTGTGCTGGGCTTGCGTATCCCACCGGCGTAGTTAATTCGTGCGAGCTGTGGGATCACGTGACTCAGTTAGAGCCAATGGCAGCACACCATCTTCCATTCATAACATTCACATACGTGCTGTGAAAGCTATGAATACTATGGCCCCCAAAAGAACTGCTAAACCTCAATTAAATTTAAAAAAAAAACATCACATTAATAAAATAAGTACAGTTAAATAAATTAACCATTTTAAATAAAAAATTAAAATTTTGAAAAAAGTTAAAATCTTTTAAAAAGTTATAAAAATAAACTTACCTCTCTTTAAAGTCTCTAAAAAAGATATACCTGTTAAAAAAAATTCAAAATAATACTTAATTCACTATTTACCTTTATAAACGTGGGTCTTACTCCTCGTTTTTTATGTGTAGAATCTTTCGTACTTACTTGCGCGTTGAAACCACTAAGTGCACTGCATGCGCGCAGCCTGTAGCGCGCACGCGGTTCCCCTAGGACCCGCCCCCTTTTCCATTCACCAAGTGCCGGTTTTCAGCGCATGCGCAGTGCATGCAGAAAACCGGCAATTGGAGACAGAATACGCGAGAGTACGCAGAGCGTACTCTCGCGTAGCGGCACTAATTTTTGGGCCATTATGTACGAGATTATTGTTTCTGCGAAATTAATTAATACACAGTGTGTAAAATCAGATAGGTGATAAAACTTCATCAATGAATAAAGTTTCGCAAGTTACTAAAGTTAAGTTATTGAAGTTTCGACTGTCCCTCAGTGTGCGCTTTTACTTCATTCTGCAAAAACAACGCTGTCGGTTAAGGAATGGTGATTAAAACAATTAAACCGCTAAACTGCAAGAAAAGACTTTAAAGAGTTTATCACAATTGCTTACATTTTTTATCTTTTTTCTTGTGTTTTTTCGGCTCTTGGTCCTTTTCAGCTCCTGACTGCGGATATTCCTCTGAATAAACGTGAACAAAATGCAACATCTCGCAGCCCCGGCCTCGGTTAATACCAGCAGATCTAAGCCGAATTTCAGACGCGGAAAAAAAACATTTATTACTCGCTCTTGCCCAGCTCCAGAGCTCAGAGGGTTATTGTCCATCCCTGGGCTGCAAAATACCACGGACCCGGGCCAAACCTCCCCATACACCGAGCAAAAGCTCAGGAACACCCCGGGGGAGATGATATCCCGGTCACTGAGCCTTCGAGCAGCATTGAACAAGCACCCGGACTGAAACATTTTAAATGCGGAAGTGAGAACTTGCAAATGAGCTGTCTAACAGTAAGGATGGCCGAGCGGTCTAAAGCGATGCGTTTAAGTCGCAGTTTCTTCTGGACGGCGGCGGTTCGGATCCCACTTCTGACATTGCTTAGATTTACGTGCAGCTCATTTATTTTTACCTCACTGTGAAGCGCTTTGGGACATACCTCAAAAGTGGGATTCAGCTTATCACCTGTTCGCTGAACATTTCCATCAGACCTGGTACTGAAAATGGAGACGGTACTGCAGTGTAGGAGCTGTCACGTTCGCGGAAATATTTTGTTGCAACTTGCTCCTCATGCATGTCCAGGGGCGAGTTTGCTCTGCTGTGAAAGTACATAAGAACAGAAGAACGAAATAATTAGGAGCAGGAGTCGGCCCCACCATTCAATCAGACAATGAAAGATCTTCGACCTCAACTCCACTTTCCTGCCTATCCACATATCGCTTGATTCCACTACAGTCCAAATATCTATCCATCTCAGCCTTGAATATATTCAACGAATGAGCATCAACAGCACTTTGTGGTAGAGATTTCCAACGAAAGGGGCTGTAATCTTTTTAAATCTAGCAGTGGCTGATGTCACAAGCATCGAACATTTTTAAGCAAACTCCTAAAATAGAGTGTGCAAAATGAGAAGGGATAAAAGTTCATGATATGCAAAGCAGGGAAATTACTGTGTGAAATGGGACTTGGATCACATTGATGTAAATTGTAGCTGCCTGACATGGTGGTGAAAGCAGATTCAGTATTAACTTTCAAAAGGGAAATAAATTGTAAAAAGAAACTCTTGCAGGGCTTTGGAAAAAGAGCAGTGGATTGGGAATAATTGGATCGCTCTTTCAAAGAGCCGGCACGGGCAATATTGTTCGACTGGCCTCCTTCTGTGTTGTATGATTCTATGATTCGATACAAAGGCTATTCAAGTTTCTCTGTCACCCAGTAAACTTGTTAGCAATTCCTGCGGTGTGCAACACAATGTTGTGGGTTGATTAATGATGATTGAACCAATTATAAAGAGTCTCACAGACTTGAATTATCCCTTAATGCTTTTGGTCAACAACAATCTGCCAATCGCAGATAAAAATGAACAATTGATGCAGCTTCTTTAAAGAGCTATCCAATTAATACCACTCCGCTGCTCTTCCGCCATTGCCCTGCTAACTCTGCTGCCAGTGGAAACAGTTTCCCCCATAATTTTGAACAACTCTATTAAATCTCCCGGAACTGTGATTAATGGAATTCAATGTGGGCAAGTGTCAGATCATCCACTTTGAGCCTAAGAAAGATTGGACAGTGTATGGTCTCAAAATGTCAGAGATTTTTTTTCTTTGAAATAGCAGTTCCTGTTAAATTTAACAAAAGTTGCCCCAGATCCCTACTCATACCAGCAATGAGCATTTTAAACCATTCTCCTAAATTACAATGTGTAGAATGAGATATTGGTTAAAAGTTCAGCAAAGAGCAAAATAAATGACTGAAGGTTCGACTGTCCCTCATTCACCATGTTATAATATTTTACATTCTGCAAATAAGGTTATGGTTAATTAATGGTGATTAAAACATTTCCTATTTTTTGACATTAGTTGCATGTTAGTTATTTACACAAATTTCTTCGCTTTAATAAATTAAAAACGGTGATGTCAAAGTTACTTCCCTAACCGGGAATCGAACCCGGGTCGCATCGCTGATAGGGATAGGTTATTGAATCATTTAAAGTGCCCTCGAAAAATCTCACACGGCTAAATTAAAATCACGGCGACAATTTGTTTCGGTGTAAAATAAGGGGATTGAAAAGGACAAAAAAAACGCCAAGGAGCGCCTGAGGTGAGACAGGGGTCGAAATTAGAATTAAGTTGGTGCTGCGAAGTAACCGCTGAGCTAAAGATGACACCGATCAAAGAGTGAGAAAACGCTCAATATAAAGGATCAGCTCACAAATTTGAGGCGCAGAGCAGTCTGGTCAACGTCAAACCCCTCCTTTCTTATTCAACAGAGGAAGAAATGACATGAACAGGAATCAGACGCTACAACATTTTTTATTCTCATAGAGGGTCGTGAAGTCTTTGGAAGACTCTTCCTCAGAGGGCAGTGGAAGAAATGTCTTTGAATGTGTTTAAGGCAGAGGTAGATACATTCCTGGTAAGCAAGGGGGTGAAAAGTTATCGGGGTAGGCGGGAATGTGGAGTAACCAGATCTGCCATGATCTTTTGAATGGCGGAACAGGCTCGAAGGGCCGAGTGACCTGCTCCTAGTTCGTATGTTCGTAAAATTATTCTGTTGGCCCGTACGGAGATCGAACCCGCGATTTTGGCTTGGTTAGCATCACTCTCTCAAACAACAGATCTAACCGGCCACAAAGCGCCCATTGGCTGCGCTCGAGCCCACGCTGGGGGATTGTCTTTCAGGCTCACACTGGGTGACAGAGTTACTGCACAAACATTGAACACACCACATCGCTTAAACATTGTTTACTGTTCGTATATACAACTGGGCAGAGTGTAAATCGAAAGTAACAGTAAAATAGCTCTTTAATCTAACAAACATCATGCTGAAAATTATTATCGCACCACCGCTGAACAGACTCTCCATCAAATACTGTCCCGGTATAAAATCGACCGGATTGGAACCCGCAGATGTGCTTTCACTCCCATTCGTTTGGTAGACGCGGTTTCAGGTGCGGAACATCTCTCCTGATCGCTCCTCTTACAGTGAGGGAGAGAAAAAGTAACTAAAACCTGCCGAAACCCGGGACCATTAGATTTTCAATTTAACGCTCTCCCAACTGATCTATTTCGGCTTCACAGCAAATTTAATGTTGTATCATTTTCTAACCGCGGGTGGAATTGCCCCTTCCGCTCATTCCTCACTTCCGACAACAGGACCCGACCAGATCTCGGAGCTCAGGCTGTGCTAATGTAAAGCTAGAGGGTTCATACAGATACAAAGCTGACACAGCCGGGGGTACCTGTAAGGGGATTCTTAATCGCTCCCACACACCTCCGGTTCCTAGACTTTGGACTTATTTAGGGGTTGTGAACAAAATTGCAGTAAACAGGTTCTGATGGAAGAATTTTACTTTATTAAAAGAAAAAGGTAACAAACTTGAAACACACTTATTACTTAAACACAGATTTGGGGTGCACACGGTACAAGCGAGGGAAATGACAATACATCAAACAAAACCTTATCCCTCCCAAAGATCCCACTATCTGGCTAGGTTTTTAGTTTCAGGAGATATGGGATAATGCTCACCAACGAATCCTTGACAATTTTAGAGTCTTTTGTTTAAAAAGACTCCTTAAGGCCCTTGTTGCTGCGAGGTGTCCGATGGTCACTGAGGCAGTCGCTCTGGTTTCTTCTTGCGTGCTGGTTGTCTGGCCTTCTTCCTCGTGGCTTGTGGTAGGTTTTGCTGGAGCAGGGAGAGAGCTGTGTCCGCGTCGTCAGCCTGTCCGAAAGAGAGAGAGATTATGGCACAGGCTTTCAAATTATACTGTTTCTTTTTTCGCGGCCAAAAAACGCTTACTAAAACGAATTCATTTTGGTTGCAAATTAACCTTGCTTAGTCCAATATTCTAGTTTTGGCGGCCTTGCCCGTTCCGATGGCTTTTGCTCAGTGTTAAACATTTACTTGATCGTTTTCCGATTTAAACACAGCCTTATCTACGCGCCAAATCTCGACCGTATTGTCCTAGGTCTGTTGGCGGGCTTTTAAATCTGTTCTGTGGATACCTGGTTGATTGTTTTTTTGATGAGATAATGGCTATGAAACTGTGTGATCGAAGTTTTATTGTCATGAATCGTTTTTAGATTTCCAGCCTCTTGTTTGCCTCTGGGGATTCATATTTGAATGTTTTTGTGAGTTTTTGCTTTGTCTCTTGCACCTTGGTAGGATTTGTAGTGTAAACAATTCCCAGACAGCTTGATTTGTTCACTGCCCGGCCACGCCCCTCGCAGCTTGTGTCTGTTAAAGGTGTCTCTCCCAACAATAAGATTTTAAAAAAAGGTCAGTTTCCTCAGGTTTTTGTCTTCCCTGAACTTTAGGTTTTTACATCAAATCACTTCACTTAGGCCCCATCATCCCAAGTTTGTATGAAAAGTCCAAAAATCACTCCCTTTAGGGCTCTGTTCGAGTTTCTGGGGGGTTTTGCGAAGCCTACAGCCCCCACTTTGATACTAAAACTGAATTAGTATCATTAACAGGTGAGCAAAATTTCCGATCCCCGAAAACCAACCTACCCCTGTATTACCTAAAGTAAAAACCCAAACATTCATTCCCCTTTTGAAAGTGGTGTTTCAGGTACATACAGGTAAGAATCAATCTTTACTTCACATCCAATCACGGAGAGGGTCCGACACCCCTGCACAGCTTGGAAAAAACATATCATACACATCATAAAAATGACACAACTCACGTACAATTTTTTTTATTAAAAGACAAAATTCAAGGTTCGCTCCATCACTGGCCATAGCCTTTATTTTGATTCACTTCCCAAGTCCCTTCGTGTCTGGAGCTGAGCTCCCCGTCCCTTCCACTGCACTTTGTACACAGCAGGTAGAGAACTATCCCGAGCTGGCAGACCACCAAAAGATGGGAAGCCATCCTGATCCAGGAAGGCACATCTGTATTCTCGAAAATATCCCACCAGGGGGGAACTACTATATCCAAAATCTCTGCCCCTATTTCAACTGTTTTCTGCAGGGGCACACACAAAACATATATCCATGTCGCAGAAAGGTTCTCTGGCTGGATAATTAATCAAGCCCTTAAACTTAAAAAAAAAACTCAACAAACAACTGAACTAATGATAACCATAACCACCAAAACTGCAATTACTTAAAACCGAAAATTCTGTACATTTGCCGCCCGTCTCCGGATGGCCAGGTTAAACCCTGTTTAGTCTCTGCCTTATGTGGCCTCTGGATGGCTTGTACACCTGGGTGTAGTGCGGAATGCACCGCCGGACCAAGAAGGCCTTCCTCAAAACCGCTGGGGGTATCTTAACATCCCAGCTGCGTCCTGTGCTGCAGCACACTACACCCGTCGGTGTGGCTGCAGCGCCCTCGTTTATATCTGCGGGCTCCTCCCAGCCTGAGGCTGCAGGCGGGGGACCCTTCTCTCTCTCTTCTCTCAGTACTACCTCTCCTGTGAAACCCTCACTGTTGGAGGCTGTAGGCTGGGAATCCCCAACTTTAGAACGCTCCCTGCTCTTGGGCGCTCTTCTTCGGGTTGCAAACATCAGTAGCCTTTGGTGTGGTGTGCGGGGAGACCTTCTTAGGGCTTTGGACACTGGGGGTGTGCTTGAGTCCCACATAAACGGTGGAGTGACCTCTCCTGTGAGACAACACACGGTCCCTCCCGCTGCAGCGTGTGCGTCTGCCGGCTCTCTGCAAGAGCATTTCAGCTAGTACCACTCCCCCACCCTTTCCCCGTAGCCCAGCAGTGAATTCCAGATCCCAACCAATCGCTGCATAAAAAAGTTTATCTTTATGTCGCGTATGGTACTTCTGCCAACCACCTTAAATCTGTGTACTCTGCTTCACGACCCTTCTGCCAATGGGAACAGTTTCACTCTATCTACTCTGTCTAGACCCCTCATGATTTTAACACCTCTGTCAAAACTCCTCTCAACCTTCTCTGCTCCAAGGAGACCAACCCCAACTTCTCCAGTCTTTCCACGTAACTGAGGTCCTTCATCCCTGGAACAGTTCTTGTCAATCTTTTCTGCACCCTCTTCAAGGCCTTCACATCCTTCTTAAAGTGAGGGGCCCAGAATTGGACACAATACTCCAGTTGAGGTCGAACTAGTGTTTGAAAAAGTTTCATCATAACTTTCCTGCTTTTGTACTCTCTGCCTTTTTTTTATAATGCCCAGGATCCCTTATGGTTTTATAACCGCTTTCTCAACATGCCCTGCCACCTTCAACAATTTGTGCACATATACCCCCAGGTCGCTCTGTTCATGCACCCCCTTTAGAATTGAACCATTTAGTTTATATTGCCTCTCCTCGTTCTTCTGACCAAAATGTAGCACTTCATACTTTTCTGCAATAATTTCATCTGAAACGTGTCTGCCCCTTCCACCAGACTGTCTTTATCCTCTTGAAGTCTATCACTATCCTACTCACTGCACATCATATTTCCAACTTTTGTTTCATCTGCAAATGTTGAAATTGTGGCCTGTACTCCGAAGTCCAACTTATTAATATACATCAAGAAAAGCAGAGGTCCTAGTACCGACCCCTGGGGAACACCACTGTATACCCTCCTCTAGTCCGAAAAACATCCGTTCACCATTACTCTCTATTTCATGTCCCTCAGCAAATTTCGAATCCATGCTCCCATTGTCCATTTTATTGCATGGGCTTCAACTTTGCTGGCAGTTCTATTAAATAGCACTTTATCAAACGCATTTTGGAAGTCCATGTACACCATATCAAACGCATTGCCCTCATCACCCCTCTCTGTTACCGCGTCAAAAAACTCAATCAAGTTAGTTAAACACATATTGGCTTTGACAAATCCGTGCTGGCTTCCCTTAATTAATCCATACTTGTTCCAGTTACTGTTAATTTTGTCCCGTATTATCTTTCCTAAAAGCTTCCTCACTACCGAGGTCTGTAGTTGCTGCGTTTATCCTTACACTATTTTTTGAACAAGTGTGTAACAGTTGCAATTCTCCAGTTCATTGCTATCACCCCTATATCTAAGGAGGATTTGAAGCTTATGGCCTGTACCTCCACAATTTCCACCCTTACCTTCCTCAGCATGCAAGGATGCATCCCATCCGGTCCTGGTGACTTATCTTCTTCAAGAACAGCCAGCCTTTCTAGTACCTCCTATCATCAATTTTTATCTCATCCCGTATCTCAACTACCTCCTGTTTCACTATGACTTTGACATCATTTTCTTCCTTGGGAAAGACAGATACAAAGTACTCATCTAAAACCTGAGGCATGCCCTCTGTCCCTAATCGGCCCCACCCTTCCTCTTAGTAACCGTTTGTTATTTATATGCCTATAGAAAACTTTTGGATTACCTTTTTTAATTAACTGCCTATCTATTGTCCTATTCTCTCTTTGCCCTTCTTATTTCCTTTTACACTTGCCCTCTGAACTTTTTATTTTCAGCCTGATTCTCACTTCTATTCTCAACCTGACATCTGTCACACGCCCCCATTCTCTGCTTCATCTCACTCTCTATCTATTTCGTCATCCAGGGAGCTCTGGCTTTATTTGCCCTACCTTTCCCTCTTTTGGTAATGTACATCGACTGTACCCGAACGAATTCCTCTTTAAAGTCAGCCCATTGTTCGATTACAATTTTGCCTGCCAATCTTTGATTCCATTTTACCCGGGCCAGATCCGTTCTCAAACCACTCACATTGGCCGTCCACCAATTAATTATTTTTACTCCAGATTACTCCTTTTCATTATCCATAGCAAATCTGAACCTTATGGTACTATGGTCATTATTAACTAATATTCCACTACTGACACTTGCTCCAGTGGACCCACCTTATTCCCTAGAACCAGATCCAGCAATGCCTTCTTACTCGTTGGGGTGGAAACGTATGGATCAAGAAAGTTCTCCTGAACACATTTCTGCCAGTGGAAACAGTTTCTCCCTTTCTACTCTATCAAAACCCTTCATAATTTTGAACACCTCGATTAAATCTCCGCTTACACTTCTCTTTTTCATTATTCGTTCATGGGATGTGGACGTCGCTGACAAGGCCAACATTTATTGCCCATCCCTAGTTGCTCTTGAGAAGGTGGTGGTGAGCCCCCTTCATGGACCGCTGCTGTCCGTGAGGTGAAGGTATTCCCACAGTGCTGTTAGAGAGGGAGTTCCAGGATTTTGATGCAGCAACAATAAAGGAATGGCGATACACTTCCAAGTCAGGATGGTGTATGACTTCGAGAGGAACTTGGAGGTGGTGGTGTTCCCATGCGCCTGCTGCCCTTGTCCTTCTAGGTGGAAGAGGTCGCGGGCTTGAGAAGTGCTGACGAAGAAGCCTTGAAGAGTTGCTCCAGTGCATCTTGTAGTTGGTGCACACGGCACCCACGGTACGCCAGTGGTGAAGATAGTGAATGATTAAGGTGGTGGATGGCGTGCCAATCAAGCGGGCTGCTTTGTCTTGGTTGGTGTTGAGCTTCTTGAATGTTGTTGGAGCTGCACTCATCCAGGCAAGTGCAGAGTATTCCATCACACTACCGACTTGGGCCTTGAAAATGTTGGAAAGCCTTTGGGGAGTCAAGAGGTGAGGCAATCAGCGCACAATACCTAGCCTTTGACCTGCTCTTGTTGCCACAATGTTTATCTGACTGGTCCAGTTAAGTTTCTGATCAATGGAGACACCCAGGATGTTGATGGTGGGGGAATTGGCGATGGTAATGTAGTTGAATGTCAAGGGGCGGTGGTTAGAAGCTTGCTTGTTGGAGAGAGTTATTGCCTGCCACATGGGAGGCGCGAATGTTACTTGCCACATATCAGCCCAAGCCTTAATGTCGTACAGGGCTTGCTGCATGCGGGCATGGACTGCTTCATTATCTGAGGAGTTGCGAATGGAAAACAACACTGTCCAATCATCAGCGAACATCCCCACGTCTGACCTTATGATGGAGGGAAGGTCATTGATTAAACAGCTGAATCTAGTTGTGTCTAGGACACTGACCCGAGGAACTCCTGCAGCGATGTCCTGGGGCTGTGATGATTAACCCCCAAACACCACAACCCTCTTCCTTTCTGCTGGTAAGAAGCAGCCAGAAGTGAATTTCCACCCCACACTCCCGATTTCCATTGACTTCAGTTTTACTGGGGCTCGTTGATGCCACATGCGATCAAATTCTACCTTGATGTCAAGGGCAGTGACTCTCACCTCACCTCTGGAATTCAGCTCTTTTGTCCATGTTTTGACCAAGGATGTAATGAGGTCTGGAGCTGAGTGCTTCTGGCGGTAACCAAACTGGGCATCAGTGAGCAGGTTATTGGTGAGTAAGTGCTGCTTGACAGCACTGTCGACGACACCTTCAATCACTTTGCTGATGATTGAGAGTAGACTGATTGGGTGGTAATTGGCTGGATTGGATTTGTCCTGATTTTTGTGGCTAGGACATACCTGGGCAGTTTTTCACATTGTCGGATAGATGCCAGTGTTATAGCTGCACTGGAACAACTTGGCTAGAGGCGCGGCTAATTCTGGAGCACAAGTCTTCAGCACTACAGCCAGGATAAGAACATAAGAACAAAAGATATAGGAGCAGGTGTAGCCCATTCGGCCCATCGATCCTGCCCGCCATTCAATTAGATCATGGCTGATCTGATATTGGCCTCAACGCCACTTTCCCGCCCGCTCCCCATAACCCTTGACTCCCTGTAGCTCAAATATATGTCTATCTCCGCATTGAATATATTCAATGACACCGCCTCCACAGCTTTCTTGGGTAGAGAATTCCAATGATTCACGACCCTCTGAGAGATGTTGTCGGGGCCCACAGCCTTTGCTGTATCCAGTGCGCTCAGGCGTTTCTTGATATCACGTGGAGTGAATCGAATTGGCTGAAGACTTGGGACTGTGATGTTGGGGACCTCAGGAGGAGGCCAATATGGATCATCCACTCGGCACTGCTAGCTGAAGATGGTTGCAAATGCTTTAGCTTTTCCTTTTGCACTCACGTGCTGTGCTCCACCATCATTGAGGATGGGTATATTCATGGAGCCTCCCCCTCCCATTAGTTGTTTAATGTTCCATCACCATTCCCGACTTGATGTAACAGGACTGCAGAGGTTTGATTTGATACGTTGATTGTTGGATTGCTAAACTCTGTCTATATCATGCTGCTTCCGCAATTTAGCATGCATGTAGTCCTGTGTTGCAGCTTCCCCAGGTAGGCATCATATTTTCTGGAACGCCTGGTGCTGCTCCTGGCATGCATTCTACACACCTTATTGAACCCGGGTTAGTCCCCTGGCTTGATGGTTATGGTAGAGTGAGTGATATGCCGGGCAATGAGGTTACAGCTTGTGGTGGAATGCAATTCTGCTGCTGCTGATGGCCCACAGCGCCTCATGGATGCCCAGTTTGAGCTGCTAGAGCTGTTCTAAATCTATCCCATTTAGAATGGTGGTAGTGCCACACAAAACAATGGAAGGTGTCCTCAGTGTGAAGATAGTACTTCGTCTCCACAATGACTGTGCGGTGTTCACTGATACCATTGCTGTCATGGACAGATGCATTTGCGACAGGTAGATTGGTGAGGACGAGGTCAACAGGTTTTTCCCTCGTGCTGGTTCTCTCACCACCTGTTGTAGGCCCAGACTGGCAGCTGTGTCCTTCAGGTCCCGACCAGCTCTGCTGCTACCGAGCCAATCTTGGTGATGGACATTGAAGTCCCCCACCCAGAGTACAATCTGTGCCCTTGCTACTCTCAGTGCTTCTTCCAAGTGGTGTCAACATGGAGGAGCACTGATTCATCAGCTGAGGGAGGGCGGTAGGTGGTAATCAGCAGGCGGTTTCCTTGACTATGCTTGACCTGAAGCCAGGATACTTCATGCGGTCCGGAGTCAATGTTGAGGACTCCCAGGGCCACTCTTTCCCGACTGTATAGCGCTCTGCCGCCACCCCTGGTGGGTCTGTCCTGCCGCTGGAACAGGACATGATGGAGGATTTTGGGACACTGGCTGAACGGTATGATTCTGAGTATGAATATGTCAGGCTGTTGCTTGACTAGTCTTTTGAACAGCTCTCCCAATTTTGGCACAAGTCCCCAGATGTTGGTGAGGAGGAATTTGCAGGGGCAACTGCGCTGGTTGTGCTGTTGTGTCCGCAGCTGGTGTGGAGTTGGAGGCCTGGTGGTTATTCCGGTTTTAATCTTATTGTTTTTCACAACGGTATTTTACAATTGAGTGTCTTGCTAGGCCATTTTAGAGGACAGTTAAGAGTCAAACACATTGCAGTGGGTCTGGAATCATATATAGGCCAGATCAGGTAAGAATGGCAGATTTGCTTCCCGAAAGGACATTACTGAACCAGATGGGTATTTACGACAATCCGTTAGTTCCATGGTCACCATTACTCATACTAGCTTTGCATTCCAGATTTATTTAATTAACTGAATTTAAATTCCCCAGCTGGTTGGGATTATGAACTCACGTCTCCGGATCATTAGTCCAGGCCTACTGGATTACTAGTCCAGTAATAACCACTGTTCTACCGTTTCCTCGAAGGAGAACAATCATAGATTCTCTAGATTATCCACATAACTGAAGCCCCGGTAACAATTCAGGGAGTAGGTCTTTGTCAGATGGGGATCCCTGGGAATGTGATATATTTGCACTCTGAAGCAGGAAGTGAGAAAATAAGTGCAACAAAATCCAGAGAGTGACTTCTTTGCAGGGCTTCTGTGGAACAGTTAGTATTTGCGGATGGGATCCCAGGAATTGTGCCATAACTCCAGTAATTCCCATGCAACTGTAAATCTTTATTCAGGTACCAATGATTACATCACGATTTACAGGGATGGGACTCTTGGAATCATGTTGCAGGTCCCTGGACGTGTATCAATATTAATGGGGAGTCCTCAGGAATGTTTCAATGTTTAGAGCAGGTACTTGGTCATATCTGACTATGTGTAGAGTCAACGGTTGTGTATTTGTGGGAAAGATTCCTGGTCATACGTACACATTTTTGGGGTCGGCAAGAGTGTGTCAGCATTTTAAGGGCTATGGAAATAGACAAATGTTTGCCCAGGATCTCCAGAAATGAGCAAAGTATATTCCCGGGGGCTCAACCACATGGTTTGGTTTCACTGACTGAGTTTAAAGACCACACTAAGAATTGGATAGAAATTCTCTGAAGTAGCACAGTCTTATCACAGAGATCATCAGAAACCTTTAACTAAATCTGTTCTCGCTACATCAAATGTGGACAGACTGAAGATTTTACATAGTCTGTTTATCACTGGGCTTTCAGGAGATTCACTTCTCAGCTGTGCAATATCGGGCTAAATATAATTTATGATATTGCAACATGTTGTGCAAAAGAGATTAAATTAATCTGTTTATTCAGTCACTGTAAATAATGTCAGCCTCCTTGCACCCTAATTATGTCAGTGGAGATTTCTCCCGCCTTACATAAGGACCTTCGCTCTGTGTGTTAACCCAAAGTGTCTCTCGGAGCTTGGTCTCCAGAACAGCCCGGTATCAGCGTTCTGCAGAATCTGAAAGAATGGATCGGAGTTATTCATTGGAATTTAAGTTATTGAGGACAATTATTGGTATACAGCAGATTTATTATCCCACCCTCGCTTTTTTTGGTGTCCCTGGTAAGTTTCAATTTCCAGGTAATAATCCTGTAACCAGTTTAATTGTATTTCTGACTGTAACTGTCAAATCCCAGTTACTGTTGGTGTTCCCTGTAAGTGACCATATTCCTATTTCATGATGTAAACGATATTTAACTGGTAACACTGTGTTCCTTATGCAAGTGTCCATATCCAACAATTTATTGTATTTAGTTTATTCCTCTTGCTTTGTGTCTGAAAGTATATTGTTCTACGACAGTGTTACTGGGTGATTTAATGAATGAATATCTTACAGTCTTCTGTCCGCTCTGAGTCCTGGGAGTAGATTTTACTCTTTACCCTCGGGGCGTTAAATAGCAACTGAGGAGGCAGGTGGAAGAAAAGGTGGGCGAGAAGGATTTACAGAACCAGCCACAGTCCTTCCATTGATTTTAAAGGAAGGTGAATCGGGCGGGTTCTGTTGTTGGTTAGGGATCTGGTCCCCGCCCCGATTATCTCTTTGTGCTCCGGACAGGCGGGGCTTAATTGTTAGACAGTGAAGACCGAATCCAATTAAATCAGAAATATGTTCATGGCTTTAAATATATATTTTTTTATCTGCTGGGTAAGATTAATGATACAGAGTTGCAATTGGCGATAAACCATTTCAACTGATTTTAATTCCAATTGACTGTAAATGGACTAATGTGCAGAGTAGATTCCTTTATCATGTTATCGTTTTATATCCCCTCGATCAATTTGAAAATTATTCAATTCTCACTGATTTGTGGACAGAGCCAGATTAACATTGTTCCATTTCCATGCATATAATTTCTCAAACACAAGGTGGCAGATCGTAACGTTAGTTGCATCATCAGCCCCTTTATAGTGACTGTCCATCCGGTTAGCTTTGACATGCAAGAGGAAATTCTCCCATTACAAAATTATTAGATAGATAACTAGCTAGCTAGATAGATAGATAGGTAGATAGATACACAGTGTATACACAGGCACACACACATGCAGACGGATAGACGGACATGTAATAATTTTTGTATTGGTGAAAGTGTAAGATCGGTTATGTAACACTGGCCTCCCATTATACACCTCTAACGAATTTCCTTTACATTGATTTGAATGGATCGTGAAATCGAGTGGTGTTTTGGAAACATTGGCCCATTCGATATTGTCTGGTTTACTTCTTTGCTGAAACTTAAAAGTTTACCCAGTAATCAATGACTGAAATCGGGCAGGGTGTAAAATCCTCAGCCAATCCGCTACTGGCTATTTCATATCCGGCAGCAAAAGAGAAAATTCCGGTATTATTGCCAATACTGATTTTTTAAAGTCTCACTCTCTTCCTCTCCAGAAGGTATTGTGTCCTTGATGAGTTTTCACAAGACAGGTACATCATCTGCCACACGTGATTACAAATTATTCTCCTCTGGTCCATTCTTCCACTGCCGTTTCAAACCTCAGATGTTTATGCCCAGAAAGAGACGATTCAGCCTTCCCTCAGTCTCAGCTGTTTGCTGCAGTATTCCAAAAGCGAAGCCCCAGATCCAGTCTATCCTCATGGTCCGGCGTCTTCCTCTGCTCCTTGTGCTGATCTCCTCAGAGTTAGAAGTATATCCTCTGAGAGTGATTTTCGCTATCTCCTGTTCAGAATCATCTCACGGCTGATGCTTATTATGAAATATATAATTTATGTTGTTAAATCCCTCTTGTTCTAAGAACATAAGATATAACAAATAGTTGTAGGAGTAGGCTATTCGCCCCTTCGAGCCTGCTCCGCTATTCAATAGGATCATGGCTGATATTCTGCCTCAACTCCATTCAGCGGCCCTATCGCCATATCCCTTGATGCACTTACTAGTCAGAAATCTGTCGACTTCTGTTTTGAATATACCCAATGACCGAGAACACACAGCACTCTGGGGTAGAGAATTCCAAAGATTCCCCACCCTCTGTGTGAAGAAATTTCTTTTCATCTCAGTCCTTAATGGCCTACCCTTTATCTTGAGGCTGTGGCCCCTGGTTCTAGACACCCCAGCTAAGGGAAATACTCTCCCAGCATTCATCCAACAAGCCCTGTAATAATTGAGTATGCTTGAATGAGATCCCCACTCATTCTTCTGAATTCAAGAGAATACAGGCCTAGTTTAATCAATCTCTTCTTATACGACAGGCCCTCCATCCCAGGAATCAATCCTGTGAACCTTCATTGCACTGCCTCTATGGCAAGTTTATCCTTCCTTAGGTAAGGAGACCAAAACTGTACACAGTACTCCAGGTGTGGTCTCACCAAGGCCCTATATAATTGGAGTAAGACTTCTTTACTCCTGTACTCAAGTCCTCTTGTAATGAATGCCAGCATACCATTTGCCTTCCTAATGGCTTGCTGCATCTGCATATTCAGTTTCAGTGACTCATGTACAAGGACACCCAGGTCCCTTTGAGCATGTGCATTTCCCAATCTTTCACCATTTAGGAAATACTCTGCCTCTCTGTTTTTGCTACCAAAGTGGATAACTTCGCAGTTATCCACATTATATTCCATCTGCCATGTTCTCGCCCACTCACTGAGCCTGTCGAGATCCCCTTGAAGCCTCTTCACATCCTCTTCGCAACTGACACTAACACCTAGCTTTGTATAATCTGCAGGTTATGGTCTCAAATTGTTGAAATCGATGTTGAGTCCAGAAGGCTGTAAAGTGCCTAATCGAAAGATGAGGTTCTGTTCCTCGAGCTTACGTTGAGCTTCATTGAAACAGTGTAAGAGGCCGAAGACGTAGAGGTCAGAGTGGGAGTGGAGTGGAGAATTAAAATGATAGGCGACTGGAAGCTCGGGGTCAACCTTATGCACTAAACAGAGGTGTTTCGCAAAGTGTTCACCAGATCTGCTTTTGGTCTCCCCAATGTAGAGGAGAGTGCACCGTGAACAGTGAATACAGTATACTAAATTGCAAGAGTAAATTCAATCGCTGATTCACCTGGAAGGAGTGTTTGGGGCCCTGGACAGTGGGAAGGCACAAGGTGAAAGGGCAGGTTTTGCATCTCTTGCACTTGCACGGGAACGTGCCGGGCATAGGGGGAGGGTTGTTAGGGGTGATAGAGGAGTGGAACAGGTTGTCGTGGAGGGAGCGGTCCCTTCAGAATGCTGAAAGAAGAGGTGAAGGGAAAATGTATTTGGTGGTAGGATCATGCTGGAGGTGGCGGAAATAGCAGAGGATGATCTGTTGAATGTGAAGGCTGGTGGGGTGAAAGGTGAAGACAAGGGCAACCCTATCGTGGTTCCGGTACGGAGGGAAGGGGTGAGAGCAGAAGTGCGGGAAAAGGAACGGACATGGTCAAGGGCTATAATCAACCACGGTAAAGGGGAATCATCGGTTGAGGGAAAAGGAAGACATGTCGGAAGCACTGGTATGGAAGGTGGCAAGGTCAGAGCAGATACAGCGGAGACAGAGAAATTGGGTGAATGGAACAGAGTCCTTACAGGAGGCGGTGTAGGAGTAAGTGTAGTCCAGGTAGCTGTGGGAGTCAGTAGGCTTATAGTAGATGTTTGTCGATAGCCTATCCCCAGAGATGGAGACACATAAGTCGAGGAAGGAAAGGGAAGAGTCAGAGATGAACCCTGTGAAGGTGAGCGGAGGGTGGAAATTGGAAGCAAAGTGAATGAAATTTTCTAGTTCAGGGCGAGAGCAGGAAACGGCACCGATACAGTCATCAGTGAACCGGAAAAAGAGGTGAGGGAGGGGACCTGAGTAGGACTGGAACAAAGAATATTCCACATATCCCGCGAAAGGGCATGCATAGCTAGGACCCATGCGGGTTCCCATAGCAATAGCTTTAATTTGGAGGAAGTATGTGGACACTAAGGTGAAGTTGTTCAATGTGAGAACAAGCTCAGCCAGGCGAAGGAGGGTGGTGGTGGAAGGAGAATGTTTGGGCCTCTGTTCAACGAAGATGCGGAGCGCCCTCAGGTCATCCTGGTGGGGGATGGAGATGTAGAGGGATTCGACATCCATAGTGAAAAGGAGAAGGTTGTGGCACGGACACTGGAAACTGTTAAAGTGGCGGAGGGCGTCGGAAGAGTCGCGGATGTAGCTGGTAGAGACTGGAGCAGGGGAGAAAATGTGTGTCGAGATAGGAAAAGAGATGTTCCGTGGGGCAAGAACAGGCTGAAACGGTGGGTCTACCAGGGCTATCTTGTTTGTGGATCTTGGGAAGGAGGTAAAAGCGCGCTGTACGGTTTGGGGAACTATGAGGTTGGCGGCCGTGGAGGGACGATCTCCAGAGGAGATAAGATCAGTGACAGTCTTGGAAATGATGGCTTGATGTTCGGTAGTGGGGTCATGGTCCAGGGGGAGGTTCTGGGATTTCATCTCGCGGGAGCAGAGTGTGGTCACTGTGCATCGGTTAGCGTGTAGGTGACGAGGTTGGGGTTAATGTGTGTCTTTATTAATCTTTGATATTTCATTAGGGGCCAGCGCAAAGAAACGGTGAATCGAAGTGTCCCTGTGAGCGATGGATTGAAAGGAACGGCGCTCCAAGCACAGCCGGAAAAAGTGCAGTGCAGTAATAGAGTTTACAACATGAAATGTCAGATTTATTAAGCAGACAATAATTAAACATACACTTATCAACAGTACTTACTTCAAAACATTGCGCTGTTTCCCCAGAGAATTGAAACATTTTACAGTTCCGAGCTCGTTATAAAAGTTCATCAGACCTTAATCGCATTGTGAAGTATCTGTTCCAAAGACCACTTTTTCTACCTTTTCTTTACACCTTCTACGTGATAATTTGCACGTTTCATAGTATTACCATATACAACTGCCAACTTGGTTCTAATGGACGGTCATCGACCTGAACTGAAATCATTGCTTCTCTCTTCACATATGCTGCCTGACCTGTTGACTGTTTCCAGCATTTTCCACATCAGAACGTCATCACCTGAATTTAAAATATCCACCAGTGCTCACTCACTGCTGTCCATATTGTGGATAATTGTAATTGCAGTGTTAGAGGTTCAGCTCGAATTGAAGAATAATCAATTCTACGCCTTTCTATATTTAATATCCATAATTCTGATCAGCACCAGACTGTTTAAGCCTACCCTAGTTCTTTCATTAATCAGAATGCGAAAAGTTGGTTTCTTCATGGAGCATTTATCAGAGCTTTGAATAAAAGATTTAAATGAGTCTGCTCCCTCTCCCGAGACATTTATCCATTCCATGCAGGGGGGTTGTCAGAATCCCGCTCTTCAGAGCATCGTTATGATGCGTCACTTGTTTCTGCAAGCGGAACAACTGACTTCCACGTGCACAGCGGTATCCCCAGATCATGCAGCATCAGGCATCCTGTCTTTCTGGGCTGTTTATCAAAATACTGTACGGCCTGGAGGGGTTTCATTGCATTCTCCCCCTACATGGTCCCGGTGCGTCGGGTAGCGGACAGAATGTGAAATACATTCTTCTAATTGTTCAAATTAGTATAAGCAAGGACACAAACTTCTCCAGGGAGAGAGGAGGAAGTGGTTAACTAATGAGCAATTAATCTTTTTATTCGATCCAAATCGGTATCCAATATGTCTACAACATCTGCAAAATCTCGATCTCTCAAATCAACTCTTCCCCAAACAATAACAGTGTCATCGTCAAAAGCCGTCACTCCTCCCATTAGAAAATCTATGGCAAAGCAGAAGAGAAGTGGGGACAGTACACGTCAGCCTGGCCTTTATACAAGTAGCAATCTTAACCCACTCCGTGTCACGCCTTCTGTCCGGGCACAGCGCACACAGGTTCATCATACAGAGCTCCCATGAGATTACCAATGTTTGATTGACTGAATTGTGTTTCAGGATCTTCCAGAGCTCTTATCTGGGGCCATTTTCAAAGGCCTCTGTAAAATCAATGACGTTGAAATCCAGCCTCAATAGTATTCTAAGCCTTCCCCGATAATCTTCTCCAGGTGAAATTTTGGATCTGAAAAGAATCTACCCGATCAAAATCTAGACTGAGGTTCCAAGAGTACATGTTCAACACAAGTTTTGATCCAATTCTAAACCATGGTGCACGAAACTTTCCCAGGTATAAAGAGGATTTTTACCCCACTCCAGTTATCACAGTTAAGCTTGGAGTTTGCTGATGACCCCACTTCTTCAGCCTTTAGAGCGGGTCTAATTTTTAGCAAATCAATCTCCACAACTCCCGCATGTGACCCAACATCAATCCGTCTCCGGAGTTTAGTATTTCAGCCTTAATCCTATTATAGTCTGATGCTGCGCCAGTCTTCGGTTGGTTTCTGACCTAACTTCCTTCCCCAAAGGTGATTACTCAGAATGAGATCAATAAATCCACTCCTTTTTCAGATCTCTCAATGTGAGTTAGTGTTTCTGGCTGATCACCGTCAGGAAAGGCTCCATCCAAAGATTTCTCCGTCCTTCCTCTGTGGTTATAATTGGACCACCTCGAGCCTTCACAATGCACAACGGTTGTGAACTGTGCTGTCAATTGTTTGGATACTGGGAACATATTTTGCAATCCCCTCTCTTATATTATTCCTTGGCATCTGTACGTTTACCTTCCATACATTCTTTCTCATTACTCCTGGCTGTTCTACTATCTTAATTTTCTTTGTTTACATTGTTCTTCTGATTCCATCCCTGGGCTGTGCTGTGAGTTGAAATCTGTCAGTGCGGTAAGGCGCCGAACAAACCGCAGCAGGGACCCAGGTACAATACCCGGCCTGTAGAAGATAGGAGATGGAGTAGGCCATTCGGCCCCTCGAACCTGCTCCGCCATTCGATGAGATCATGGCTGATCATCCAAACTCAGTACCCTGTACCTGCCTTCTCCCCATATCCCTTGATACCTTTAGCTTTAAGAAATATATCTAACTCATTCTTGAATATATTTAATGACTTGGCCTCAACTAGCTGCTGTGGTAGAGAATTCCACAGGTGCACCACTCTCTGGGTGAAGAAATTCTTCCTCATTTCTGTCCTAAATGGCCTACCCGTTATCCTTAGATTATGACCCCTGGTTCTGGACTCTCCGACCATCAGGAACATTCTTCCTTCATCTAGTTTGTCCAGACCTGTGCTGAATCAGCAGACTTCACCCTGTGTGGTCCTGAGTCCCATACAGAGCCCGAAGAGTCTGGGCTCCATTCCTGGCCTGTGCTGAATTATATAATCCCAGACTTTATGGCATCGAGCCTCACTTAGCGGAAGCGGGGCCCAGTTCCAGTGTGATACAATGCCCCGTAAACAGCAGTAAATGTCCTAGTTCCAACCAATTCCCTGGCTGAGTTTTTTTTAGCTCACCCAGTGTGGTTCTGATGCCCACACAGAGCAGGAAGAGTCCTGTTCCATCCTCGGCCTGTGCTGAGTTACCGGATCTCAGCCAGTGTGGTAATGGGTCGCAAACAGAGCAGGACGGGCCCAGAGCTGAGCGGGAACCGGCCGGGCCCGGGTCAGCCACCGGTTTTCCAACCCGCCAGATTTTACTTTCAGTTGGTCAATAGAGAATAAAATCGTGCAGTG
Source organism: Squalus acanthias (assembly GCA_030390025.1). NCBI lineage: Eukaryota > Metazoa > Chordata > Chondrichthyes > Squaliformes > Squalidae > Squalus > Squalus acanthias. The sequence goes on along the minus strand of JASTWF010000029.1, from coordinate 8,874,934 downwards.
TGTAAAAACGCCGGCTACGTCAATCCCGTCATATTCCCGTGGAGCGGGTTAATTTGAAATTACCTCTATTTCTATCTTTTTTTTTGCTCTGTGTGGAGCTTTTGGAGAATGTCATAAACGGTCGATATCGGTTCGTTATACACCGCGCCGATCTTCCTTTCCATTGCCTGCAATATATAAGGATGTCGGGCGGGATGTGTAAATTAAAATTATCCCCAGAGATTATTTATTCCAATTTTCAGTTTCTGTGAATTAGTGTTGCAGGGAACAGTAGCAAAGTGGTGATGTTACTGGGCTAGTAATCGAGAGGCCTGGAGGAATGATCCAGAGACCTGAAATCAAATCCCACCAGGGCTGCTGGGGAATTTAGTTTCAGTTAGCTAAAAAAATCTAGAATAAAAAACTAGTATCATTAATGGTAGCCATTAAACTATCGGATTGTTGGGAAAACCCATCTGTTTCACTAATGTTCATTAGTGGAAGGAAATCTGCCGTCCTTACCTGGTTTGGCCTATATGTGATTCCAGACCCACAGCAATGTGGTTGACTCTTCACTGCCCATGAAATTGCCGAGCAAGATTCTCAGTTATAACAAACTGCTACGAAACACAATAATAATAATAAAAACGGACTGACGACCTTGGCACCGGCTACGGACACGGACACGGCACACACAGCACAGTCGACCGTGCAAAGTCCTCTTCACTGTCAAGTTTCAGCTTGACAAATCGCTCGCATTCGATTGAAATGGACATTCGCTGGTGCAGGGTTGCACTGTTTACCCAACTACTGCCTAAGCGATTGCCGGGGAAAAGCTTATGCCTGGTAAGAACAGTTATAACTCCTTCTGTTACCAGTGTAAGTGTTTAAATAAATATTAAACACAATTTTTAAAAATCATTTAAACATTCCGTTACATTTAAAATCAGTTTAGGTTATGTTTGTCCAGTTTAAAAATGATTAAATTTATTTTTCAAGGAATTATATTTTTATTTTACTTGTTTAATTAAATGTTATTTTAATTAATTTTCACCATGCGCTGATTTATTTTTAATTCAGTGCTGTGTCATTGTATTTTTTAGGGGATTCCTATTCTCCTTTTGGGGATTTTGTACGTAAATGGGATCCACATAAGCATAACAGGAATGCTCCTTTCTCATTGGTTGGGATGACCCACGTGACCCCAGGACGTTTGCCAACCGCAATGCGCGCTGGGATATAAGAACATAAGAACATAAGAAATAGGAGCAGGAGTAGGCCAATCGACCCCTCGAGCCTGCTCCGCCATTCAATAAGATCATGGCTGACCTGATCCTAACCTCAAATTTAAAGAACACAAGAAGTAGGAGCAGGAACCGGCCACTCAGTCCCTGGGCCCGCTCCGCCACCCACAGGGCCCTGACCGATCCGAACTCAGCCTCATGTACAATTTCCTGCCCGCTCAACGTAACCCCTAATTCCCTTTACCTCTAGGAAAATATCTATTTCTGTTTTAAATTTATTTAATGATGTAGCTTCCACAGCTTCCTGGGGCAGCAAATTCCACAGACCTACTACCCTCTGGGTGAAGAAGTTTCTCCTTATCTCAGTTTTGAAAGAGCAGCCCCTTATTCTAAGATTATGCCCCCTAGTTCTAGTTTCACCCATCCTTGGGAACATCCTTACAGCATCCACCCGATCAAGCCCCTTCACAATCTTATATGTTTCAATAAGATCGCCTCTCATTCTTCTGAACTCCAATGAGTAGAGTCCCAATCTACTGAACCTCTCCTCATATGTCCACCCCATCATCCCCGGGATTAACCGAGTGAACCTTCTTTGTACTGCCTCGAGAGCAAGTATGTATTTTCTTAAGTATGGACATCAAAACTGTATGCAGTATTCCAGGTGCAGTCTCACCAATATCTTATATAACTGCAGCAATACCTCCCTGTTTTTATAATCTAAACCACTAGCAATAAAAGCCAACATTCCGTTGGCCTTCTTGATCACCTGCTGCACCTGCATACTAACTTTTTGATTGTCTTGCACTAGGACCCCCAGATCCCTTTGTACTGCAGTACTTTCCAGTTTCTCGCCATTAAGATAATAACTTGCTCTCTGATTTTTCCTGCCAAAGTGCATAACCTCACATTTTCCAATATTGTATTGCATCTGCCAAATCTCCGCCCACTCACCCAGCCTGTCTATATCCCCTTGTAGGTTTTTTATGTCCTCCTCACTTTCTACTTTCCCTCCCATCTTTGTATCATCTGCAAACTTTGATATGTTACACTCGGTCCCCTCATCCAAATCGTTAATACAGATTGTAAAGAGTTGGGGACCCTGCACCGACCCCTGCGGAACACCACTGGCTACTGGTTGCCTGTCCGATAATTATCCATTTATGCCAACTCTCTGCTTACTGTTAGATAACCAATCCTCCACCCATGCCAGAATATTACCCCCAATCCAGTGATTTTTTTTTTATCTTGAGCAACAATCTTTAATGTGGAACCTTGTCGAATGCCTTCTGGAAGTCTAAATACACAACGTCCACTGGTTCCACTTTATCCAACCTGTAAATTATGTCCTCAAAGAACTGAAGCAAATTTGTCAGACATGGCTTCCCATTCATAAAGCCATGCTGACTTTGTCCTATTAAATTATGTTTATCTAAATGTTCCGTTACTGTCTCCTTAATAATAGACTCCAAAATTTTACCCACCACAAATGTTAGGCTAACTGGTCTATAATTTCCAGCCTTCTGCCTACTACCCTTTTTAAATAAGCGTGTTAAATTAGCAGTTTTCCAATCTGCCGGGACCTTTGCTGAGTCCAGGGAATTTTGGAAAATTATTACCAAAGTATCCACAATCCCTACTGCCACTTCCCTCAAGACCCTAGGATGCAAGCCATCAGGTCCAGGGGATTTATCCTGCCTTCAGGCAGGCATAAACCTGCGGGCCCAGGACTGCAAGAGTCCGAAGCTATGGAGACACTAGGTAGGTGCATATTTTTCTTGGGGTGTGGAGGCATTCGCACGCGGGAAGCCTCGACCGCAATGAACCAGCCCATTAATTAAGAGCCCCGTCTCTCCACGCGCCTCGGATGTCACAAAACCCGCCAGGCTAAAAGAGCAATGGTCGCCTTTTTTTCATTCTTACTCCCTTCCTCACCCCACCACCCCGCCGCCCCACCGCCCCCGCCCCGACTTCGCCCATCCCCAGACCCTCCCCCGCCAGTCGTGGGGGATTTAACATCTATGCAGTGCGCATACCGGGCCAGAGAAGCGAGACTGACTGTTTTGAAATGCCGCCAGAGCGAACGTCGACCCCCACAATGTATATACTGAAGTAAAATCGAATATTTATTACCATGTTCGGTTATATTTCAATTAAAAACAGATATATGTTGCAACAGATGTGGGAGGCGCTTGCAAAAGCTTCAACAATCGCATCACATCCTCAGCATGGAGGAGCAAAGGAGAAGTAGCAAACCCCGCCTCCGACAAACGGCACTGTTCCCTTTTACACCGCCCCTGAACAACACAGCTTCACAGACGCTGCAAACTTATCGGCGGAATGGAAGCTGGTATCACTTGTGCAGAACTGCGATTCTCACAATCTTCTGGACAGCAACAACTTCCAGCACCTCCGTCCAGCAATTCAGGTACATGAGTCGTTTGTTCAGTAACTAACAACGTAGCTTTAAGGTAACCAGGCAGTTATTGTTGTTGCTCTATGACGTTGAGCCGAAAGGTCATAAGAACATAAGAACATAAGAAATAGGAGCAGGAGTAGGCCAATCGGCCCCTCGAGCCTGCTCCGCCATTCAATAAGATCATGGCTGATCTGATCCTAACCGCCAATCTACAATCTATCACAGAACCATCTCATGCATCTAACAGAATTGCACACACGAAATAGGAGCAGAATCAGGCTACACAGTCCCTGGGCCCGCTCCACTAACCACAGGGCCATGACCGATCCGAACCTAGACTCATGTCCAAATTCCTGCCCGCTCCCCGTAACCCTTAATGCCCTTTACTTCTAGGAAACTGTCTATTTCTGTTTTAAATTTAATTAATGTTGTAGCTTCTACAGCTTTTTGTGGCAGCATATTCCATGGACCTACCACCCTCTGAGTGAAGTAGTTCCTCCTCATCTCAGTTTTGAAAGAGCAGCCCCTTATTCTAAGACTATGTCCCCTAGTTCTCGTCTCACCCATCATCGGGAACATCCTCCCCGCATCCACCCGATCCAACCCCTTCACAATCTTATATGTTTCAATAAGATCGCCTCTCATTCTTCTGAACTCCAATGAGTAGAGTCCCAATCTACCCAACCTCTCCTCATATGACCACCCCCTCATCCCCGGGATTAACCGAGTGAACCTTTTTTGCACTGCCTCGAGAGCAAGGATGTCTTTCCTTAAGTAAGGACACCAAAACTGTATGCAGTATTCCAGGTGCGGTCTCACCAATACCTTGTACAACTGAAGCAATACCTCCCTATTTTTATATTCTATCCCCCTAGCAATGAAAGCCAACATTCCATTTGCCTTCTTAATCACTTGTTGCACCTGCATACTAACCTTTTGAGTTTCGTGCACCAGGACCCCCAGATCCCTTTGCACTTCAGTACTCTCCAGTTTCTTGCCATTAAGATAATAAATTGCTCTAGGATTTTTCCTGCCAAAGTGCATCACCTCACACTTTCCAGTGTTGTATTCCATCTGCCAAATCTCTGCCCACTTACTTAGCCTGTCTATGTCCCCTTGCAGGTTTTTTATGTCCTCCTCATTCACTACTTTCCCTCCCATCTTTGTATCATCTGCAAATTTTGATATGTTACACTTGGTCCCTTCCTCCAAATCGTTAATATAGATTGTGAAGAGTTGGGGACCCAGCACTGACCCCTGTGGAACACCACTAGTTACTGATTGCCAGTCTGAGAATGAACCATTTATCCCAACTCTTTGCTTTCTGTTAGATAGCCAATCCTCTATCCATGCCAGAATATTACCCCCAATCCCGTGATTTTTTACCTTAAGCAATAATCTTTTGTGTGGCACCTTGTCAAATGCCTTTTGGAAGTCTAAATACACTACGTCCACTGGTTCCCCTTTATCCACTCTATATGTTACTTCCTCAAAGAACTCCAGCAAATTTGTCAAACATGACTTCCCCTTCGTAAAACCATGCTGACTTTGTCCTATTAAATTATGATTATCCAAATGTCCTGTTACTGTTTCCTTAATAATGGACTCCAAAATTTTACCTACCACAGATGTTAGGCTAACCGGTCTATAGTTACCAGCCTTCTGTCTACTGCCCTTTTTAAATAAGGGTGTTACATTAGCAGTTTTCCAGTCTGCCGGGACCTTAGCGGAATCCAGGGAGTTTTGAAAAATTATTACCAATGCATCTACAATCCCTACCGCCACTTCCTTCAAGACTCTAGGATGTAAGCCATCAGGTCCAGGTGATTTATCCGCCTTGAGTCCCATTATTTTACCGAGTACCACTTCCTTAGTGATTTTGATCGTGTTTAGCTCCTCTCCCCCTATAGCCCCCTGTTTGTCCAGTGTTGGGATATTCTTAGTGTCCTCTACTGTAAAGACTGATACAAAATATTCATTCAGTGTTTTTGCCATCTCCATATTTCCCACCATTAATTTCCCGGTCTCATCCTCTAAGGGACCAACATTTACTTTAGCCACCCTTTTTCTTTTTATATAACTATAAAAACTCTTACTATCTGTTTTTATATTTTTTGCTAATTTACTTTCATAATCTATCTTCCCTTTCTTAATCAATCTTTTTGTTATTTTTTGCTGCCTTTTAAAGTTTTCCCAATCCTCTGTCCTCCCACTAGATTTCGCTACCTTATATGCCCTTGTTTTTAGTCGAATACTATCCTTAATTTCTTTACTTAGCCACGGATGACTGTCCTTTCTTTTACACCCTTTTCTTTTCAGTGGAATATATTTTTTTTTGGAAGTTGTAAAATAACTCCTTGAATGTACACCACTGATCATGTGTCGTCTTACCCTTTAATCTATTTTCCCAATCCACTCTACTCAATTCCGCTCGCATACCTTCATAGTCTCCTTTATTCAAGCTTAGCACGCTTGTTTGAGATCCAACCTTCTCACCCTCTAATTGAATATGGAATTCAACCATGTTATGGTCACTCATTCCAAGGGGATCCTTTACTAGGACATTTTTAATTAATCCTGTCTCGTTACACAGGACCAGATCTAAGGTTGCTTGCCCCCTGGTCGGTTCAGTTACATACTGCTCAAGAAACCCATCCCTAATACACTCAATGAACTCATCCTCAAGGCAGCCCTGCCCCATTTGATTTGTCCAATTAATATGATAGTTAAAATCCCCCATAATTATAGATGTTCCCTTATTACATGCCTCAACTATTTCCTGATTGATACTCCGTCCAATAGAGTTGCAACTGTTCGGAGGCCTATAGACTACGCCCACTAATGTTTTTTTCCCCTTATTATTCCTTATCTCCACCCAAACTGTTTCATTATCATGATTTTTTGACCCAATATCATTACTCTGTATTACAGTGATTCCTTCCTTTATTAACATAGCCACCCCACCTCCCCTTCCTTCCTGCCTGTCCTTCCTGATCGTTAAATAACCTGGTATGTTTAATTCCCAGGCATTGTCACCCTGCAGCCATGTTTCTGTAATGGCCACAATATCATAACCATATGTAGTTATTTGTGCCATTAACTCGTCTATTTTGTTACGAATGCTACGTGCATTCAGATAGAGAACTTTCAAATATGCTTTGTGGCACTTAGTTCCTGCTTTTTCACTTTTTACCAGTTTACCTTTTACTCCACACACTCTGTCCCTTCCTGCCACGCTCTGATTTGTGATTCCCCTACTGCTACCTATGTCTATGACCCTCTCTGTTGTCATTTTTATTTTTTGCTCTCTTGAAACCTCCCCCCCACTAATTAGTTTAAAGCCCTCTCCACAGCCCTAGTTATTCGATTCGCCAGGACACTAGTCCCAGCACTGGCCAAGTGAAGTCCGTCCCAACGGAACAGCTCTCTCCTGCCCCAGTACTGGTGCCAGTGTCCCAAGAAGCAAAACCCATTTTTCCCACACCAGTCTTTGAGCCACGCATTCAACTCCCTGATTTTATTTACCCTAGCCAAATTTGCTCGTGGCTCAGGTAGTAATCCAGAGATTATTACCCTCGAGGTTCTGCTTTTTAATTTGGCCCCTAGCTGCTCAAACTCCCTCAGCAGAACCTCTTTCCTTGTCCTATCTATGTCATTGGTACCAACATGGACCACGACAACTGGATCCTCCCCCTCCCACTCCAAGTTTCTCTCCAGCCCAGAGGAGATGTCCTTAACCCTGGCACCGGGCAGGCAACACAGCCTTCGGGACTCTCGCTCTTGGCTGCAAAGAACCCTATCTATCCCCCTAATGATACTATCCCCTACCACTACAACATTTCTTTTTACTCCCCCCACTTGAATGGCCCCCCTTACCACGGTGCTGTGGCCAGGTTGCTCATCCTCCCTGCAGTCCCCGCTCCTATCCACACAGGGAGTAAGAGCCTCGAACCTGTTGGACAAGAGCAAGGGCTGCGGCTCCTCCAACACTACCTCCTGGATCCCTGTACCTGCCTCACTCGTAGTCACACCTTCCTGTCCCTGACCACGGGCTACTTCTGAATTAGTTACTCGAATTGGTGTGACTACCTCCTGAAACACGGAGTCCAGGTAACTCTCCCCCTCCCTGATGTGTCGCAGTGTTTGAAGCTCGGACTCCAGCTCATCAACACGGAGCCGGAGTTCCTCGAGCAGCCAACACTTACTGCAAATGTGTTCACCGTGAACATCAATGGTGTCCACCAGCTCCCACATATTGCAGCAGTAACACATCACCTGCTCTCCCATTCTATGTAATTAATTAAAAATGTATTATTTACCCTTCAGTTAATTTATGCCAGCAGTCTCTGCTACACCACAGATACCCGAGAAACTATAAAATTGAAGTTTTGTATAAAAAAAAAAGAGAAATACTCACCAACCAATCACTTACCTGCTTTCTGGTGACGTCACACTTCGATTTTTTTTTACCTCTCTCCTGCTCTCGGCTTGGTGAAAGCCGACCTGGTCGCTGCCGCCTTTTACCGCCGCCGCCTCGCCGCTGTTGCTCCACCCAGGTCCGCCGCCTCTGTGGGCCTACCTGGTCGCTGCCGCCTTTTACCGCCGCCGCCTCGCCGCTGTTGCTCCACCCAGGTCCGCCGCCTCTGTGGGCCTACCTGGTCGCTGCCGCCTTTTACCGCCGCCGCCTCGCCGCTGTTGCTCCACCCAGGTCCGCCGCCTCTGTGGGCCTACCTGGTCGCTGCCGCCTTTTACCGCCGCCGCCTCGCCGCTGTTGCTCCACCCAGGTCCGCCGCCTCTGTGGGCCTACCTGGTCGCTGCCGCCTTTTACCGCCGCCGCCTCGCCGCTGTTGCTCCACCCAGGTCCGCCGCCTCTGTGGGCCTACCTGGTCGCTGCCGCCTTTTACCGCCGCCGCCTCGCCGCTGTTGCTCCACCCAGGTCCGCCGCCTCTGTGGGCCTACCTGGTCGCTGCCGCCTTTTACCGCCGCCGCCTCGCCGCTGTTGCTCCACCCAGGTCCGTCCCAGTTTAATTATCACCTTTGAAATTTGTGTCAGTTTAACTCCTAGTTACTTGGAAGTTTCGGAGTGGCACCGAAGCTTTGCAGCCCACAGGGGTTCCAGATAGGAAGCCTGTTCTGTTCAGGGTTTGCTGATCCGGAACCCGGTGCTGACAGCAGCATATGAAGGTTCCGAAAAATCTTCTTTTATGGAGGAGGGTTAGCGAGAATTCGAGCTGCAGATTGCCATCCAGTTACTCTGGCCGGAAACAGTGGGCGAGAGGTTCTAATGGGAGCTCCATTGGACGGGATCCCCCTGTGCTTATATATCCTTTTAACTGGCCGGCTCCTACATGAAGAATGAGAGCTCGGTCCAGCGACCAGAAACGTGACCGATATCAGTAAAACAATGTGTAGATCTTATTGATCTGAGCGTAACTAGTTTTATTTTGAATGAGGTGGGTGGGGCAGCATTTTAGGAACTTCATGGATTTTTCTACACGCAAATGTTTTTTATATGTATTGTAACTCAATCAGGCCCTACATTTCAAGCAGTGTAAATTCTCAGTGAGCCAAAGTACACTGCTGTCCCCCGGCAGTCTACCATGGCAGTTGTTCATTTCTGCACTGCCAGGAACAGCAGCGGGAGCCTTTGGTGACTGAATTAAACCATATCTTATTGAACATATTGTTTTTGAACGTTATTTACAGACCCGAGCTATTGCGGCCAGTACTGTTTCCCTTAACTGATATGGTCGACACTAACTTCCTTTATTTGCTTCCATGTAAATGGTTTCTAGAATATGTTTCCTGTGCGACCAGACACAAATGGGAAGTTGCAATATATTTACTGTAATTTTTTTTTACTTTCAGTGCCAACTGCTTATTTCACAAATGGTTCACAAAAACATATTTTTACCAATAAGAATTAAAAGTATTGCTGCCACTTTATTATCCAGTAAATGCACTGTCCGAAAAATTCTGGAATATACAGGTTACAAGTTGAACCACACAGGATAGAAATGGAACTAGACAGATAAGCAGGTGCCATAGGCAGGTGGAAAGATGTACAGCACAGGTGAGAACGTGAACTAGGCATGAGAGAAGGTGAACTGACAGGTGAGGAAGAAAAGGGTATAGATGAAGTAAGCCGATCAGAAGGTAAACTGGAAAGAAAGAGTGACCCAGACAGGAGCCACAGTGACATAGACAGCTGACACGGTGACACAAACAGGTGATGAAGTTTCATAGACCGGTGACATGGTGAACCAGTCATGTGGCACAGTGACCTGGACAGGTAACTCAGTGACCTAGAACTGTGCACAATGGCCAAGGCAGGTGACACAGTGACCCAGGCAGGTGCCAAAATGACCTAGGCAGATGACATAGTCACCTAGGCCAGTGCAAAGTGACCTAGGCAGGTGCCACAGTGACCTAGGCAGTTGACATTGTCACCTAGACATGTGCACAGTGACCTAGGCAGGTGCCACAGTGACCTAGGCAGGTGTCACAGGGACCAAGACTTGTGCACATGATCTAGGCAGTTGTAACAGTGACCTAGGCAGGCTACATAGCAATCGAGACCTGTGCAAAGTGAAAAGGCAGGTGACATAATGATCTAGACCTGTGCTCAGTGACCTAGGTAGGTGACACAGTGACCTAGGCAGGTGACATAGTGATCTAGACCTGTGCACAGTATCCTAAGGAGGTAGCACGGTGAACTAGGCAGGTGCGACGATGGAAAAAAATGATTGTGTGACGTACACAGATGAGAAGTTGATTCATACATATGACAAGATAAACTTGGCTGGTCAGAACGTTTGATAGAAAAGTGAGAAGGCGGATTAAACAAGTGCGAAAGTGAACAAGACAGAATAGATGGTGAACCAGATTAACGAAGAGGGTGAACTTTGACTGGTGAGTAGGTGAACTACACAGCTGAGACCATACAGCAGGTGAACAGGATGATGTTTGCAGCATATTCATTCAGGGCTTTGTTTGGTTATCATAAGTTTCCAACTCTCATGGTCCTCAGTTTTCGTCGTGGTGGAGAAGGTCGGATTATTCTGTGGCCTGAGGCCAACTGTAAAGGCGAGAGAACCAGGTGCTTCTGCTTCTTATAGGTATAATTTCCAGGCCATCAAACCACCGGTTGCCAGTATCTTGGAGATGCTGTGCAGTCAAGCCTGGTCACGTAACCATAATAAAGGCTGGGAGGTCATCTTTCCGACCTGAACATTTGTGACCGAATATGGTGGATGCAGCAGTGACGCTACTGGACCCATGGATCATTTTTGACCTGGGGTGAGATGCGAGCCAGTTCATGTCTCTGATGTATCCTGGAGAATTGGAGTGATTCAAGTTTTATACATTCGAAGCTTTGTCAGCAGCAAACAATGCGATGACCATATCTTCTTGTCAATGGCCATCATTACCTGGCGCCTCAGGGTAACTTGGTATCGTATTTCTGGGATACTTGTACATAACTGATGGATCACTAATGCTCGATATGTAAACAGCTTCAACCATTCCACAATTTTACCTGAAATCTCTAGATAAGGCGGATGCGGGAGAAAACCTAGTGTTTGAATGGATTATTGTCTTCTTTCAGTTAACTGCTATGCCTAATGGGCCAATTATGAAGTCAACTGTATGAGTGAAAAGTTGAACTAGGCAACTGAGAACGTGATCTATTCCGGTAAGAACCTGAACTGCACACGTGATAAGATTGAATATCAGATGAAAGAGATAAACAAACTAAGTGAAAGGTATAAAAAGCAAGTTAAGAGATAAAAACTAAGCAGGTGAGGTGGTGAACTAATAGTTGAGTTTCTGAACTGTTGAGGTAAGAGGATAAACTGAACGGGTAATAGGTGAATTACCAGTTGCGAAGGTGAAGAAGCCAAGAGCGACAGTGAACAGGACAGTTGAGAAGGTAGTGTTGCGGTTATAGCGCTGAGCTAGCAGCCCAGAGACCATGAATTGAAATACCACCAGGATAATCTGTTTAAGCTCAATTCAATCAAGCTGCTAATTCAGGCAATAGTTCAGGAGCAAATAGCCGTGGTAGCTTCCAGGCTGCCGTAAAAAAAATTGCTTTCTGAGGGAGAAGGAGGTCTATATAGGTGAGATATTGAACTATGGAAGTGAGTAGTGTAACATGAGCGGCAGGAACCTGAGCAGAATAGGTGAGAAAGTGAATTACATTGATGGGCAGTAGAACTAGACAAGTGAGGAGGCGAGCTATGTAGACAAGTGAGAATGTGAGATACACAGATGAGAAGATGGAAGTATACAAGGGAAAAGTTATGTAGTTAAGTGAGAAGGTTTACTGCTAAGCTGATAAGTTGAGTCATAAATGTTCAGAAGCTGAAGTAGAAGGGAGAGAATATGAACTAGACAGCTGAGAAAGTGAACTGGCCAGGACAGAAATGAACTGTAGAGCCGAAAATTACAACTCCACAGATGAGCAAGTGAACTGGAAAGGGGAGAAGGTGAAACAGACAATGAAGAAGGTACGCTGAACAGATTCGAGGGTGAACCAGGCAAGAAAAAAGGAAACCTAGACAGAGATGAACTGGTCAAGTGACAATGAAACTTTGGCAGATGAGAAACTGAACTAGACGAATGGGGTGGTGAAGTAGACAGTTCTGAAGAAAAGCAGATGTGCACAGCTGGGAAGGTGAACCAGATAAGAGAGGGCGTGAAATTGGTAGTTGCGAAATTGAAATAGAAAGGTAAGAGGTGAACTAGGAAGGGGAGAATGTGACCGAGGCAGTTAAAGACGTTAAGCCGAGAGGACAGAAAGTGAACTACACCGTGTGAGGTAGGTTAGAACCATCCCCTTTTAACTTGCTTTCCGTCGGTGAAACTGGCATTTTCAGTCCAGGAACATAGGAAGGAACATATGTCTATGATAGGGCATCCAGCCACTCGAGCCTGTTCCGCGATTCAATTAGATCATGTCTGATCTGCATCTTAAATCCAGCTACCCACGTTGATTTCGTAACACTTAATATCCTTACCTAACAATAATCTATTGATCTCTATTTTGAAATTTTCAATTGCTCCAGCCTCAACAGCTTCTTGAGGAGAGAGTTCTAGATTTGCACTACCGGTTTTGCGAAGAAGTCCTCCCTGACATCACCCCTGAGGGGTGTAGCGCTAATTGTAAGGTTTCCCCCCTTGTGGGCTCTCCCAGCAGAGGAATTCCTTTCTCTCTATCTACCCTATCAAATACTTTACTGGTCTTAAACATCACAATTAGTTCACCTGCTAATTGTCTATAATCAAATGATAACAGCCTAGTCTATGCAATCTGTCCTCAGAATTTAACCCCTTTATACCCGGCATAATTCTAGTGAATCTGCACTGCGCTCCTTCTTGAGTTGCTGTCACCAGATCTGAATACATTACTCCAGATGGGATCTCACCAGAGCTCTGCACAGCTATAACATAACTTCCATCCCTTTACATTCCAGCCTTCTTTGGATAGGCTGGGGTTGTTTTCTTTGGAACAGCGGAGACTTAATTGAGGTGTATAAAACTATGAGGGGCCTGGATAGAGTGGATAGTAAGGACCTATTTGCCTTATCAGAGAGGTAACTAACCTGGGTGCATATATTTAAAGTAATTGGTAGAATGATTAGAGGGGAGTTGTGGAGAACTGTTTCACCCAGAGGCTGGTAGCGGTCTGAATCTCACTGCCTGCAAGGGTGGTTGAGGCAGAAACCCTCATCACATTTAAAAAGCACTTGGATTTGCGCTTGAAGTGCCGTAACTTACAGAGCTACGGACCAACAGCTTAGTAAGTGGGATTCGGCTGGATGCTCTTTTTCGGCCGGCACAGGGACGATGGGCCGAATGGCCTTCTTCTGTGACGTCAATTTTGATGATTCTATAATTCTTGTGATAAAGGTCAACATTCCATCAGTCTTTCAAATTATTTTTGGTACCTGCTAGTATATGTCAGTCATTTCTGTACTTGAACCTCTTAATCTCTATGGTCAACCGCTGTTCTTAGCATCTAGCCATTTAGTAAATTCTCTGATCTATCTTTCTTTGGCCCAATGTGGATGACCTCACATTTTCTCACCTTAAACTCCACCTGCCACAGTTTTCCCCATTCACTTAATCTAACAAAGTCCTTTTGCAACTCTCTGCTCCCATGTACACTATTTCCAGCGCCACGTAAATAAGCATCGTCAGCAAGCTTAGATATACTGCGCTCTATTGCTTCACTCAAGTCATTTATAAATATAGTGAAAACCTGCGTCCCAGTCCAGATCCTTGAGAACACTTCTACTCTCATCCTGCCAATTTAATTAAATAACCATTACCCTACTCTCTGTCTACTACCACTTGACTTATCCAAGCCAGTAGGTTGCCTTCAATTCCATACCATCTATTTTTTCTTAACAATATATTAAGTGGAACCTTGTCGAATGCCTTCTGGAAGTCCATATACATAACCTCCATAGACAGTCCCTTATCTACCACGGTAGTTACCGCCTCAATAAAATCAAATAGATTCATTAGACAAAGCCAAAATGTGCAATCACTCTGTCGCTAATAACGGATTCTAATAAATTCCCCACAACTCATTTTAGAATAACGGGGATATAATTTCCGGGAATATCTCTCTTACCTTTCTTACATATTGGAATGACATTGGCAATTTTCCACTCCAAGAAGATTCTTCCTGAATCGAGAGGTTTTTTTGGTAAATCTGACGAATGCACCAACAATTTTCAAACTACTTCTTATAATACACTGGGTTCGAAACAATCTGGTCCTCGAAATTTGTGTATCCTTAATATCATTACTTTATCGATCAACATTTAAAAATTTATAATGAATCTAGTTAAATCTTCCCTTTTGATTAATATTTGTTATTGCTTGTATCATTGGTATTTTATCCTTATCCTGCACTGTGAAGAACGATACAAATTAGCAATCTATTAAGTCTGCCATTTCTTTATTACCAATTACAATATCACCTGCATCTGCCAATTATAGAAACCGCCCCATTTTCATTTCCATTGCATTCAGATTTACGCCCGAATGCTGCGTTGAAAATGTTCCCTATATCTGGAGGTAATTTTTAATTACAACAATGATGTAAAACGGGCGAGTGAATAATGGGTGGTGTATCCGATATCACCACCTTTTACAACAAATAAAAGTAAAAATTGCCCCCCTGAGTTTTTCTTTCCAATTAGAGCAAGCCCAGTATCCCCGACACTCCCTAAAATAAATACTTCATCCCAAAATAATGTAACTGTTTATCATGAAATTCCTTGTTTCAAAATGGTGACAAAACTTATCCTGATTAGTAAATCCATGTCCTTAAAATTATAAATTCAGTGCTCTCTTCCTTCCTTATACAGAGGTCTTGTGATGTGCATCACCAGCAAATTAAATATGCTACAAATTATTTCAGTTACTCTTGAATGCATCCCAAACTCCTATGATTTCAATGATCAGCCCAGAGACATTTACATTCCATTCCTTTGGTTTCATTCTCCTTAATTCGCCAAACAATTTCTCATTTTAGACACGGATAAAGCTGCCACCTGGAAGGTGCTGCAATAGTCCTCCTGGTCACCTGTTGTGTTCTAATTGCAGCACTTGTTTCGTAAATATTAACAGGTCAGTAAAATTAATTTGATTACTTTCCTCTTAACCACTTATTTCTAACTCGTCCTGGTTCACATTGGAGACAAAACGGGGATGAGGAATTACTAGAGCTGTCCTTTGTTAGCAGCCAACCCCCTTTTTCCTCTGGTTCACAACAGCATTTCGAGTAAGCACGAGACTTCGTAGTCGACTATACAGGACAGAATTTATTCAAATACCGTAAAGGTGATTGGCCGCATCTGTATAGAGAGAGTGGCTTTTTCTAATTTCTGTATCTTTCGAGCACTCTTAAAATCTGTTGAAATCCATGCTCCTTTTAAACACCATGTTTTGACTACATTAAAGGAAAATGTACGAGATAAGACTGTATGATGCATCTATTCCCAAAACCTTTGAAAACAGAATATTCATGTAGACACTTTGCAGTTATTTACTTCAGAATACTTCCCCTCAGCAAGAGTTCCTCAAACGGATTCGCTACCCCTGTTTTATTACCCTAAAACTGAAGTTATATTTTATTACCTCCAATTATTTCCTTACACAAGCACTTTATATATCAATAGTCACGCCATGCTTTCTTCTCACCAAACCTCAAAGGACTTCCAAAAGGCCTTCGATAAGGTCCCACATAAAAGATTAGCAGGGAAAATTGAAGCTCATGGGATAAAGGGGAAAGTATTGACGTGGATAGAGAACTGGCTGTCAGATAGAAAACAGAGAGTTGGAATAAACGGCTCATTTTCTGAATGGCAGGCAGTAACAAGTGGGGTACCACAGGGATCTGTCCTGGGTCCCCAGCTGTTCACAATTTACATTAATGACCTGGATCAGGGAGTCGGATGCAGCATTTCCAAATTTGCAGACGACACTAAACTAGGAGGGGGGGTGGGCTCAGAGGAGGAGACCAGGAAGCTCCAGAGCGATTTGGACAGACTGGGTGATTGGGCGGATAAATGGCAGATGCACTATAATGTGGACAAGTGCGAAGTGATCCACCTTGGGTGCAGGAACGGGAGGGCAAACTATTATTTAAATGGCAATAAATTGGGAGAGGGGGAAGTACAGAGAGACCTGGGTGTTCTTGTACACCAGTCACTGAAGGCGAGCATGCAGGTGCAACAGGCGATCAAGAAGGCAAACGGTATGCTGGCCTTCATAGCAAAAGGGTTGGAATACAGGAACAGGGATACCTTGCTGCAGCTGTACAGGGCACTGGTGAGACCACACCTCGAGTACTGTGTACAGTTTTGGTCGCCTCATCTGAGGAAAGATGTTCTTGCCATGGAGGGGGTGCAGCGGCGATTCACCAGGCTGATACCAGGAATGGCGGGATTGACCTATGAGGAGAGACTATGTAGTTTAGGGATGTACACACTGGAGTTTAGAAGATTGAGAGGGGACCTCATAGAAGTGTATAAAATTCTGACAGGTCTAGACAGACTAGATGCAGAAGGAATGTTTCCCTTGGCGGGTGAGAACAGAACTAGAGGACATAATTTAAGGATAAGGGCTAAACCATTTAGGACAGAAATGAGGGGGAATTTCTTCACTCAGAGGGTGGTGAACCTGTGGAACTCATTGCCACAGAGGGCAGTGTACGCCAGCTCATTAAATATATTTAAGAGGGAATTAGATATATTTCTACAGGCAAAAGGGGTTAAGGGTTACGGAGAGAAGGCGGGGACGGGATACTGAATTGGAGGATCAGCCATGATCTCATTAAATGGCGGAGCAGGCTCGAAGGGCCGGATGGCCTACTCCTGCTCCTATATTCTATGTATCTATGTATCTATGTATCCTGCTTATATTGGAAAACTTGGAAAGCCTGATGAATCAAGACACAAAGAAATTCGACTTATAACCCTTAACTCCCCACGAAATCCAACAGATATCTCTCCAGGATATCCAACATCGTTGTCCCATCCAAATAATCCTAGGAAATGCACAGCACAGGTTAGATACACAGCAATGCGGCACACACTGACCCATCAAACATTCTCAGGACAGGCACAACACGTATTATGTACCGATTAAAACTTCCTTTGAACAGTCCCATCAAACAGTCCCAGGGCAGGTACAGCAAATGTTAGATAGAGAGTAAAGCTCCTTCTGAACGAGTGCGAGGTTATCCACTTTGGCAGGAAAAATAAATAAGCTAATTATTATTTAAATGGAGAGAGATTACAAAATGCTACTGTTCAGAGGGACCTGGGGGTCCTTGTACATGAAACACAAAAATTAGCATGCAGGTACAGCAAGTAATCAAAAAGGCAAATGGAATGTTGGAATTTATTGCAAGGGGGTTGGAGTATATAAACAGGGAAGTCCTGCTACAACTGTACAGGGTATTGGTGAGACCACACCTTGAGTACTGCGTACAGTTTTGGTCTACTTATTTAAGGAAGGATATATTTGCATTGGAGGAAGTTCAGAGACGATTCACTCGGTTGATTCCTGAGATGAGTGGGTTGACTTATGAAGAAAGGTTGAGCAGGTTGGGCCTATACTCATTGGAATTTAGAAGAATGAGAGGTGATCTTGTTGAAACATATAAGATACTGATGGGACTCGTCAAGGTAGATGCAGAGAGGATGTTTCCCCTCGTGGGGAAATCTAGAACTCGGGGGCATAGTTTCAGAATAAAGAATCGTCATTTTGAACTGAGATGAGGAGGAAATTCTTCTCTCAGAGGGTCATAAATGTGTGGAATTCTCTGCCCCAGAGAGACGTGGAGTCTGGATCATTAAATACATGTAATGTGGCGATTGTCATACTTTTGCAAGATAAGGGAGTGAGGGGTTATGAGGAGCGGACAGGGAAGTGGCTTTGAGCCCAAGATCAGCCATGATCTTATTGAATGGTGGAGCAGGTTCGAATGACCAAGTGGTCTATTCCTGCTTAAATTTCTTATGTTCTTACGTTCTTATGTTACACGGTCCCATCAAACACTCACAGGGTCAGTGCAGTACGGGGTAGATACAGAGTAACCCTCCCCTACACTGTCCCATCAAACACCCACAGGGCCAGTATAGCACGGGTCAGATACAGAGTAACGCTCACCCTACACTGTCCCATCAAACACCCACAGGGCCAGTATAGCACGGGTCAGATACGGAGTAACCCTCCTCGACACTGTCCCATCAAGCACCTCTACCTCAGCAACAGCACATGTGCGTTGCAGACATTTCCCCGTGAAGCACATTCCGGATTGATACACTTCAGATTTAATACGGAATAAATGTCCAAAACAATCGTTCCCAATTATGTAGAGAACGGGTTAGATGAAGTAATTGTACATTAAAGTATACCATAAAGCTGTTTGGATGCAATGTAAAGTCTCGAGATAAAATTTTCCCCCTTAATATTTTTAACCCTATTGCTGTCGTATTATTGAAATTCTGAAACGCCTGTCAATATTTGTGATTTTATATTCCTGTTAAACGATTTCAGAAGCAGTGAAGCAATATATCTTCAGCCGTGATTTATAGTTTAACCAAGGTTACTTACTTATATCATGTAAATAGTGTGTTATTATTTTGAAGTTGTAAATGTTTCACTCATTTTAAGGATATTTTGTTCGCATGGAAATTGCTGAGACATTTACAACCCTGAACCGCAATGTTACACACCTCCAGGAAAAATACATTGCACTCTGGAGAAGGTTTTGTGATCAAAGGGGCTCTCCTGGTATGTATAATAAATATTCATATTTCAGGAATATATCCATCCGTCCAACTATTAACATAGCCATCCACTCATCCATGTCCCCACCGATTAATTCGATGATCCATTCGTACACATCTATCCATCTATCCATCCATCCACCCAACCTTCTATCTGCCTGTCTGTCTCTTTGTCTTTCTCTCTGACTATCTTGCTATCTAGCTCTGGAGGTGCAATGGAATTTCGTTGGGTACAGATAAACCCGCTGTAGCGGAACGGCCGCCCGCCCCATATTGAAGTCCATTGAAAGACAATCGGCCGCGTGTTTATAACGTGCCGCCGATTCTCTGCCGCCAGTTTTGCAGACCCGCCAAATTGAGTTTTAACCTTATGTATCGATATTCCATCTCTCTGATTATCATGTTATCTATCCAGATTCCCAATGTATCTCTCCATCCATACATCCAGCTGCTTATTATTTTCTCTATTATCTTTCTATCTCTCCATCGATTTATCTATGCTTCCATCACTCTATATAATCAATGTATTTATGTATTTCTACTGAAATGTGAAAACAAAACCTCTTTTCGTACAGAGTGCGATGACATAATGTGTCCAAACGAATTGAAGTATTGTAATGGAAGTTGTTACTCTTATCAACTGAAAAACTGAATTGGACTTCAAGTGTGAACTATTGCATTGGGAGCGAATCCCATCTTGTGGTGATCACTGGTCAACAGGAACAGGTGAGATTTCACAGTAGCGTCCCAATATAATAAACTCTATCAATTTTATAAGAGCAACGATTACGGAGTAGAAATTCCCAACCTGCACTCGGCCATTTGTTGTGTTTTCTCTCATTAAATATGTGGATGAAGAACTTTGTGCAGAGGAGCAAAGAAGTGGAATTTCCTCCCCCGGGTAAAGTTGTGTCTTCACCCGCTGAGCGGTTATCGGGCGGTGTCTGTAACGGGCGGTCGATCTGCAACGGGAGGCAAGTTGCACATATACCCTGTAGACTTTCTCGGCATGGTGGAGTATCAATTAATTTTGCCGAACCCTCAACGGGCGATAGCGAATCGGCCGCACGTTTTGCACTCCACCAGTTTCTCCATTCTAGTGACTTCAATGGCGGAGTGTAAAACGCGCAGCCCATTCACTATCACTCCTTTTATACTGTCGCCCAAGATAAAAATATAATCTTTGAAAAGACTTCCAGTGATGCCAATGGTACGGACACACACAGACACTCTCAGATACTCACACCCTCACAGTCACACACACACACAGACACACAAAGACATAGATACACAGACACAGTCACAGACACACACAGAGACATAGATACACAGACACTGCCACAGAAACACACACACGCACCATCACATTCTCACACAGACATACACAGACATAGATACACAGACACAGTCAGAGACACACGCACACATGCACAAAATTAGAAACAATGTCACAGATACTAACACGGATACACACATGTACAGATACACGCACACGCGCAGACACGCACATAGAATCAAAGGCACAGAGAAGCAGACACACATGGCTGAATATAAACAGCCACCATGGGTTGGAGTCAGTTCAGAAGTTAAAATTTCAAAAATCCGAAACCCCACCCCAGCCCAACTCCAATCTACCCACTTCTGTGCTGAACGGAGGCGGGAGAAGGGACGGCCAGCCAGCCCGCTCCCAGGAGACGGGTTGGCAATTTAATTTTTTTTATTGAGGCTGGCAGCCTCTGTTTTAACCTGCTATATCAGCGGCTGGCCGGGTTTGCCAGGTCTCGGGAAACCCGCCAGCTGAAGCGGGCGAGACAAGTTTTGGACAGTTTAGTGCTTTTACAGCACTGTTTGTGGGCCAAGAGGAGCAGGAGTGCTTCCACAGAGCCCATGCGGCACCACCATCAGACCCCCCATACAAACACCCACGAGTTCTAACACACCCACGGTCTGGAAACGAACACCTCCACCCAGGAATCGAACTGCCCCCACCCAGGCCCAAGATGCTCCTAGCGGTTCCGACGGAGTCCTCCCCGACCGACTGCAAGCCAATTAGGTCAATCAGGCTGACCTCATGTTGGGGAAACTGTCAAATATAAAAGACGGACGTTGTGTAGTTGAAACTCAACAGCTTGCGGGGGAAGTCCATACATCCGGTTTTCCAGACCAAGTCTCTGGCACTCCCCGCCCCACACGCGCCGTGATACGTAACCCACCCCAGTTAATATCAAGGTTACAGAGACACATACATACACAGGCACACACAGACTCTCACACACAAACACATAAATTCTCAGGCACAAGTGCAAGAATTAAGCCTGAACTAACAGGTGGCAAGTAAATTCGTATCGAACAAGCGTAAGGCAATGTTCATCTTCAACAACAGAGTCTAACCACTGCAGCTTGACATTCAATGGCATAACCTTTGCCGAAACCACCACCTTCAAAATATTGGTGTCACCATTGACCAGAAACTCTACTGAACAAGCCATATAAGTGCCGTGGCTACTAGAGCAGGACATAAACTAAGTATTTTGCGGCGAGTGTTTCACCTCCTTACTCCCCAAGCCTGCATACAAACGACAAGGTACAAGTCAGGAGTGTGTTGGAATTCTCTCCACTTTCCGGGAGGGGTGTAGCTCCAAAATGATCATTATGCTAGAAATTATCCAGGTAAAACATTTTCCACTTGACTGGCACCCCATCCACTAGCTTATCCATCAACTCCCTCTACCACCAGCCCACCGTGCCTGCAGTGTGTACTATCCACAGGAAGTACTGCAGCAGGTCGCCAATGTATCTTCAGAAGCACCTCCTAATCCCGCGTCCTCTACCACCTCGAAAACCGGGGCAGTAGGCGCATGGGAACACCATCACCTCCAATTCCCCCTTTAAGTTATATGCTATGCTAAATTGGACCTATATAGCTAACCCTTCATTGTCTCCGGGACAGAATCCTGGAACTTCCTATCTAACAGATTTGTAGGAGCAGCTTCAACGCAAGAACAGCAGCAGTTCAAAAAGGTAGCTAACCACCACCTTCTCAAGGAAGCTAGCGTTGGGCAATAAATTTCGGCCTTTCCAGAGAAGCCTTCATCCCGAGAATGAGCAAATAATAAGACTCTCACTCACACACATACAGATTTTCTAACAAATGAGGGTGCTAGCAGTAGGCTATTATCTGCTAAAGAGAATGCCATTCTAATGTGCAGACTCTCTGCCATTGTCTCTTTTTCGACCTTCTTCGCTATCTCTTTCTATCTCTGCGTTACAGCCTTTCTTTTGTCTTCTAATATATCAATCGTTTTACGATTATTCAGCATCAGTACAATCACCTCTTTCTATTAGCTGACTGCCCTGTACATTTTTCTACTTCCACTCCATTAATCCGTGTTGTATTTAAATACAGGGTCATCACCAGCTTGAAGCTAAGCTCATTGTCCACAAGTTCTAAATCGGCAATCCCTCAGCTCGCTCCGTCATTTATTTGCCATCCTTGCTTTAGTGGCAATACTCTCGTGGGTTCAAATCCCGCTCCAGTGAATTGAGCACGTAATCCAGGCTGGCAATTCGGGGCCCTACTGAGGCAATGCTGCACTGTCAGAGGTGAAATATTTCGGATAAAACGTTAAACTGAGGCCCGTAAAAGATAGTATTCGATTAAAGGAAGAGGTTTATAATGTTATCAATACGAATAGGAAGTGCTAGGATTGGGAGGATTTTAGAATTCATCAAAGGATGGCCAAGACATTTTTAGAGAGAAAATAGAATATGAAAGTCAACAAGCAAGAGACATAAAAACAGATATTAGAGGCTTCCATATGTATGTAAGAAGGGAGAGATTTGTGAAAGCAAATCGGGGGCATTACAGGCAGTGACAGGAGAAATTATAATGGGGAATAACGAAATGCCAGAGTCATTAAACAAACACTTTGTATCTGTCCTCATGGGACAGGACACAGAAAACATTCCGGAAATAATGGGGAACCAAGTGTCTCGGGAGAATCAGGAACTTAAAGAAATTAGTATTAGTAAAGAAATAGATCTGGAGAAATTAATGGGACTAAATCCATCAAATTCCCTGGAACTACATCGGTGGCTTTTAAAAGAGGAGGCTACAGAGAGAGTAGAGGCACTGGGTTTGATCATCCAAAATTCTCAAAATTCTAGAATATCCTGACGGTATGCAAGGTTGCAAATGTAACCCCGCTATTCAAGAAATGAGGGAGAGAGAAAACAGAATTATCAACCAGTTAGCATGACAAAAGAAGTAGAGAAAATGTTAGAATCTATTATTGGGGACGTGGTGACAGGGCACCTAGAAAATCATAATATGATTGGACAGAGTCAACACGGATTTATGAAAGGGCACTCATGTTTGACAAATCTGTTCGAGTTTCTGGAGAACGTAACGAGCAAGATAGATAAGGGGGAAACAGTGATTGTAGTGTATTTTGGATTTTCAAAACGTATTCGATAAGGTGCCACACAAGAGGTTATTACACAATATTATGGCTCGTGTGATTGGGCTATTATATTAGCATGGATTGAGGATTGCTTAACGGGCAGAAACGGGAATAAAAGCATAATTTTGTGTTTGGCAGGCTGTAACTAGTTGTTTACCACAATTACAAGTTCCTGGGCCTCATGGAATTAACAATCTGTATCAATGACTTCGACCACGGGACCGAATGTAATGTATCCAAAATAAAAACAGAAAATACTGGAAATACGCAGCAGGTCAGGCAGCATCTGTAGAGAGAGAAACACAGTTAACGTTTCAGGTCGGTGACCCTTCGCCCGTTCTGACGAAGTGTCATCGACCTGAAAAGTTAACTCTGTTTCTCTCTCTACAGATGTTGCCTGACCTGTTGAGTATTTGCAGCATTTACTGTTTTTATTTCAGATTTCCAGCATCCGCAGTATTTTGCTTTTGTATGTAATGTATCCTAAAGATACAAAGCTAGGTCGGTGCATAACTGCTGAGGAGGACGCCAGGGCACTGCAAAGGGATACAAACAAGGTTAACAATTGGGCAAGAACATGACAGATGTAATATGAGGTGGAGAAATGTGAAGTTATCAGCTTTGGTAGGGAGATAGAAAATTAGATTTTTTTTATAAATGATGGAAGTTTGGGAAATGTTGCGATTCAGATGAACCTGTGTGACCTTGTGCATTAATCACAGATATCACAGGCAGCAACAGCAAGCAGTTGGGAAAGCAAATAGTATATTCGCCTTTTATTGGAACGGTTTAGAGTATAAGAGTAAATAAGTCTTACTGCAATTATATTAGGCCTTGGTGAGACCATACCTGGAGCAGTTAGTGCAGTTTTGAAAGAAAATATACAAAGACTTATAAAGCCCCATTAACGATCAGCGGACGTCCGAGAGTGCTTTACAGCCAATGAAGTACTTTTTGAAGTGTAGTCACTGCTGTAATGTAGGAAAGGCGGCTGCCAATTTGGGCAAAGCCAGTTCCCACAAACAGCAATGTGATAATGCCCAGATATTCCTTTTATATGTTAATTGGGGTATAATTATTGGCTAGGATACCGGGCAAATCTCTGCTGATGTTCCTCTAAATCATGGTATAGGATCATTTATGTTCACGTGAGAGAACAGACAGGGCCTCGGTTTAACGTCTCATTCGAAAGACAACATCTCCGACAGTTCAGCACTCCCACTGTACAGCACTGGCATGTCAGCCTAGATTTTGTGCTCAACTCTCTGGAGGTGGACTATGAACACACAACTTTCTGACTCAGAGGTAAGAGAGCTACCAACTGAACCACAGCTGAAAATGTTTTAGTCTACTAACCTAAGGAAGGATATACTTGCTTTAGAGAGAGTGCTACGAAGGTTAATTGCATTTTAATTCTGGGATGGAGGGAATTGAGTCCTATGAGGAGAGATTGAGAATACTATGTCTATATTTCCTAGAGTTTGGAAGAATGAGAGAGGATCTCATTGAAGCATATAAAATACGCTAGGGGTTTGACAGCGTAGAACTTGGGAGGCTGTTTTCCCTGGCTGCTAGTCTAGAACTAGTGGTCACAGTCTCAGAATAAGCGGAAGGCTATTTAGGACTGAACTGAGGAGAATATTTTTCAATCAAAAGGTTGTGAAGCTTTACAATTCTCTACCTCAGAGAGCTATGGATTCTTAGTCTTTGAATATATTCAAGGCAGAGATCGATATTTTTTTGATACTCAAGGAGACAATGGACATGGGTGGGAAGGTGTAGTTTAAGTAGAAGAACAGCCATGATCTTATTGAATGGCAGAGCAGGCTTGAAGGACCGAATGTGGCATAGTGGTTAGCACTGGTGCCTCACAGCGCCAGAGACCCGGGTTCGAATCTGACCTCGGGTGACTGTCTGTGTGGAGTTTGCACATTCTCCCCGTGTCTGCGTGGGTTTCCTCCGGGTGCTCCGGTTTCCTCCCACAGTCCAAAAATGTGTGGGTTAGGTTGATTTGGCTATGATAAATTGACCCTTAGTGTTAGGGGGGATTAAATATGTGGGGTTATGGGGATAGGATGGGATATGTTAGGGGGAATTAAATACGTGGGGTTACGGGGGTAGGGTGCAATATGTGTACTGTGGGGATTAAAGCAAGGACAGGGTACTGGATTTGGATGATCAGCCATGATCGTATTGAATGGCGGAGCAGGCTCGACGGGCCGAATGGCCTACTCCTGCTCCTAGATTCTATGTTTCTATGTTCTTGCTATGAGATCCCGCTCTGCTCAAACTGGCTGCTGCGTTTCCGCTCATTACATCAGTTATTAAAGTTCTTCATTGGCTGTGAAACACTTTGGGACGGCCTGTGGTCGTGAAATGCGTCATAAAATGCAAAACCTTTGTTTCTTTCTTTATGTCTGTGTTTGTTTCATTCTTTTTTCTTTCTTTATCTTCCTCCTAACAATCAACATACTTTAAAACACTAGTTAAACGTCACTGCTTATTATTTTGCCTTGTCTCCTTATTTACTGTTTATAACCAATGAGCAGTGCTCCAGAATCAGCGTCGGCCCTGCACCCTGTTTATTTTTCCAATTAATGATAAAAACAATAATAATCTTATAAACGGTGTAATATTTTCATTCACTGTAGGATTTTGTTAAGGGCGGAGATGATCAACACTGGTTTGGAATGACCGACGAGGAAAGCGAAGGCACCTGGCAATGGGTGGATGGTTCAGGCCAGCTCTTTGAACCTGAGTGAGTACCGAGAGGTGTGAGTGAATGGAGGGGACGCAGAACAATATTCCAAGGAATCTGGGTCATGCAGCGACCTCGGCTCAGATTAGATTCCCGCCAAAAAATTGCTTTAGTCTGCAAAGTTTGACTGTACAAGAAACACCATGGTGTTAATTTTAACTTCTGTCGATAGTGTAAAACGGGCGGTATCAGATCGCTCGCGCGTTCTACATCTCGCCCGATTTTCCTTTCCTGTTGCCTTTGTCAAACCGTTACAATTACCCTCTGGGATGAGAGTGTTGCCTTAAAAAGCTTTTTATGGTGAATGGTCACATTTACCGTCGGGATAAATCGGGCGCCGCGGATCGGCTGGTCGTTTTAGATTCGGTACGAATTTCATTTCCACTGATTTCAATGTTAACCAATATCGGGCGGAATGTAAAGCGGCAGCCGATCCCCGAGCGCCCGGTTTCCGTCAGGCTGGAAGAAGGGAAATTAACCGCACTCTGTGTAGTTCCATACTGAATTAGCAACTAGAGTGAGAAACCTTAAACGGATATCTAAAAGTAAATTATTAAATCACTGGATGGGGGCATTGCTGACAAGGTCGGTATATATTCCCCCATCCCAGTTATCCTGAGAAATTGGAGAGCTTTCTGCAACAACAACAACAATAACTTGTATTTATATAGCGCCGTTAACGTAGTAAAACACCCAAGGCGCTTCACAGGTATATTTTAAGATTAAAAAATTGACACCGATCCACATAAGTATAAATTAGGGCAGGTGACCAAAGGATGGATCAAAGCGGCAGGTTTTAAGGGGCGTCTTAAAGGAGGAAAGAGAGGTATCGAGGCGGACAGGTTTAGGCAAGGAATTCCAGAGCTTAGGGCCTCGGCAACAGAAGGCACGGCCACCAAAGGTTGAGTGATTATAATCAGTGATGCTCAAGAGGGTATTGTGACAGTTTATATATATCTCAGTAGCTTTCTAGGCCACTTCAGAGGGTATTTAAGAGTCAACCGGACAGTCTAGGACTGAAGTCAGATATACACCAGACAGGGTAATTTACGAGGAGAGATTACACAAATTAGGGATGTAGTCCCTAGAATTAAGAAGGTTTGGGGTTATCTGATTGAAGTATTCAAGATATTAATGGGAACAGATGGGGTACAGAGAGAGATAAGCTATTTCCAGTGGTAGTGGATTCTAGGACTAGGGTGCCTCGTCTAAAAATTATAGCCAGAATTTTCAGGAGTGAAATAAGGAAACACTTCTACATACAAAGGTTGGTCGAAGTTGGGAACTCTCTTCTACAAATGGCAATTGATGCTAGATCAATTGTTAATTTAAAATCAGAGATTGATAGCTTTCTGTTAATCAAAGGTATTAAGGGATACGGGCCAAAGACGGGTATATGGAGTGAGGTCGCAGATCAGCCGTGATCTCATTGAAAGGCGGAGCATCCTCGAGGGGCTGAATGACATTCTCCTGTTCCTATGTCCCTTCATGTTCACTTTTACTCATAACCGACTTTGATTGGCATATTTTTTAATTGAATTCAAAATCTTAAACTGTCATGGTGGAGTCTGAACTCACATTCTCTGGATTATCGATAGAGAGAAAATCAAAGATTGGGGCTCTCACATGGGGAAAAGATAAACCTGAAATAAATATGAAAAAACTTTTAAAATATAATTTAGTTTAAAGTTTCTTTAAAACTTCATTTTTATCACAATGGAGAAATTTGCCACTCCACAAAATTTAAAATAGTTATTCAGGGCCATAACGCTTGTTTAGCAGTCAATCCACTGTTGAAACCCCTATTATATCGAATCCAACAAGGTCTAAAATTTAATGGGGTATTTAACAGCGATATTGCCTGGAAAAGATCAAGTTTGGTCAGTTTCACTGATTTCCCTGATTCCACTGATTGCCGGCTATGGGGGTGGGGGCGGGGGCACAGCGCAGCCAGTGTCGGAGCAGTGAATGACTGACCGTAACTTCAGGGTTTCCGTGTTTAGATGCCCATGCGCTACATCCTGAAGTTGCGGTCAGCTTCAGAGGGGTAAAAACAGCGAATGAAGTTAGTTCGCCGTCATTTTCCACCGCAAATTCTGGGCTTCATAAAGTTAACCATTGTAATGTGCACAGTATCCATTAGCCGAGTGGTAAATTACTCCTGATATACACCTCATGAAGAAGGTTAAACTAAGAATAACTTGTATTTCAGCAGTTGGGCTGCAGGAGTCAGTAAACTTTTCCAGAGTTTGTCTCTCTAAAGGGGAACTCGCGGTATTGCCAACTGGTATTGTATCTTTTCCCAGCTACAGTCCATTACATAGAATCACAGCCCGTCCGGCCGAAATCAATGAACACAGACAGCAATAAAACGCAGTAAATAGTTGTCACAGGGGATGTTCCACGTCAGTTTAATTTTGTTTAAATGTGTGATTACAGTAAAGGATTTTCACATACGGCAGCTGCTCCACGATTACAAAACACTCGTTGCATCAAATTCAATCTCAATCTAACCTGCTCGGTTTGCCTTCAAAACAACAGGATTACAGAGACTGAGTGGTGAGGGGCTGGAATGACGTGTGAGACACAATTGTGGCCTAAGTGCGAAAATGTCCCGTTTTCCTCGTTATTTGATAATCTTAGAAAGTACAGTGAAGGGATATTTCACCCCATTCTTCAGCTCCTCTCTGAATTTAATCTGGGTCACGGCATAAATAAAAGTGTTTGTGCAGCAACTCAGGAGCCGGAGCACATAACCAAGTTCTTGTAAAATATAAGGGAGGTCCACAACAGGGAACTTGCTCACCAAAACAATTCTAGAATGCATCGTATACAGCAGGAGCACAGCCCATAGAAGGATAAAATTCCCCGAGATCACAAAAAGTACAGTAATTGATTTTCTTCTGTTTTTTGACTCTGGATCACTGAGACTCTCCCCACTGACCCGGTCCCTAAGTCTCTTGCGAATTCTGTTGGTCATTAAAATGTGTCTGACAGTTAAAACATTGAGCATCAGAATCAGAATAAATGGAATACACGGGGTGAAAATATAATGTAGAAATTCGACTTCGGTCCATACTGGTGAAAACATAACGCTGATGGGCATAACGCAGAACCAAGGTAGTTTCAAAAGAATATACTTGCTTGTAAGCAGAAAGTAACAGAACATGTTCTTCACACAGAACAACACAGTCATTGTTCCAATAACCAACGCCGCCGATTTCTCGGTGCAATATTTAGTTTTCAGCTTTTGGCAACAAATGGCCACAAATCGATCAAAGTTGAAAGCGACGGTGAACCAGACAGAACAGTCTGTGGCTGCATAAATTAAAACAGCGTGGATATTACACACGGGAATGTCGGACAGAAATTCAAACTTGCTATGATAAATAATGGGAATGTGCCTCAGTATCAGATCGATGATAACGAGCAGTAGATCCGCCGCTGCCATGGCCATCAGGTACCGAGTGACACACTTGGAGAGACCACAATTTCCCCGAATCAAGATCACAATCGTTACTAAGTGAGGAAGGGGGGAAAACATGGAAATTATACATGAAGATGGAAGCAGAAATATCAGTCTGGTGGATCAATGGATGTCATTTACTGAAAGCTCACTACATCCCGTGATGAACTCCAACGTGACAGAAATTTATGTTACAGCTAAGGCTTCAAGTCAACTATCAGTAATGACTTGAGAAGTCCATGTTTGATCAAATTGGATAAATTAGCACGAAAAATAACATGGTTATGTTTATTCAGAAATGTCCAGTAATAGAATATGGTCTCCGCTGACGAGCAGAGAGTAAACATATTAACTGGTGCCAACAAAATCATAAAGTGCTGACAGAAGTTGCCACGGTCAAATCTTGGCCTTGTCAGTTACAATTCGAATCAGTGACACCCTGATATGATGGGGTTGATTCACTTGGTTCCTGCTCCTGATCAGTGACCCTGGGATAAGCTGAGGGTGTAATCTCCTGGTTCTTGTTCCTGATCATTGTCTCTGGGATGAGGTTGGTTTGATCCCCCTGCCTCCTGTTCCTGATCAATGACACTGGGATATGCTGAGGGTTCAATTCCCTGTATCCTGCTCCTGATCCGTGACCCTGGGATATGCTGAGGGTGTAAGCTCCTCGGTCCTGCTCCTGATCAGTGACCCTAGGATATAGTGCGGTAATCCTTTGTGTCCTTTTCCTGATCAGTGACTCTGGGTATGGTTGGTTTTATCCCCTTGGTTCTGCTCCTGATCAGTGACTGTGGAATATGCTGTGGGTTGCAAACCCCCGTGATCCTGCTCCGGATGAGTGACCCTGTGGTATTGTGGGGCTGTTCCTGTGAACATAGGAGCAGCAGTGTGCCATTCAGCCCCTCGAGCCTGTTCCCCCATTTAATGAGGTTATGGCTACCTGTATCCAAACTCCATTCATCTCCCTTGGTTCCGTATCACTTAATACCCAATAATTGCTCAGTTTTGCTGAATAACTTCCCCAGAACAGATGTTAGACTATCTCATCTATAATTTCCTGGTATCTCTCTCTCTCTCTCTCTCTCACCTTTCCTAAATAACATTTACGTTTGTAATTTTTCAACCTAACGGGAAAATTCCTAACTCGAGAGAGCTTTGGAAGATTACAGTTAAAGTATCTGCAATTTCCTCATTACTTCCTTTAAACCCTGGGGTGGAAACCATCTGGTCCTGGGGATTATCAGTCGTTCCTGCCATTATATTTGAAAATAATGTTTTCTTGCTTATGTTAACTTCTGTGGCTTCCTATAATAAATGCATGACTAATTTCCCTGGAATTCAGGTATATTATCATCTCCCTTAACTGAGAACGCTGACGCAATTAGTAAACAAGTCTCCTATTTCCTTATTTTCATTTGCAGTACTACCCTTATCTGTTTTAAAGTTCCCACCTTACCCCGACTACTTTTTTTCTTACATAATTGTAAAAACGTTGTGTGTTACTCCTGATATCCATCGCAATTTTCTTCTCATATTCTCTCTTTGCAGCTCTTACTATCTTTTCTGTCTTCATATCTCTGACAGTACCTAGTTTTACGCGAACATTTTCACTTTTGTTTGTTCTTTCACAGAATCACAACAGTGCAGATAGAGGCCATTTCGGCCCATCGGGCCTGCACCGACACATATCCCACCCTGTCCCCATAACCCCACGTAATGAATCCCCCTAACACTAAGGGTCAATTATATCATAGCCAAATCAACCTAACCCGCACATCTTTGGACTGTGGGAGGAAACCAGAGCACCCGGTGGAAAACCCACGCAGACACGGGGAGAATGTGCAAACTCCACACATTCGAACGCGGGTCTCTGGCGCTGTGAGGCAACAGTGCTAACCACTATGTCACCGTGTTGCCGTGTTTCCATCAGCTTTTTGTTATCTCTCACCTCTTCTGTTGACCATTGTCCCCATGAGTCCTGCTCCTGATCAGTGACCCTGAGATATGGTGGGGCACTCGCCTGGGTCGTGCTCCTGATCAGTGAGCCTGGGATATGATGGGTGTAATCGCGTGGGTCCTGCTACTGATCAGTGACCCTTGGACATGGAGGCGGGAAATTGCCTGGGTGCTGCTCCTGATCAGTGACCTTGGGATATGGTGGGGGGAAATTGCCTGGGTACTGCTCCTGATCAGTTACCCTGGGATATGGTGGGATAATCCCCTGGGGTCCTGTTCCTTATCAGTGACCCTGGGATATGGTGGGGGTAAATTGCCTGGGTGCTGTTCATGATCAGTGCCCCTGCAATATGGTGGGGTTAATCCCCTTGGGTCCTGCTCCTGATCAGTGCCCCTGGGATATGGTGGGGGTAATCCGCTGGGTTCTGCTCCCGATCAGTGCCCCTGGGATATGGTGGGGGTAATCCCCTGGGTCCTGCTCCTGATCAGTGCCCCTGGGATATGGTGGGGTTAATCCCCTGGGTTCTGCTCATGATCAGTGCCCCTGGGATATGGCGGGGGTAATCCCCTGTGTTCTGCTCCTGATCACTGTGCAATGTCTTCTGCTGGAAAGTGTTTGAATGTTTTACGTGTAAAAGGATTGCTTAGCCATGTCAGGTGCAACGGTTGAATGACATTTTACACCTGCCGACTCGCCTCAGAATTTAAGAACGTTAATTTCAGTGTTGGCACTGGTACTGAACCCTATCAAGGACCTGTATAAACATCGTGTTTAAACTAACCTGACCAGCGGGAATGGGGCGGGTTCGAGTCGGACACCTGTTTCACTCACCGTCCAATTGCCCGGAACATTACCCGGGCAACGCGGTGGCATAGTGGTTAGCACTGTTGCCTCACAGCGCCAGGGACCCTGATTCGAATCTGTCCTCGGGTGACTGTCTGTGTGGAGTTTGCACATTCTCCCCGTGTCTGCGTGGGTTTCCTCCGGGTGCTCCGATTTCCTCCCACAGTCCAAAGATATGCGGGTTAGGTTGATTTGGCTATGATGAATTGACCCTTAGTGTTAGGGGGTTACAGGGATAGGGTGGGATATGTGTCGGTGCAGGCTCGATGGGCCGAAATGGCCTGTATCTGCACTGTGGGGATTCTGTGATTCTGTAATGGAGAGCAACATCGGGCGAGCTGTAAAACGGGTGACCGGCCCGAACTCGCCTTGTTCCCGCCGGGCGGGTTAGGTTATTTTTTTGTCTGAAATTAGATGCAGAGGCAGAGAACAAGAGTGAATGAAAAACATCAATGGGATATTTCAAAATAAACATCAGCAGTGAGTTGGTTCGGAACAGGGGACAGTGAAAATCTCTCTCAGAGGATATACTTCTAACTAAAGTGGAGATCAGCACAAGAATCAGAGGAAGACACCGGGTCATGAGGAGAGAGTGGGTCTGGGGAGTCGCTTTTGTAATACTGCAGCAAACAGCTGAGACTGAGAGAAGGCTGAATCGTCTCCTTCTGGGCAGGAAACATCCGAGGTGTGAAGCGGCAGTGGAAAAATGGACCAAAGGAGAATATTCTGAAATCACCTGTGGCACATGAGGTCTTCTGAAAACTCATCAAGGACACAACACCTTCTGGAGAGGAAGAGGGAGAACTTTAAAAAAATCAGTATTGGCAATAATACCGGAATTTTCTCTTTTACTGCCGGATTTGACATGGCCTGTAGTGGATTGGTGAGGGTTTTCCACACTGCCCAATTTCAGTAATTTATTACTGGGGCAACTTTTAACTTTCGACGAAGAGGAAAACCAAACAATATCGGACGGGCCGAAGTTTGTAAAACCCTCCTCGGTTTCAATGTCCATGAAAATCACTGTAAAGGAAATTCCTGAGAGGTGTGTAATGGGCGGCCAGTCTTACACCGCCGGTTTTACTCTATCACAAATGTAAAATTATCTATAAGGGCGATTATAACCCTACTCGCTCAGCATAAACATGCCGAATGGACAGTTCTAATCACCCTGGCTCCTACCTGTTCGAAAGCCGCCATGATTGCAACATCTGCAAATGTCATTCTCTCCGTTGGCATGTCTGTCTTTCTATCATTCATCTATCTATCCATCAATCTATCTATCTATCTATCTATCTATCTATCTATCTATCTATCTATCTATCTATCTATCTACCTATCTATCTATCTATCTATCTATCTATCTATCTATATATCTATCTAACTCTCTATCTATCTATCTGTCTATGCATTAATTTTGTAACGGGAGAATTTCCACTTATATTTCTAAGCTAATCGGATGGACAGTCACTATCTTAGTGCTGATGATGTAACTAACGATACGATCTGCCACCTTCTGTGAGTAAAAATATCTGAATGGAAATGGAACAATGCTAATCCGGCGCTGTCCGCCTGTGAGTAATCTTTCTGACTGCCTTTTATCACACCTCGGCAGAGAGACAATCAGGTCAGTCAGGAAGACATTATATCAAAGACATTGCAAAATACAACTAAGACAATGAGGTGGGGTCACACGGGGTCTAATGTGTCAAATACTGCAGTCTGTATGGAAAACCATAAACTTTAAACTTTTTACTTATTTTACTGGAAATCACATCTGCGAACAAGCCAACGACGACTCGAGTCTGGATGACTCTACGTCAGGTGGGGTTACATGCAGCGTGACATGTAAACAAGATCCCGGATGAGGCCGTCCTCATGGGTGCGTAAATTGACTATCAGATTCTGCTTGATGATTTTGCGTTGTCGTGCGTCTCGAAGGCCACCTGTGAGTGAGAACGGACTTGGTTTCAAATTTACGGTGGGAATATAAAACGATAATTTTTAAAGGAATCTACAATGCACATTATCCATTTACAATCAATTGGAATTAAAATCAGTTGGAATGATTTATCGCCAATTACAACTCTGTATCATTAATTTTACACAGCGGATATAATGATTAACCTTAAAACCATGAAGATATTTCTGATTTGATTTGATTCGGTCTTCACTGTCTAGCAATTAAGCACCGCCTGTCTGGAGCACACACAGATAATCGGGAAGGGGAACAGACCCCTCACCAATAATAGAACCCGCCCGATTCTCCTTCCTTTAAAATCAATGGAAGGTCTGTGGCTGGTTATGTGAATCCTTCTCGCCCACTGCTTATTCTACCGGCCTCCTAAGTCGTTGTTTAACGCCCAGAGGGTAAAGCGTAAAATCTACTCGAAGACTCAGAGCGGACAGCAGACTGTAAGATATTCATTCAATAAATCACCCAGTGACACTGCCGCAGAACAATATACTTTCAGACACACAGCAAGAGGAATAAACTGAATACAATGAATTGTTGGATGTGGAGACGTGCGTAATGAACACTGTGTTTACAGTTAAATACCGTTTACATCATGAAATAGGAATATGGTCACTTACAAGGATCACCGAGAGCAACTGGGATTTGACAGTTACAGTCAGGAATACAAATAATATGATTACATAATTAATGCCTGGAGATAGAGACTTATCA
This sequence comes from Squalus acanthias, assembly GCA_030390025.1. Lineage (NCBI taxonomy): Eukaryota > Metazoa > Chordata > Chondrichthyes > Squaliformes > Squalidae > Squalus > Squalus acanthias. The sequence continues at coordinate 8,839,796 of JASTWF010000029.1, read as the reverse complement.
GGGACACCAAAAACAGCGTGGGTGGGATAATCAATCTGCTGTACATGTAGAATTGCATTGTCATACTTTCTCATGGAGAACTCGGATCCGTTCTTCCAACTTCTGCAGAACGCTGACCCCGGGTTGTTCTGGAAACCAAGCTTCGCGCGACACTCTGGGTTAACACACTGAGCGAAGGTCCTTATGTAAGACGGGAGAAATCTCCACTGCCATAATTACGGCGCAAGGAGACAGACATTATTTACAGTGACTGAACAAACAGAATCAGTTAATCTCTTTTACACAACATGTTGCAATATCATAAATTATATTTTGTCCGATATTGCACAGATGGAAAGTGAATCTCCCCAAAGCCCAGGGATAAACAGATTGTGTCGAATCGTCAGTATGACCGCATTGTGTGAAACGAGAACAGGTTCCGTTACAGGTTTCTGATGATCTCTTTGATAATGAGGTTCTGTAATTTCAGAGAATTTCGATCCAATTCTCAGTGTGGACTTGAACCCCAGTCAGTGAATGCAAACCATGTGGTTGAGCCCCCGGGAATATCCTTTGCTTTTTCTGAAGATCCGTGGCAAACATTGTCCTATTTCCATTGCCCTTAAAATGCTGACACACTCCTGGCGACTCAAAATAATGTGTGCTCATGACCAGTGAATCTTTCCCAGAAATAGACAACCATTGACGCTGCACATAGTCAGATATGACCATGTACCTGCTCTAAACATTGAAACATTCCTGAGGACTCCCCCCTAATATTGATACACGTCCAGGAACCGGTATAATAAGATTCCAAGAGCCCCATCCCTGTGAATGGTGATGTAATAATTTGTAAGTGAATAAAGATTTACAATTGCATGAAACTTACTGGAGTTATGACACAATTGCTGGGAACCCATCCGCAATTTCTAACTATTCCAAGGAACCGCTGCACAGAACTCACTCTCAGGAGTTTCTTGCGCTGCTTTTCTCACTTTCAGGGACAGATTGGGGAAGGGGTCAGGTGAGGGGAAATTTACAAATCTAAGGAGAAAGGTCAAGGCCATAGAGCAGTATAGCGACTTGGGTAAAAATAAGCAGAGTGTTACATGAAGGGACAGAGAGTTTAATGGTAGCAGTGCAGCAGGGAATAAGGTTAAAGCAGGGAAACATTTAAAAAAATTTAAGGCTCTTTATCTGAATGCATGAAGCATTCGTAACAAGATAGACGAACTAAAGGTACAAATAGAGATAAATGGGTTTGCTCTAATAGCTATTAGAGAGACATGGTTGCAAGGTGGCCAAGTTTGGAAACTAAATTTTCCAGGGTCCTTGACGTTTCGAATAGATAGGCAGATTGGAAAAGGAGGGGTAATAGTAAGGATAATAAAGGATGACATAACGACAGTAGCGAGAAAGGCTCACGGCTCAGAAGATCAGGAAGTAGAAAAAGTATGGGTGGAGATAAGGAAAAACAAGGTGCCAAAAACACTGGTCGGTGCAGTATATAGGCCCGCAACCTTTAGCTATACCGTTGGACAGAATATGAATCAAGAAATAGTAGGAGCTTGTAACAAAGGTAATGCAATAATCTTGGGGGATTTTAATCGTTATATAGACTGAACAAATCCAATTGGCAAGGGTAATCTGGAGGACGTGTTCATGGAATGCATTCGGGACAGTTTCCTAGAACAATTTGTCATGGAATCAACCAGGAAACAGGCTATATTAAATATTGCATTGTGTAATGAGACAGGGTTAATTAGGAATCTCATATTATGGGATCCTCTGGGGCAGAGTGATCATAATATGATAGAATTTCACGTTAATTTTGAGAGTGACTTGCCTAATCCGAAACTAGCGTCCTAAACTTAAATAAAGCCAATTGCATTGGTTTGAGTGGCGAGTTGGCTATGGTAGACTGGAAAATAGATTAAAAGGTATGGTGGTAGATAAGCAGCGGCTAGCAGTAAAGCAATATTTCATAATTCTCAACAAAAATACATTGCATTGAGAAACAAAATATCCACGGAGAAAGTGAACAAACGTTGGCTAACTTAAGAAGTTAATGACAGCATTCGATTGAAAAAGGAAGTTTATAATGTCACAAATATTAATAGTAAGCCTGATGATTGTGAGAGTTTTAGAAACCAGCAATGGTTGACCAAAAATTAATAAAACGGGGTAATATAGAATATGAGAGAAAACTAGCAAGAAATATAAAAGCAGATTGTAAGAGTTTCTACAATTATGTAAAAAAGAAAAGAGCAGCAAAAGTAAACGTTGGTCCCTTAGAGGCTGAGACAGGAGAAATTATTATGTGGAATAAGGAAATGGCAGAAACGTTAAACGAATATTTTGTATCTGTCTTCACAGTAGAAGACACAAAAAGCATGTCAAAAATGTTGGGGAACCAAGGTTCCAATGAGGGTGAAAAACTTAACTTAATGTATATAAGTAGAGAAACAGTACTAAAGAAACTAATGGGATTAAGCGCCGACAAATCCCGTCGACTGGATGGCATATATACTAGGGTTCTAAAAGAGGTGGGTGAAGTGATAGTGGATGTATTGGTTTTGATCTTCCAAAATTCCCTAGATTCTGGATTGGACCCAGCGGATTGGAAGGTCGCAAATGTAACACCGCTATTCAAGAAAGGAGGGAGAGAAAAAAGGGTAACTACAGCCCAGTTAGCCTGACATCAGTCGTCGGAAAAATGTTAAAATCCATTGTTATCGAAGTGGTATCAAGTCACTTAGAAAATCATAACATGAGTCGGCAGAGTCAACATGGTTTTATGAAAGGGAAATGAGGATGTAACACGCAGGATAGATAAAGGGAACCCTGTGCATGTAGTATATTTGGATTTCCAAAAGGCATTCTATAAGGTGCCTCATAAAATATTTTTACACAACATTAGGGCTCATGTGGTTGGGGGTAATATATTAGCATGGATAGAGGATTGGTTAACGGACAGAAAACAGAGAGTAGGGAAAAATAGATCTTTTTCAGGTTGGCACGCTGTAACCATTGGGGTACCGCATGGATCAGTGTTGGGGCCTCAGCTATTTACAATCTATATTAATCACCTAGTTAAAGGGACCGAGTGTAATGTATCCAAGTTTGCTGATGATACAAAGCTAGGTGGGACAGTAAGCTGTGAGGAGAACACAAATAGCCTGCAAAGGGATATAGATAGACTAAGAGAGTGAGCGGTAAGGTGGCAGATGGAGAATAACGTTGGGAAGTGTGAGGTTATTCATTTTTGTAGGAAGAATAGAAAAACAGAGGTCTGTGAATGCTATGTCTTTGAGTATATTCAGGGCTGAGATAGATAGAATTTTGGTCTCCAGGGGAATCAAGGGATATGGAGATCAGGTGGGAAAGTGCAGTTGCGGTCGATGATCAGCCATGATCTTATTGAATGGTGGAGCATGTTCGAGGGGCCGTATGGACTATTCCTGTTCTTACTTCTTCTGTTCTTATGTTCTTAAAACATATTTCTAGGGATCCTCATCAGACAAAGACATAATGCCTGAATTGTTACCGGGGAATTCAGTTATGTGGAGAGACCAGAGAAGCTGGTATTGTTCTTCATAGAGCAGAGAAGATAAAGTTGCGATTTAAATGAGGTGGTCAAAATCATGAAGGGTTTTGATAGAGTATATAGGTTAGGTGTCATCAGCCCTTGTCTCCGAGCAGCCACCCTTTGGTTTGACATGGTAGCTGGAATATTGCTGGCACACCAGACTGGTGCAGCATGAAGACATCATGACTGCATAGAAACATAGAAACCTAGAAGATAGGAGCAGCAGTAGGCCATTCGGCCCCTCGAGTCTGCTCCGCCATTCAATGTGATCATGTCTAATCATCAAAATTCAGTACCCTGTCCCTGCTTTCTCTCCATATCCCTTGATCCCCTTAGCCTTAAGAAATATATCTAACTCCTTCTTTAATATATTTAATGAATTGGACTCAACTGTCTTCTGTGGTAGAGAATTCCACAGGTTCACCACTCTCTGGGTGAAGAAAATCCTGCTCATCTAAGTCCTAAATGGCTTACCCCTTGTCTTTAGACTGTGACCCCTGGTTCGGGACTCCCCCGCCATCGGGAACATCCTTCCTGCATCTAGTCTGTCCAGTCCTGTTACAATTTTATAAGTTTCAATGAGATCCCCTCTCATTCTTCTAAACTCTAGCGAATACAAGCCCAATCGAACCAATCTCTCTTCATACGTCATTCCTGCCATCCCAGGTATCAGTCTGGTGAATCTTCGCTGCACTCCCTTCATGGCAACAACATCCTTCCTCAGAGATGGCGAACAAAACTGCACACAATACTCAAGGTGTGATCTCACCAACTCCCTGTACAACAGCAGCAAGACATCCTTGCTCCTGTACTCGAATCCTCTCGCTATGAAGGCCAACATACCATTTGTCTTCTTAACCGCCTACTGCACCTGCATGCTTACCTTCAGCGATTGGTGCACAAGGACACCCAGGTCTCGTTGCACTTCCCCTTTTCCCAATCCATTGCCGTTCAGATAATAATCTGCCTTCCTGTTTTTGACACCAAAGTGGTTAACCTCGCATTTATCAACATTATACTGCATCTGCCATGCATCTCCCCAATCACCTAACCTGTCCAAATCATACTGGAGTTTCTCTGTACCCTGCTCACAGCACACATGCCCACCAGCTTTGTGTCATCTGCAAACTTGGAGATATTACATCTAGTTCCCTCGTCTAGATTATTAATATATATTGTGTAAAACTGGGGTCCTAGCACCGATCCCTGCGGTACCCCACTACTCACTGCCTGCCACTCGGAAAAAGACCTGTTTATTCCAACTCTTTGCTTCCAGTCTGTCAACCAGTTCTCTATCCAAATCAGTACCTTACCCCAAATCCCATGTGCTTTAAATTTGCACGCAAATCTCTTATGCGGGACCTTATCAAAAGCCTTCTGAAAGTCCAAATACACGACATCCACTGGTTCTCCCTTATCTATTCTACCAGTTACATCCTCCAAAAATTCCAGTAGATTAGTCCAGCATGATTTACCTTTTGTAAATCCATGTTGACTTTGTCCGATCCTGTCACTGTTTTTCAAGTGCTCTGCTATTACATCTATTATAATGGCCTCTAGCGTTTTCCCCACTGCCGATGTCAGGCTTACCAGTCTATAATTCCCCGTTTGCTCTCTACCACCTTCTTTAAATAATGGGGTTACATTAGTACCCTCCAATCCATGGGAACTGTTCCAGAGTCTGGAGCGTTTTGGAAGATGACCAGCAATGCATCTACTATTTCTAGGGCCTCTTCCTTAAGTACCCTAGGATGTAGATTTTCAGGCCCTGGGGATTTATCGGCCTTGAATCCTTTCAATTTCCCTTACACCATTTCCCTATGAATACTGATTTCATTCAGTTCCTCCCTCTCATTATTCCCTATGTTCCCCGACATCTCTGGGAGGTTATTTGTGTCTTCCTTTCTGAAGACAGAACCAAAGTATGTATTTAATTGGTCTGCCATTTCTTTGTCCACATTATAAATTCCCCTGATTCTGACTGCAAGGGACCTACGCTTGACTTCACAAATATTTTTCTCTTCACATATCTATAGAAGCTTTTACAGTCAATTTTTATGTTCCCAGCAAACTTACTCTCATACTCTATATTCCACCTCTTAACTAATACCTTTGCCGTCCTTTGCTGAATCCTATACTGCTCCCAATCCTCAGGTTTGCTGCTTTTTCTGGCCAATTTATATGTCCTCTCCTTGGATCTTATGTTATCCCTAATTTCCCTTGTGAGCCACGGTTGAGTCACCTTTTTTGATTCATTTTTATGCCAAACAGGGAAGAACAAATTCTGTAGTTCATTCATGCGATTTTTAAATGTTTGCCATTGCCTATCCACCTTCAACCCTTTAAGTAACGTTCCCCAATCCATCCTAGCCAACTCGCGCCTCATACCATCGTAGTTTTCTTTATTTAAATTCAGGAACCTAGTCTCTGAATCAACTACTTCACTCTCCATCTTAATGAAGAATTATATCATATTATGATCGCTCCTCCCCAAGGGGCCTCGCACAATAAGATTGCTAATGAATCCCTTCTCATTACATAATACCCAGTCTAAGATGCTGCCAGGATACCAGGCATTCACCATTATGATGCACTGGACATGTTCGCACATCAACTGCAGAACTGAGAGTGGAACCCTTTGCGTTTATGGAACATCTCAGGATTGGTATGTGGCACGCGGAAAGGCATGTGTGTGCAGCCGAAGGTACCCGGCACCATTGGGAAATCTGGAATCCTGGCAAAGTCACATGCGCGCTCCTCCCGCTTCTCTCTGTTCAGAGAGAAGACAATGAAGTCCCTTCTCCAGGAGGACAAGGCCTCTGTCAGCTCCCGAATGCAGTTGTGGACGGTGAACTGTCTCCTGCTCCAGACGGGGTGAATCCGGTGTTGAAATAAATTGATTGTCATCGTGACCTTGAAGGCCACAAGCAGAGCAGTCGCCGCCTTGCTCTCAGGCTGCAGGACTGGTTACAGGATATGTTAAAATACTGTGGCCACCTCCCCGGTGAAGCAGAGCCTCCTAATTCACTGTTCCTGGCTGAAGCGCAGGTAGGAGAACATTAAACAACTTTAGAAATCTCAAAATAGTTTCACAAACTTACGCATCGAAACATAGATACATAGAAGATAGGAGCAGGATTAGGCCATTTGGCCCCTCGAGCCTGCTCTGCCATTCAATTCGATGTTGGCTGATCATTCAAATTCAGTACCCTGTCCCTGCTTTCTCCGCATATCCCTTGATCCCCTTAGCCTTAAGAAATATATCTAACTCCTTCTTGAATATATTTAATGAATTGGCCTCAACTGCCTTCTGTGGTAGAGAATTACAGAGGTTCACCACTCTCTGGTTGAAGAAATTCCTCCTCATCTCAGTCCTAAATGGCTTAGCCCTTATCATTATACTGTGACCTATGGTTCTGGACTCCCCCACCATCGGGAACATCCTTCCTGCATCTAGTCTGTCTAGTCCTGTTAGAAGTTTATAAATTTCAATGAGATCCCCTCTCATTCTTCTAAACTCTAGCGAATACAAACCCAATCCACACAATCTCTCTTCATACGTCATTCCTGCCATCCCAGGAATAATTCTGGTGAATCTTCGCTGCACTCTCTGCATGGCAAGAACATCCTTCCTCAGATAAGGCGACCAAAACTGCACACAATACTCAAGGTGGTCTCACCAAGGCCCTTTACAACTGCAGCAAGACATCCTTGCTCCTGCACGCGAATCCTCTCACTATAAAGGTGTATGAGTAAAAAATAATTGTTTTAATGTTAGGGCAAATCAGTTGTAATGTTTAAGATCAGTTGAACTGCTTAAAGAACTATAGTAAAGGTCAAAGTATCTCCCGAAGGCATGGAGACAGTGGTATAATTAGATAAAAGACCAACTTGCTTAGGGTGCAGTATTGATAATGCAGACACTGCAGAAGAAAAAGGTGAATCATTGTTTTTTTATAATAAACTAGCCTTGAAAAGGCTAAGAATGGAACCTTGCAGCGCAGATGGCTGACCAAAAGCAGAAGTAAGAATGAATTTCGCTAACATTGGAAGATTCTACACAAGTTGTTTTTAGAGACCATAAGAGTCGCTTATGATGAAATGACTGTGCTGAGGTTTGTATTTTCTGGCTTCCTGAGGTGTAAAAAGAAGCGTGGCTGCCATTGTTAAAATTGTGAAGCTGGTCATGAGACCGCAGGCTATGATCCTTCTCCCAGAGCACTCTGAATTCTCCCAGAGCGCGCTGAATAATAAACTGTGATCTTTTGCTTTAAGACAGTCTCGAGTGAAATAATTGTTCTCCAACAATTGGCATAGTCGGCTCTGGGACTGAAAGACCACCCGTACCAGTGAAGCCGGACGAGAAGTCAAATCTAGACAGTCCAGAAATTGAATCACTTGGAACGGCGGAGAGGCAGTGCCATAGCATCACGAGTCAAGTGAAAGTCTGTTACAGGTAGGAGAACACAGTTGTGTGAGTGTGGATCGCGTGTTCTAAGGGAAGACTGTGTAACGATAACTGTCGCGAAGGTATGAGTGATTGATTGATCAACACGGCCAAGGAGGGCGCCTGTCTCACACACCTAGCCTGAGCCAGAATTAAGAGGGCGATTGGGCACCACGTAGTGGCCAGGATCAAGTAGGCGTTGAGAACCAAAGCACCCTGGAATCGTGAAGTCAATAAATATATGTGTGTGTGCTGTGACTACGTAACCGCTTAAAGTATTTTAAGGTATCAAGAACTAACCCGATTAGAGGAACTCAGTATTTGGTAAGACTGAAAGTTGGTCTATATATGGTGTCGTAGAAAGAAATAGATTTGGGACGAATGGGGTCCCTTACTATGTTCTATGCAGACGACCGGAAGGGTTTAGTTGATAAGATGACGAAGGAGGGGTGGGACCCGCTCCAGAATCCGAAGGAAAAAGAGAGTGGTAGAGGGTCAAAAACAGAAAAAGACGAAAAAGGCGAGGGTAACACTAGTAAACCAATTACTCGCATTAACAAACAAGGTACAACGACTCCACACTAAACTTGCACGTAAAAATGAAAGAATTCTTGAATTAGAACAAGAGCTATTATTATACAAAGGAGATTGCAAGTACAGTCTCACTCTGCGGGAATAAGGAAGAGATGTACCTCTGAGAACAATTAACCAAGGGAAGATGATTAAGAAAGGGTAGGAGTCAGGAAACAAACCGACATGGAAGTTATTAATATTTGTGCCGAGAAAAATAAAACTTAAGATTTGCTAAGTGACAGGAACCTTAACAAATTAAAAAATGCTGGGATCTCAGTTTGTGTGAAAGTATGTGTTAAAGGGTTAAAGTTTCCTTGACTGTGAATGTTTAAGAAGTTACAGTATTTCTTTTGTCTGAAAGTCTGTTTTAAAAAAAAAAGTCGCAGTCAGTTTTGTTTTAGCTCCACCCACTCTTTTGTACAGAGAGCTAAAAGCTGTTTAACCCTTTGAAGACCTGTCTTGAATGACGGACAAGTGTGTGTTGTTTTAAGTTTGTTAATTGTTTTATAAAAGATAAGCTTCAGCCTTGAAGTCACAGTTGTCAATGTTCCTGGAAGAAAATGAATTTCAATGTTTACAAAGCATGAGTAATTGTTTCTTTGTTAATGTGGTTTCTTTATTTTCCAAGTGATACTGGTTAGTTTAAAAAAACTGATCTTATTGAATTGTAGTTAGAGGTGAATTAACCTATTAAAACTAGACTTACATTGTGGCCACGGTGAAATTCTGGTTAGTGTAAATTTGTGTATAATATTGTGCACCCAGAATTGAAACAAAACTTCAAACTACAATTTAAGTTAAGCTGGTGTGTAAAAACTGAGAAGAAAATCAAAAAGTTTGTTTAAAAAAAGATTAAGTTTCAGTCTAAGATTTAACCTTAGAGTCGTGGTTGCTATGGTGGAATCCTCCGAAGCAATTTGTTTAAATGCAAATAAACCTAATTTTTCTACAGATGTAAGCAACAGCTTCAGTATGGCTGAACTGAATTTAAAGATATTGGACATTATTAAATTTAAGTGTCGTAATTTTAAGTTAGTATTTCCCCACAGTGATGGAAGGAAAATTAAGATTTGATAAATTACCCCCTTGGGCTCTTAAACAGATCTATATCAGTTAGCCAGAAAGCAAAGTGGGAAACAATCCTCTGACCAAGAGATGGATCAGTATTAATGCAAAAACATGCTGGACTGAACCCAGCATCCGGAATATGAACAGAAGGACTTATATGACCTCCACTGGAAAGGTAGTAAAACATGGAAAGCTAATAGAATGGTTAGGTAAGGCGAAACAGGCAGCTTTAGAAACCGCGGTAATTAAAATAAAGGCCCACACGAAGATAGACATGGACTCATAGGAGCCTCAGGATCAGGCTCCATAGGAAATCGGTATGCAGATTTGGCCGCAAAACTGGCCGCGGAGGAACTTAAACCAGAAGCCTCGTTTAAACACGTGATAAATATGGTCATGACAGCCAGTGGGGTACAGGAAGTGAATATAGTGGAGGTACAAGAAAATACTAGTAAAGAGGAAAAGGTGAGATGGAAACAAGCTGGCGCACAGTTACGAGATGGAATTTGGAGATGGGGCCCACGAAACCAGGTGGTGGTACCGTAATGTTGTAGACAACAACTGATGGGGCTGTACCATGGTTTAACACATCCCGGCAGATGTAACATGTTGCACCATGGTGGTGGGCAAAGATGGGTCGAGAGGTGGCGAAGTATTGTCACCGTTGTATAATATGCACTAAGAATAATGCAGGACAGAGATGCAGAGTTAGAGTAGCAAACCAACTGTGATGACAGGGGTTATCGTCTTACAAACTCGGCATACACTGGTAGAGATGTTAAATACCAGGAAACTACGGTCAGTTTCCAATATGCGGCGAGCTCGATGGGAAGCAGTCCTACTGCCGATAGACCAGACAGTTCAGCTAATTCGGGATACAAGGGAAAACCCCGCGGAAGGCATGCTGAGTGAGGGAAGCACCCATCAGTGCTCAGAGACGGAGGGGAACTAGACGAAACCCTCGTGCAGGACGAACCGCTGGAGGAAGCTCAGATGACGCTGTACATAGACGGTTCAAGGAAATATGTAGAGGGATCTCTCCGGACAGAATGGGCAGTAATAAATGATCAGTTGGAAACATAAATGTCGGGAAGGTTAGATGGAGGCTTGTCGGCACAAGTAGCCGAGATAGTAGTGTTAACAAAGGCGCTAGGATTAGCAAGGGAAAAGACAGTAAACATCTACACGGATAGTAGATATGCTTTCGGAGTGGTACACGATTATATGACAGCTTGGGGGAGAAGGGGATTTGTGACAACCGGAGGGGATCACATAAAACATCATCAGTGAATAGAGGCCCTCTTGGAAGCCACGAAAGCCCCAGCACATGCTGCAGTAATAAAACTCAAAGCGCACCAGAAGATACAGAATCAGGAGCAACAGGGGAACCAGGCCGCTGATCTAGCAGCACAGCAAGCTCTTGAACAAGAAATGGTTGAAGGGAACGTAGCTAGTGCACAGATAGAGGAAATATATATCAGTAAATTGCATGTAGGCGCCCCAGAGGACGAAAGACAGGAAGAAAGAGATAAAGATTTGGAATTGATCGCATTTCCATATATTGCTCCAGCGGGGACCAAGGTAATGGTTAAGAATGTACCAGGAAAACCCGGGTTCGCCCCAAAATGGTCGGGACCATATCAGATTTTAATTAATGGAGATACGTGCGCTTGCATTAATATAAAGGGCATGGGACGATGGAAGCACTGGACACAGCTGAAAACCTATGACCCTTCACCAATTTAAGAATGTCTACTCCAGAACAAGTACCTTTTGTAGAAAGTGAAGAATATATTAGACAATATGACGAATGGGAATGGACGCTATCACAAACACTGGTTTGGATAATATGTATTATCTTGATAGGATATACCTTGGGATAAATCCTGAAATATGTATGGGAACGGTCCCGTCAACTCCAACCGGTCGAGCAGGAGGAGGGAATCCAAATGATTATGATCGAGGAACCAGCTTAATAACAATATTTTATTCACCCCCACCGGAAAATAAATTTACAAGCAACGAAGTGGTTAGGTTGGCGATATAGCCTTTGGGACATTGTTAACATAAAGTGATAAGATGAATGTGTTATGCGATATCACTTGTAGTTTGTGTAAACATAATATGTAGCCTCGGGAGGACTCAGGCTATAGTACCCTCACGGGCCAAAATAGAGTTACGGGCAAATTGGCAAGGGAATCCATTAACATGGCCCTTGAATATGTGTTGGCAGAAAAAGGGGGAACCTGTGCCCTAATAGTTACAGAATGTTGTACATACATACCAGACAACTCAGAAGAAATAACTAACTTGGCAGAATACATACAGGAAGAGAAAAAAAGTTAAAACAATCTCCGGCAGCCACCCTTTGGGGCTGGACAACTGGATAGTTGGGATCACTCAGGAAATCAGTCGTACAAGGATTGATTTTGTTGTTTGTTATAATATTAGTCATGTATGGTCTGGTTTTATTGTTGAAATGTTGCTTCGCCCAAATGGCAAAATATGTCGTTCCAGCCGCACCAGTGGGGCAGGTGTATCGTAACATAAAAGATGGATCTCTGTTTATCTAAGAAAGGAAAATGCTTACGCGCGGGTAACATTTGTATTAATGCATGTGTAAAACTTTAGAGATAGAGTAGAATAGGGACAAACCATTGGTTGCGGCATATGACACAAGAAGATACAAACAAACAGATCAAGAAGGGAACAACGTTAAGCTACAAGGAATACGTCTACACACGGAAGAAATGGATCATCGATATTTCAAAGAGAAGGACATGTTCATGACAAGTCAGTCGGAGGACCAAGGATAGAGAAAAAAAACGGAGGAGGAGCGGAAGAACCTAACCTAAATGGTACAAATAGCTCAACAGTCATGATGTGACTGGACTGTGCAGCTCAAACTCTTCCGGGGTGTCTTTCTCTCTCGTTCTCTCGAGCGCGTTCTCATTTACATTGGACTGTGAAACAACAATATCATCGTCAAAAGATCTCATTAACAGAGCATAAGAAACTGTGTGCCACCATTATAACCATGGCATGATGGTCCCCAGGACAAATCAAGCTTTGGCCAGGGACCAATAGGGGAGACTGAAAGAGTAAAAAAAAAAATTGTAATAATGTAAGGGCAAATCAGTTGTAATGTTTAGGATCAGTTGAACTGCTTAAAGAACTATAGTAAAGGTCAAAGTATCTCCCGAAGGCATGAAGACAGGGGTATAATTAGATAAAAGACCAACTTGCTTAGGCTGCAGTATAGATAATGCAGACACTGCAGAACAAAAATGTGTATCATTGTTTTTTATAAAAAACTAGCCTTGAAAAGGCTAAGAATGGAACCTTGCAGTGCAGACTGCTGACCAAAAGCAGAAGTAACATGAGTTTCGCTAACATTGTAAGATTCTACACAAGTTGTTTTTAGAGACCATAAGAGTCGCTTATGATGTAATGAGAGTGCTGAGGTTAATATTTTCTGGCTTCCTGAGGTGTATAAAGAAGCGTGGCTGCCATGGTTAAATTGAAAAGCTGGTCATGAGACCGGAGCGTATGATCCTTCTCCCAGAGCACTCTGAATTCTCCCGGAGCACTCTGAATAATAAATTGTGAACTTTTGCTTTAAGAGAGACTCAAGTGAATACATTTTTCACCAACAAAGGCCAACATGCCATTTGCCTTCTTAACCGTCTGCTGCACCTGCATGCGTACCTTCAGCGATTGGTGCACAAGGACACCCAGGTCTCATTGCACTTCCTCTTTTCCCAATCTATTGCCGCTCAGATAATACTCTGCCTTCCTGTTTTTGCCACCAAAGTGGATAACCTCGCATTTATCCACATTATACTGCATCTGCCATGCATCTGCCCAATCACCCAGCCTGTCCAAATCATACTGGAGTTTATCTGCATCCTCCTCACTGCACACACGCCCACCCAGCTTTGTGTCGTCTGCAAACTTGGAGATATTACATCTACTTCCCTCGTCTAGATCATTAATATATATTATGAATAACTTGGATCCTAGCATCTATCCCTGTGGTAACCCAGTAGTCGCTGCCTGCCACTCGGAATAAGACCCGTTTATTCCAACTCTTTACACGGAGGCAGTAGAAATGAAAAAGCAAGTCAGCTGCAGGTTGTTGATGATCCTTTCAAATATCATTGATGGGGGTCCTTCCTGCTGCCTAACACATGTTCAGCTGGTCCCGATTTGGAGAGGGCGTTAAATGGAGCTGCGATGTCCAAAATGGCAGATCGTGCGTCAAATTAGCGTTGCACACTCAATGACGTCACAATCTTCTCCATTTCCATCTCTGCAGCGAGCGCAGGCAACGGCTGCGCTGCCAAAATGTCCAAAATGGCGGCCGCCGCGGGCCCCGCCGGAAGCGGGCAGAAGCAAGGTGAATTTTGTCTTCCAAAGCCGTTTTAAAGGTCGTCACAAGCGTGTCCAATTTTCCGTCCTCTGTACCGGAGAATGTAATGGAAGCATATTCACGAGTAACTTTCAAAAGGAAATTGGAAACATACTTGAAAAGGAGAAATTTGCAAGGCGATGGGAAATAGCACAGGACTGGGAGGAAATTAAAAGCTCTTTCAAAGAGCCGGACAGACTCCTGTATTGTATGAATCTATGACTTTCTATAAATATAGCCAGCCTTAATCTAACTGTAGATACTGAAACAGGATTGGGGCCTTGTGATACTGAGTCAATCCTCAGGATCACTTCAAATACTGAAACACTCCCCCAGACACCGGATAAAATCACGACACTCATACGGGGAACTCCAGTTAATGTTGACACGCTCATGGAAACCCGAAATAAGTTTTGCATTCTGTGAATATGTAGGCACTCGCTTTGTCCTTCTGAAGTGGTGACACACTCTCCAAGAGGCCATGCAAATGTCGGCACTCTAAACGGTACTGGTAGAAACACACACATTCCTTGGAATGTCCTGTAAATACGGACACACTCCCTGAGTCACTGGGCTTGCCCACTTGTACGCTGCCGCAGTTTTTTTCTCAACGTAGTATTTAGTTTTGAGCTTCTGGCAATAATTGGCAACTAATCGATCAATGCGAAAGTGACTGAGAAACAAACAGTGTCTGTGCCTGCATGAAACAGACATACTTTTTCCATTTATATGTCAATTTTTTTATCAGCTTCAAATCAGGAATTGAGCAGCTAAAATGATTTGACAGTTCAATGCAGAGCAAAGCGAGTGCTGCATTGTCAGATGTACCCGAGGTGAAATTGGTTTTGGGCGGTGACGAAAAACGGGCGACAGCGAATCGAAAGCCTGTTTTACACACGTGATCATATTCTGCATTGAATTCACTGGACGTTGTGAGAGAAAAAAAATCAGATTTCAGCCAATACTGCATCAAACTGCTGGTATTGCACTTAGCGTGGAATATAACTTCTGTTATAATTTCCTACGGATGCTGCTGCTCAATGCTTTTCTGGAATCAGAGAATCAGAGAACATGACAGCGCAGAAGGAGGCCATTCGGACCGTCGTGCCTGTGCTGCCTCTTTGAAAAGGTAGTCCTGCTTAGTCCCACATCCCCGCCTTTTGCCCTTAAACCTGTAAGTTCCTTATCCTCAATTACCTTTACAAATCCCTTTTAAAATTATTCATGGAATCAGCTTCCATCATCTTTTCAGGTACAGCGTTTCAGATCCCCACAATTCTCTGAGTGAAAACATTTCTCCTCATCTCCCCTCTAGATCTCTTGCCAATGATATTAAATCTATGACCTCTGGATATTGAACCACTCGCCAGAGGGAAAATCTTTTCCTTATCTACTCTAACAACACCTCTCATCATCTTGAAAACCTCTGTTAGGTCACCACTTAACGTTCCCTGTTCCAAGGAGAACAGCTCTAACTTTTCCAACCTCTTATCATAATTGAAGTCCCTCATCCCCTGTAACATCCTGGTAATCCTCCACTGTGCCCATTCTAAGGCATTTATATCTTTCCTGAAGTGTGGTGCCCATAATTGTTCACAATACTCCCCCTGATGCCTAACCAGTGATATATTAATTTCTAGCATGATTTCTTTGCTTTTACATTGTATTCCTCTATATATAGTGGATAGAGCAGTAAAGAAGGCCTATAGTGTGTTAGCGTTTATTAACAAGGGGTTTGAGTTTAAGAACCGTGAGGTTATGCTGCAACTATACAGGACTTTGGTGAGACCACATTTGGAATATTGTGTGCAGTTCTTGTCACCTCACTATAGGAAGGACGTGGAAGCATTGGAAAGAGTGCAAAGGAGATTTACCAGGATGCTGCCTGGTTTGGGGGGGGGGGTGGGGGGGGAGGTCGAATGAGGAAAGATTGAGGGAGCTCGGGCTTTTCTCTTTAGAGCGGAGGAGGATGAGAGGCGACTTAATAGAGGTTTATAAGATGATGAGGGGAATAGATAGAGTGGATGTTCAGAGACTATTTCCTTGGGTGGATGTAGCTGTTACAAGGGGGCATAACTATAAGGTGCATGGGGGGAGATATAGAAGGGATGTCCGAGGTAGATTCTTTACTCAGAGAGTAGTTGGGGTGTGGAATGGACTGCCTGCTGTGATAGTGGAGTCGGACACTTTAGGAACTTTCAAGCGGTTATTGGATAAGCACATGGAGCACACCAGAATGATAGGGAGTGGGATAGCTTGATCTTGGTTTCGCACAACATCGAGGGCCGAAGGGCCTGTACTGTGCTGCACTGTTCTATGTTCTATGTTCTATATAAACCCCAAAACAACAACAACAAAAACAACTTATTGTAATTATGTAGGGCCTTTAACGTAGTAAAATGTCCCAAGGCGCTTCACAGGCGTATTATAAGACAAAAAAAGTTGACACTGCATCACATAAGGAGAAATTAGGGCAGGTGACTAAAAGCTTGATCAAAGAGATAGGTTTTAAGGAGCGTCTTAAAGGAGGAAAGAGAGCTAGAGATGTGGATAGGTTTAGTTAGGGAATTCCAGAACTTCGGGCCTCGGCAGCTGAAGGCACGGCCATCAATGGTTGAAAGAATATAATCACGGATGTTCAGTAGTGCAGAATTAGAGCAGCGCAGATATCTAGGGGTGTTGTGCAGCTGGAAGATATTACAGAGATAGGGAGGAGCGAGGTCATGGAGGGATTTGAAAACTAGGATGAGTATTTTAAAATCGAGGCAACATCCCGGCTGCAGTGCTGAAGACTTGGGCTCCAGAACTAGCCACGCCTCTAGCCAAGCTGGTCAAGTACAGCTGCCAAACTGGCATCTGCCCGACAAAATGGAAAATTCCTCAGGTATGACCTGTCCACATAAAGCAGGACAAATATAATCTCGCCAATAACCACCCATCATTCTCCTCTCAATTATTAGTAAAGTCATGGAAGATATCGACGACAGTGCTATCAAGCGACAATTACTCACGAATAAACTGCTCACTGATGTTCAGTTTGGGTTCTGCCAGGACCACTCGGCTCCAGACCTCATTACAGCCTTGGTCAAAAGAACTGAATTCTACAGGTGACGGAAGAATGACGCCCTTGACATCAAGCCAGCTTTAGTCCAAGTGTGGCATCAATGAGCCCTAGTAAAATTTAATTAAACGTGAATCTGGGAAAACTCTCCACTGGCTGGAGCCATACCGAGCATAAAGGAAGATACTTGTGGTTGTTGGAGGCCAATAATCTCAGCCCCAGGACATCACTGCAGCAGTTCCTCAGGGTAGTGCCCTGGGCCCAACAATCTTCAGCTGCTTGATCAATGACAATCCCTCCATCATGACGTCAGATATGGTGATGTTCGCTGATGATTGCAGTGTTCAGTTCCATTCTTACTCCTCAGATAATGAAGCAGTCCATTCCCACATGCAAAAAGGCCTGGACAACATTCAGGCTTGGGCTGTCAAGTGGCAAGTAACTTTTGCGCCACACAAGTGCTAGGCAATGACTATCTCCATCATGCGAGAATCTAACCACATCCTCTTGATATTCAATGGCATTACCATCCTCGAATACCAAACCATCAACATCCTGGGGGTCACCGCTAATTAGAAACTTAAATGGAACAGCCACATAAATACTGTACCTACAAGAGCAGGTCAGAGGCTAGGTATTCTGCAGCGAGTAACTCACCTCCTGACTCCCCAAAGTCTTTCCACCATCGACAAGTCAAAAGTCAAGAGTGTAATGAAATACTCCCCACTTGCCTGGATGAGTGCAGCTACATCAAAACTCAAAAAGCTCAACACCACACAAAACGAAGCAGCCCGCTTCATTGGCACCTCATCAACCAACTTAAATATTCACTTCCTCCACCACTGGCGCACCGTGGCTGCAGTGTGTACCATCTACAAGATGCACTGTAGCAACTCCCGAAGGCTTCTTCGACAGCACCTCGCAAACTCTCGACCTCTACCACCTAGAAGGACAAGGACAGCAGCCGCATGGGACCACCATCAGCTGCAAGTTCCCCTCCAAATCAAACACCATCCTCTCTTGGAAATATTTCACCGTTCCTTCAACGTCACCGATTCAAAATCCTGGAACTCCCTCAGTTCCCTCATCTTAGTCATTAAAGTAGATTGTAAATATCTGAGGCCGAAGTGCTGATCCTTGCGGTACCCCACTAGTTACTGCCTGCCAACCCAAAAATGACCAGTTTATTCCTATGCTCTGTTTTCTGTCCGTTAAGCAATTCTGAATCCATGCTAATATATTACCCCCAATCCCATGAGCCCCAAGTCTTTGCAGAACATAATAACCTAATCGAGTAGGGTAACATAGTGGTTATGTTATTGGACTCGTAATCCAGAGGCCTGGGCTAAGGCAGAGCGCAGAACTTCGCGGGAGCCAGCAGCAGCGGAGGCGGCGGCAGCATGAAGGAAGCGGCGGAGAAGGCCCAGGACAGAGGGTGGACCTGAGCGGGTCTGACAGGAGCGGAGCTGCCAGCATCATAAAGAGAGCAGCGGTGGATGCCCAGGACATAGCGATGACCTGAGCGGGATCCGGCAGTAGAGGAGGCAGCAGCGGAGGCGGCAGCAGCATGACCGGAGTGGTGGAGAAGGCCCAGGACAGAGCGGGAGCCGGCAGCAGTAGAGGTGGCAGGATATATTCGGCAAAACCATTTAAAAAAACAACAGAAATATAGCGCCTTTAAAGTAGTAAAACGTCAAAAGGCGCTGCAGAGGAGTATGTTACGACAAAAAATTTACACCGATCCACGTAAGGATCAATTAGGGCAGGTGACCAAAAGCTTGGTCAAAGAGGTAGGTTTTAAAGAGCGTCTTAAAGGAGGAAAGAGAGGTAGCGAGGCGGGCAGATTTAGGCAGGGAATACCAGCGCTTGGGGCGGAGGCAACAGAAGGCACGGCCACCAAGTGTTGAGCGATTATAATCAGAGATGCTCAGGAGGGCAGAATTCGAGGAGTGCAGATATCTCGGGGGTTTGCGGGTCTCAGGGAGATTACAGAGATAGGAAGAGGCGAGGCCCTGGAGGGATTTGAAAACAAGGAGGATCATTTTGAAATCGAGGCGCTGCTTAACTGGGAGCCACAGGGGTGATGGGCGAATGGGACTTGGTGCGAGTTAGGACACGGGCAGCCGAGTTTAGATGACCACAAGTCATCAAAACAATCATGGAGTGACGTCACAGAACAGCAGGTAGGTGATTGGTTGGTGCGTATTACCTTTGTCTTTTGTTCTCCACGTAAGGGCAGTGGGTTAGCTAAGAGGTTTAGTTAGTAGTCTAATAAATAGACGCATGGCAGGACACCTCAGTCCCGTCCAATGCACATCCCATGCCATGTGGGTAGTCCTGGATTCTTCTCGTGTCCTGGAAAGCCATATGTGCAGGAAGTGTGTCCGGCTGGATGAGCTCAAGCACGTTTTGGGGTTTTTGGAGGTTGAGCAGTGGCTGGGTCACTGCACTGCATCCGGGAGGCCGAGAGCTACATGTATAGCAGGTTTCCGGAGCTGGTCACACTGCAGCTTAAGAGTTTGCAGACAGATAGAAAAGGAGGACCAGGCAGGTAGTGCAGGCGTCCCAAGATTGCATCTCGCTCTGTAACTGGTAAACTGAATACTGTCGATGGTTCCTCTTGGGATTCAAACCACAGCCAAACCACGGCACGATGTGTGGCTCAGATATTCAGCGGGGGAGGAGGAAGGTCAATAACCCAGTAGTGATAGGGGATTCAATAGTGAGGGGAACAGACAGACGTTTCTGTGGCCAAAGACGTGACTCCAGGATGATATGCTGCCTGTCTGGTGACAGGGTAAAGGATGTCAATGAGCGGCTGCAGGACATTCTGAAGGTGGAGGGTGAACAGGCACAGATCGTGGTCCATATCGGTACCAAAGACAAAGAAAGAAAGAGGGATGCTGTCCTGCAGAGAACATTTAGGGAGTTAGGAAAAAAAGATTATTAAGCAGAACTTCAAAGGTAGTAATTTCTGGATAACTCCCGGTGCCACGCGTGAGTGAGTATAGAAATAGCAGGATAGAGGAGATGAATGAATGGCTGGAGAGATGATGGAGGAGGGAGGGCTTTAGATTCCTGACGAATTGGGATTGGTTCTGTGGGAGGTGGGACCTGTACAAGCTCTACCGGATCTACCTCAGCAGGGGCAGGACTAATTTCCCCGTGACGACGTTTGCTAGTGCTGTTGGGGCGGGTTTAAACTAGCTAGGCAGGGGGCTGGGAATCTGAGCGTTGATTTGTTCGGGAGAGAAGCAAAGCTGGAAATGGAAGGCTTTAAATTAGTAAAAGAGTTTGGAAGGCAGCGAAAGCTAAGGCTATAAAATAGACAACGAAGGAGTTTAGCTGTGCTTAATGTTATATACGTCAATGCAAAGAGTCTAGTGAACAAGGCAGACGAGCGAAAGTCACAGATAGACACGTGTAAGTATGATAACATAGCTTTTACTGAAACATGACTTAAAGAAAGGCAGGAATAGCAGCTCAGCATAGACAGGGGGATAAAAAGGGAAGGGTCGCAATATTGGTTAATGAAAGAATTACATCTGTGAGGGGGATGATATGGTAAAAGGATCATCAAATGAGGCCATTTGTGTTGAACTGAAGAACAGAAGAAGGGGCAGCCACACTGCTGGGAGTGTTCTGTAGACCCCCATCAGTCAGCGGGAGATAAAAGAGCAAATATGCAGGTAAATTTATGAAAGTGCAAAAACAATACGACTATAATATAGGGGATTTCAACTTCTCTAATATCAACTGGGATAGAATCAGTGTAAAAGTTATAGAGGGCGCAGACTTCTTAAAAAATCAGGAGAACCTTTTTAAACAGTATGTAACAAGCCCAACAAGAGTGGGAGCGGTTCTGGACTTAGCTTTAGGCAATTAATTTTGGCAGGTGGAAGTGGTATCAGTTTGGTGGTATTGATCATAATTCAGTTAGATTTAGCGTAGTTATGGAAAAGGGAAAATATAAATTAAGAGCAGAATTTCTCGATTGGCGAAAGACCAATATTAATAAGCTGAGGTGTGATTTAGCAAATATGGACTGGAAACAGCTACTCAGTGTCAGAGCACTGGGAGGCATTTAAGGAGGAGAGAGTGAGGGTCCAGAGCAAATATGATCCCACAAAGAAAAACTGTGGGAGTCGCAAATCTAGTGCCCCCTGGATGTCAAGGAGCATACAGGGTAGGATAAGAAACAAAAAGGGAAGCTTTTGTCACCTACAGAGAGCTCCTTACTACAGAAAGCCCAGATGCATATAGAAAATGCAGGGGTGAAATGAAAAAGGAAATTAGGAAAGCGAAGAGCGTGCATGGAGAAATATTCACAAGTAAAATCAAAGAAAACCCATAGATGATTTACAAATACTGAAAGAGCAAGACAATAACAAAGGAAAGAATGTGGCCTATGAGAGAACAAAAAGGGAAGCTATGTGTGGAGGTGGAAGGCGTGCGTATGGTTCTTAATGAATACTTTGCGTCTATCTTGACAGAAGAGAGGGACGATACAGACATTGTAGTTAAGGAAGAGGAGTGTGAAATATTAGATGGGATAAACATAGAGAGGGAGCAAGTATTAAGAGGTTTAGTATCTTTGAAATTAGATACATCACCAGGACGGAATGAAATGTGTCCCAGACTGTTAAGAGAGGCAAGGGAGGAAATAACGAAGGCTCTGACCATCAATTTCCTACCCTCTCTGGCTACAGGCGTGGTGCCAGAGGACTGGAAGACTACTAACGTTGTGTCATTGTTCAAAAAGGGAGAAAGGGATATACCGAGTAATAACAGGCCAGTCAGTCTAACCTCGGTGGTGGGAAAATTATCGTAAAAATGCTGAGGGACTGCATAACTAATCAGTTGGAAAGGCACAGATTAATCAAGGGCAGTCAGCCTGGATGTGTTACGGGAAAGTCGTGTCTGAATAAATGATTGAATTTTTTGAGGAGTAATGAGAAGGATCAATGAGGATAGCGCATTTGATGTAGTCTACATGGATTTTAGCAAAGCCTTTGACAATGTCCCACATGGCAGGTTGGTCAAAAAAGTGAAAGCCCGTGAGGCATGCCACGGGAAAGTGCCAAGTTGGATCCAAAATTTGCTCAGTGGCAGGAAGAAAAGGGTAATATTGTGACAGGAAGACTGTTTCTGGTGGGTTTCCACAGGGCTGAGTACTCGGTCCCTTGCTTTTAGAGGTGTATATCAATGATTTAGACTTCTATGTAGGGGGTATGATTTAAAAGTTTGCTGATGATACAAAAATTGGCCGTGTGGTTGATAGTGAGAAAGATAGCGGTAGACTGCAGGAAGATATCAATTGACTGATCAGAGAACTGCCAAATGGAATTCAATCCAGAAACGTGTGAATTAATGCATTTGGGGAGGGCTAACACGGGAAGGTAAAGGACAATAAATGGTTGTATACTGAGAAGTGTAGAGGATCAGAGGTTCCTTGGCTTGCATGTCCACTGATCCCTGAAGGTAGCAAGACTGGTATATAAGGTGGTTAAGAAGGGATACGGGAAACTTTCCTTTATTAGCCGAGGCATAGAATATAAGAGCAGAGAGGTAATGCTAGAAATGTATAAAACACTTGTTAGGCCACAGCTAGATTACCACGTACCGTTCTGGTCAACACATTACAGGAAGGAGGTGATTGCACCAGAGAGGATTCAGAGGCGATTTACGAAGATGTTGCGAGGAATGGAGAATTTTAGGGACGACGAAAGACTGGAGAGGATGTGTTTGTTTGCTTTGGAACAGAGGAGGCTGAAGGGAGACGTAATTGAGGTGTATAAAATTATCCGGGGGCAAGATAGTGTGGATAGGGAGGAGCTATTTCCCTTTGCTGAGAGGTCAATAACCAAGGTGCATAGATTTAAAATAATTGGTAAATGATAAGAGGGGAGTTAGGGATAAATATTTTCACCCAGAGGGCGGTCGGCGTCTGGAACGTACACTGCCTGAAAGGGTGGTAGAGGTAGTAACCCTCATCACTTTTAAAAACTACTTGGATATGCATATGATGTGCCATAACGTGCAAGGTTACGGACCAAGAGCTGGAAATGGGATTCGGCTGGATAGCTCTTTTTCGACCTGCGCAGACAGGATGGGTCGAATGGCATCCTTCTGTGCCGTATATTGCTATGATTCTTTGATTCAGGTTCCTATTTTCTAATATGTAAGTGATGTTTCTAATTTTCCAACCAAAGTGCGTTACCTCACATTTATCTGTTTTAAAGTTAATTTGCCACTGAACTGCCCATTCTGCAGGATTTTTAATGTCTTTTTCTATCACGTTGCATTATTCCTCGGTGTTAGCTCTACCACCGTGTTTGGTATCCTCTGCAAATGTTGATATTCAGTTAAATGTTCCTAAGTCCTAATCAATAATGTAAATTACGAATAACAGCGGTCCCAGCATTGACCCTTGTGGTAAGTCGCTTTCAGCATTCCTCCATTCTGTATAACTACCCTTTACCCTCCTCACCGCTTTCTACATTTTAGCCTGTTTGCTGTCTTTTCAACTATTTGTCCCCTGACTCCACATCTCCTAACCTTTGTCATGATCCATCCGTGTGTCCCTTAACGAAGGACTTTTGACATCCAAGTATGTTACATCTATGACATTACCCTTGTCTGCACTCTCCATTACCTCTTCAAATAATTGTATCAGGTTAGCAAAGCATGGCTTAGCCTTTCATAATCCGTGCAAGCTATTTTTATTGTCTTTTCTGTCTCTAGGTGCTCTTCTATCAGTTATTTTTGTATAGATTCCAGTATCTTTCGTACCACTGACGTTAAGCTGACTGGTCTATAATTCCCAGGTTTTGTCTTATCTCCCTTTTTGTATATAGGGAAACATTAGATGTCTGCCAGTCCTCTGGCACTATCCTCCCTTCTATGGAACTTTTCTATATTTATAAACTAGTGCCTCTGCTATCTCCTCCCTAGTTTCTTTGCGTGGCTGCCTACCATCCAGAAGTGGGGTTTTATCCTCTTTTAGTTATACTAGTTTGTCAATTATTACCTTTCTACCCCAACCGTATTAATATTATTTTAAATGTCATCCTCCAGTGTATTGTCCATTTTTTCAGCTCCTTCAGTAAAATCTATGGGTAAATAGTTATTCGATACTTCTGTCATTTCTCTGTCATAACCTGTGAGTTTATCTTGATCACCTTTTAGTTGCCTTATCCTACTTTAATTTACTTTTGTTATTCTGTAGAACACTGTATTTTTTATATTTCATGCTAATTTGATTTTGTGATTTCTCTTTGCCTTTCCTGGTGGTCTTCTCTCCTAAGTTCTTTGTATTCCTGTTTAACCTCCTCTCCTTTAGGATCTAAATACTTCTTATATATCTTTTTTTTAGATTAAATGTTCCCTTTCGTTCTTTATTCATTTACAATGCCCCATAATTAGCTTGCTTGTTTTTGGCGTTTAGTGGAACACATTGCTCGTGAACGCTATTGCTTACGGTGTGAAAATTGTAGGGGGTGGTAATGGGGTCAGCCTTCACTTTCTGACTCAGTGTGCGGTTCGAATCAGTCCAACACCCCTCTGGATCCTAGACTTTGGACTTATTTAGGGGTTGTGTAGATAAATGCTGTAGACAACAGGTTCTGATGAAAGAATTTTTGCATTATTGTTCTCTCCTCAAAACCAGCATTTACTGTCGTCAAAGTCCTGCTGCGTTCGCCATTTATATAGGGGGTGGTAATGGGGTCAGCCCTCACTTTCTGACTCAGTGAGCGGTTCGAATCGCTCCCACACCCCTCTGGTTCCTAGACTTTGGACTTATTTAGGGGTGGTGAGCAAAAATGCAGTAGACAACAGGATCTTATGAAATAATATTTACTTTATTAAAAGAAAAATGTAACAAACTTAAAACACACTTAATACTTAAACACAGATTGGGGAGCACACGGCACAGGCGAGGGAGAATGACAATATACCAAACAAAAACCTTATCCCTCCAAAAGATCCCACTATCTAGCTAGGTTTTTAGTTTCAGGAGATATGGGTTAATGCTCACCAATTAATCCTTGACAGGATTTTAGATTCTTTTGATTCAAAGATTTCGTAAGGCCCTTGTTGATGCGAGGTGTCCGATGGTCACTGAGGCAGTCGCTCTGGTTTCCTCTTGTGTGTTGGTCTGTTTGCTGACCTTCCTCCTCGTGGCTTGTAGTGGTTTTGCTGGAGCAGGGGGAGAGCTGTACCGGCATTGTCAGCGAGTCCAAAAAAATAGAAAGAGTTTTTGGGAGAGGCTTTCAATTATACTGTCTTTTTCTCGCGCCCAAAAACCCCTTACTAAAACGGATTCCTTTAGGTTGCAAATGAAACTTGTTTAGTCCTTTGTCTACTTTTGGCGGGCTTGCCAGTTCCGATGGATTTAGCTCAGTGTTAAACATGCCCTGATCGTTTTCCCATTTAAACACAGCCTTATCTATGCGCCAAATCTCAACCCTATTGTCCTAGGGCTTTTGGCGGGCTCTTAAATCTGTCCTGCGGATACCTGGTTGATTGGCTTTTGATGAAGTACTAAATGATTTATTGAGTTTAGGCTTCTGGTATCCTGTTTGGGCCTGGGAATTTCAAAAGGGTTTCTTGGATTATTCATATTTCGATATGGCTTTGTGTTTGTCTCTTCCTCCTTGGTAGGATTGCAGTGTAAACAATTCCCAGACAGCTTGATTGGGCCCCAATACCCAATGCTGTCCACTGCCTGGCCACGCCCCTCCGCAGCCTGTCTTGTGTCTGTGAAATATGTCTCTCCCAACAGTAAGATTCAAAAGTCATTTTCCTCAGTATTTTTCTTCCCTGATCTTTAAAATGTCCAAGACTGATGTTTTTACATCAAATCACTTCACTTAGGTCCCATCATCCCAAGTTTGTATGAAAGGTCCAAAAATCACTCCCTTTCGGGCTCTGTTCGAGTTTCTGGTGGATTTTGAGAAGCCTACAAAATTTTACCAATTTTTTTATGTCTCCTGTTATTCAAGATTTTATCCCAGTTTACCTTCTTTAGTTCCACCCTCCCTTCCATATAATTTGCTCTTTTCCAATCTATTAACTTAATCTTTGTCCTTCTTATTTCACTCTGGACCTTAACATTGAAACTTAATATGTTGTGATCGCTGCTACATAAATGCTCCCCTACTCTTAGTTCTCCGATCTGTTGTGGATCATTACCCATTACAAGATCCAGCAGTGATTCATTTCTTGTATGACTTCTTACGTACTGAGTGAGAAAGCAGTCCTGTAAACACTGCAAAACTCCATTCCTTTTTCTCCTTTCACTGCTTCTTCCTGCCAGTTTATTCGGGGGTAGTTGAAATTTCCTGTGATTATTATTCTCTGACTGCTACTCAGCTCTTACATTTTCCTATAAATTTCTTCCTCCAATTCTCTTGCAGAATTTGGTGGACTACAGTATACCCCTATTAGGGTGCTGGATTCCTGCTTATCTTTTAACTCAATCAATATGGAATCTGCATCTATCTTTCTGCTAGTTACATCCTTTTTTGCTACTGGCAGTATGCAATCCTTAAGTAGTACAGCTACTCCACATCTCCTCCTTCCTTCCCTTTCCTCCCTAAAATCCTGCAATATTTAGTTGCCAATCCTGTTCTCTATCGAGCCATGTTTCAGTTATTTGTACTCTATCCGGATCCACTCTGCAAATTATTGCCAGCGGAAATCCATTTTGTTTTGAAGACTCCATAGTTTGCTGTCGAGTTGAAATTGTTTACAGTTATTATTTATCTCTCTTTGTTTTACTCGTTATTTTAACTTTATTCTCTCTGTCTTTTTCCGAACTCTGGCCATTCTTGTAATCCTCATTCCTTCATTTAGTTTGCTCTTTGCTCTCTTTTCTTGCTTCCTTTATTGTTAGGTTTCTGATTTCCAGTAGTTCCACCCACCCACGACATGTTACCAGCTTAAAATCTTATTTACAACCCTGGTAATCCTTTCCGGTAGCACCTTGATCCCATCCCCTTTCAGGTACAGCCATCCCAAAGTACAGATCCTTCCGGTCCCAGAACTGGTGCCAGTGCCCAATTAAATTGAACCCCTTCTTCCCACATCACTCCTTTAGCCGCATATTGACTTTCCTAATCTGCTTGTCCCAATGGCAATTTTCACGTGGTCCCCATATCCCTTGTTTCCCGCAGTGTCAAAAAATCTATCGATCTCCCTCTTGAATATACTCACAGACTGAGTACCCACTGCCCTCTGGGGTAGAAAATTCCAAGGATTCAATACACTCTGAGTGAAGAAACGTCTCCTCATCTCAGTCCTAAATGGACAAACCCTTATCCGGAGAATATGACCACTAATTTCAGACTCTCTAGCCAGGGGAAGCAGCCTCTCAGCATCTATCCTTTCAAGGCCTCTTAGAATGTTATACGTTTGAATGAGGTCATCTCTCATTCTTCTAACCTCCATCCCATCATCCCACATCTCATGCCAGGAAGCAATCTAGTGAACCTTCGTTGCACCCTCTCGAAGGAAAGTTTATCCTTCCTCAGGAAAGGTGACCAAAACTTTTCTCAGTACTCCAGGTGTGGTCACACCAAAGACCTACTTCATTGCAGAAAAACTTCCTTGCTCTTATATTGCAAGATTCTTGTAATAAATGCTAACATGCCATTTGCTTTCATAATTACTTGCTGTATCTGCATGTTAACTTTGGTTACGATGCGTCCACTGCTCTCTCTCAATATATGTCAAAAATGGAAACCTGATATTCACTTCCTGGGCGGTAACCACGGAGACGGAGTCAAGCTGGTCTAGTTAGTGACAAGACTGAGTGATGAGCAAAGTAATGTGCAGCGGAATAAAAATCACAGTTCAAAACCACAACCACAGAACTGTCCCCGAAAAAGGGCTTCAAAAGGGATTCGCCTTGGATTAATTCGCAGGCTCACACGCATGTCAAGATGTCAATCAGGAGTCACTGCCGCGGAGTTCGGGTCCTAGCAGTTTTTTGAAGCTAAATGAGAAGGCCAATGCTATTGGGAAAAATCTGCCAGTTCAGGACCTCCAC
Organism: Squalus acanthias; assembly: GCA_030390025.1. Taxonomy (NCBI): domain Eukaryota; kingdom Metazoa; phylum Chordata; class Chondrichthyes; order Squaliformes; family Squalidae; genus Squalus; species Squalus acanthias. Next base: position 8,811,615 of record JASTWF010000029.1, on the reverse strand, counting down.
ACACGACAGCAGCAGTCAGATGACGTGGAACAAATGCCTGCAGAACAATGTCTGACTCTGTCTGTCTCTGGGATGCAAACATTAGCCAGATTGTAATGTAAGTTCCACCCAGCTGGCAGAAAAGAGCGAGTAACAACTACTTTGAATCCAGAGTGCGAGCTGCAGCCAACAATAAAGAACCTCAAAAATTACCAGAATTATCAGAACATAAGAACAGCGATAGTTCATTCTGCCCTTCTAGCCTGTTAGGCCATTCAGTCAGACCATGGCTGATCTGTACTTCAACTCCATTTATCCGCCTTTGATACATATCCATTGATAACCTTACCGATTAAAAAATAATCAATGTGAGTCTGGAAAATCAGTTTGAATCAACTAGTGTTAGCCAAAGAAGAAATCAAGAAGAATATGGGGTTCCAGAGAACGAGGGCATGCATGAGAGCGACTGACAGACAAAGAGAAATTTCGGTGACAAGTAGAACGATATTAGGAGTGGGAGACAGGTCAGGACATAAGAAAGAGAGAAAGCGGTTGAATGACTGTTAATGTGTGATTGCCTGTGCTAAAGTTTATAGTAGGGACATAGAGAGAATAGCAGGGCCGGCCTGGAAATTGGGCCCATTGTGCCTGTGTTGGCTCTTTGAAGGAGCAGAAGTGCTTCGTCCGACATTTCCGCTTTTTGTCCTTAACCCTGTTATTTCCTCACCCTCAATACCTGTCCAGCTCCCTTTTAATTTATTTATGGAATCAGGTTCCACCACCTCTTTAGTTACAGCGTTCCCGACAACTCTCGGAGTGATAACAATTCACCTCATCACCCCTCTAGATCTTTGGCCAATGATTTTAAATTTATGCCCTCTGGTTATTGACCCACTCGCCAGCGGGAATAGTTTTTCTCTATCTACTCCATCAAAAGCTCTCATCATCTTGAAACATCTATTAGGCTACCTCTTAACCTTCTCTGTTGGAAGGAGAACATTCCTAACTTTTGCAACCTCACCTCATAACTGAAGTTCCTCGTCCCTGGTAACATCCTAGTAAACCTCCACTGTACCCTTTCTAAGGCCATTGCATTTTTTTTGAAATGGGGTGCCCAGAATTGTCTACAATACTCCAGCTAAGGCCTAACGAGTGATTTATAAACTTCTAGCATGATTTGTTTGCTTTTATATTCTATGCCTGTATTGAAAACCCAAATAAGCCATATGCTTCTTAACCACGTCACCAGCTTGCCCCGCCACCGTTAAGAATTTGTGTACACAGGTTACAAGTCCTCTCTGCTCATCTACACCTTTAGACATTTATACTGTACTGTCTTTCCATGTTAATCCTGCCATTCTGCATCACTTCACACTTCTCCATCTTGGACAGCAACTGCAATGCTTCTGGCCATTTTACTACGCTGTCTATGTCAACCTGAAGCCTATAACTAACCTTATCATTATCTACTACTTTACCATATTTCGTATCATCTTCAATCTTTATAATGCTGCTTCTTACACCCGAGTATAGTTCGTTTAAAACATTTAAAAGAGAAATGGAGCCAACACTGACACGTGGAGAACACCACTGCAAACCACCTCCCAGTCTGAAAAATATCCATTCACCACAACCCATTGCTTCCTGTGACTGTGTCAATTTCTTAGCCATACCGCCACTTTTCTCTTAATTCCTTAGGTTCCATCTTATTAATAAGCCTCCTGTGTGACACTTTGTCGAATGCCTTCGAAAGGCCACATTACGACATCTACTGAACTACCTTGATCGACCTTCTCTGTTACCTCTTCAAAGAATTCAATCAAGTTCGTCAGACATGATTTGCCTTTAACAAATCATTGCTGGCTCTCCTTGATTAACCTATGCCTTTCCAAATGAAAGATTATTTTGTCCCTGATAATGTTTTCCAATAAAATCCCCCATATTAGACTGCTTGCTGAAACAGGTTTTGATATTTTTTACACGGTGTGCTTCTAATTGCAATTTTCATGTAAGATATTAAACTTAGAAATTGTGGCTCTGTCATTGTATAACTCATTGTTCTAAAGCATTACTCAGCTGGTCAGTGTGTAATGTTCCCCCGCTTAATGAGTGAGAAAGTTAAATGTCACATGGGACCAAAACCTATTTGTTCAAGAGTCTGTCAGTAATATCTTAAGGGGTGCGATCTAATTGTCCCATCAGGGATTAACCTACAGTATAAGTAACCCGATGCTTTAACTTCTTTACCTGACTATTGCAGCCCGCATAGAATTCTGCAGCGCCGAAAGAAATCGTCTTCACAGAGAAATGCGTTCGTATCTAATTACAAAGATCGAATTGGTATATTACCCTCTTCTGGCAGCAATTGGAGTGCCTGGTAAGTGATTATCAGCACCGATTGTGTAATTAACAGCATGTTGCTGTTTCTGCTCTGAGCCTGGAACCCGTGGAATTTTTTTTCTTAAAAGTTTAGTGAGAAAGTTAAAACTTTCATCCTTGACACCTTGATAAATGCACCGAGTAACTCATCCTCGCTGTATGCTGAACTGTCGATTCTTGGCGCCAAATTTGTCCTTGGTGCTGCCTTGGCAGGCAGGGGTAAAACAGGCAGGACGCATGGCCCGTGGAATGAGCGGATGTTATGGTGATTGGGGTAAGAAGGATAGAGTGAGATTTTTGTGTTTCCCGAGGACCGATCGCCTGGGATACTGGAGAGCAGATTGCAACTGTACATCCAGACATGAGTCAGTGCCTTCAGAATAGAAGGACAGGGAACTCAGGGAAGGCGCATCATATAAGTAAAACATGTAGCAGAAATTGTCCTCTTGAGTTGAAGGTACAATCCTGTGTTCCCGTCACATGATCGTCTCAGAGTATAATTATAGTTAAAAGGCTTTACAGGACTTCTTATGTATTTGACGTTTAAAGTATTGTAACGATAATGTATTATGCTGACAAGATGACTGCATACTTCAGTGCATGTATGTTATAATGGCGACTGGGGAAGACCAGTCTTGGCCATTTGATTGAGAGGGCGGGTTTATCTGGAGAACATGAGGAAGAGTTGGTGGTGATTGGTTCTTGTTCAGCGCGGAGCCGGGGATCGATTTCTTTTTCCAAGGTTCCGGCTGTCCTTTGTTTTTATTATCCACTTGTGCTGAGATTCAGCCACTGTATCTGGTTACAACTGGAGCACGTCACATCATGAAATTCTTTGAAATATTGTTTCAGAATGCATTCACAATGCTACACTGGAAAGCCCATCTCATTAATTACTTACAGATGGCGGGAAACAGCTCAATACCAGGCTCGTTCATACAATGTATTTTCCAAAATCATAGTTTCTGTTATTGTGTGGATTAAGTCAATTGTGTTTTGTCTCCATTATGGTTGAAACCAAATCTAGTCTTCTAATCTTTACTTCCTGTTTCAACTCGTCTCCGCGCCTTTGGCTTTCAAAGTTGATGACGTGCTGCTCCGAGGATATCTCTGTGTCGGATTGGACTAATAAAATTAATTTCAAGGATCACAAGTGAAGACTCCGCTGTCATTGCGCGATCACGGGCCATCGACACCCGAATATGCCTCCCAGCATGTCTGTCACTTCGGAAGAGCGGCCAAGGGGAAAACTAAATAAAAAAACACATGCAGCGCCCATGCACAGCAGCTAAACTGATAGGTGATTTATTAATCCAATTAGTGATATTAATGTTCATTTTTCTCTCTTTCTCACAGTGAACCTGCTGGCGATTGCCATCCTGTCCCGTGGAAGGTGCGGTCTCTCCAAATGCATCACTCGCTACCTGGTGGCCATGGCGACCGCGGATCTCATGGTGATTGTCTGCAGTGTGATGTCACATCGGATTGCAATACTTTATTGGCAATTCTATTTCCTGTTCTACACTCCTGTCTGCAGATTCATTCTCTACCTGGCTCCTACTGCCATAGATATTTCTGTTTGGTTAACGGTCGCTTTTACCTTTGATCGATTTGTAGCTGTTTGTTGTCAGAAGCTGAAAACAAAGTATTGCACCGAGAAAAGCGCGGTAAAGGTCATCATCACTTTGAGCGCGATGTTCAGTTTAAAGAACATTCCCTGGCCCTTCGTGTATAATCGTTATTTTCTAATTAACAATATACAGCTCGGTTGCCTTGTACCCGCAAGCTTTTATACTCTACCCGCATGGATTGCATTTTCTTGGATTGAACAGCTGTTAACCCCATTGGTTCCATTCTGTTGGATCTTGTTGTTTAACGCTCTCACCGTCAGACGCATTTTAGTGGCCAGTCGGGCCCGAAGGAGCCTCCGCGACCGCAGCAATGGCGTGAATGACAAGGACCCTGAGATGAGGAACCGCAGAAGATCCATCGTTTTACTTTTTTCTGTATCGGGCAGTTTTATCCTGTTCTGGATGACAACAGTCGCACATTTCTTTTTTTACCGAAGTTTAGGTGCCTTTAACCACAGATCTGCATTTAACACTTTTGCAAACTTTGAACAAGTGGGAATTATGCTTCAGCTCCTGAGTTCCTGCACGAACACGGCCATTTACACTGTGACCCAGAGTAAGTTCAGAGAGGAGCTGCTCAATGCGCTCAAATATCCCTTTACACTAATTGGCAAATTACTTAAATAAGGAAAACAGCTGAATTGAAGCTGGAACTGACTCCGCCAATATCACAACTCAACTCCATCTCACAATTATCACCTACATTTCCAGAGGGACTCAGCAACGGTGCGAACAATATAGCCTTTAAATTCATTTGTTTTATAAAGTTAGATCAAAATTAAATTTAATACCCAACAGTAAACGAACAAAAGCAACAGACAGTAACATCCTCAAATCAAGTTCCGATATTCAGACCAGTTTTCAAACACACCGAAGAGAAAGTGACCACAAATCTAATTATCCCGTAGGAAAGCCGCGAATTAGCGACTGGATATTTATTTCCACAGGACAGGAGTAATAAGAAGGCGCCGCCTACAGCGTCCGGGGGTTATTTCTCTATTTTATTTATTTAAATTCCCCCTTAAAGCATACCTGTAATTCCGAGTCTGTGAGATTTGAACAACTGTTAGTCCTGAATAAGCTGCGAATGGCTGATGCTGCTCACATTGAAGGAATGTTTCCGCTTTCAAATAACATTATCTCACTGTTTGAAAACTGCTGTTCAGTCTTTTGTAAAATAAATAGTCTAATGAATCGTAAAATTAGCGGATAGAGGAATTTCGCAGCTCAGATCAGCCAATATATCATCTTTCTTTTAAATGTGAGGAGAGCGGCCGCCAAACGGAAAGGTTTAATAGAGGGTTTTGAAGAGAGTAAGACCGGGTTGGCCGGACGCATATCCTCAGAAGGGGGAAACGAGAATGAAGGAATGCACGGAAGGTCAGCGTTGGAGGATCAAAGAATGTGAGACATGGAGTGAGAGGAGTTTGTAAAGGTAGGGCGGGTCTATCCTAGGAGGGAAATATAGGTGTCGTGTTGCGGGAATAGGAACAGAATGGAGGTGAATGGGAATCGAGAAGTGGAGCACTGGGAAGGTGGAGTTATACAGTCCGTGAGGGAGCTGATAGAAGAGCTGGAGGAGTGGGAGGGCGGAGGTGAGGAGACCGGCAGTGAGCTGATTGATCAGTTGGAGTCGAGACCCAATTAAAACATGACTAAATAACTTGGGAGGCACTGCTCCTCAGGTCGAGGCGGAGACAGGTATATTTGTGGAAGCGGCAGGAACTGAAACTGGTGAAGAATAACAGTGTGGATATCAAATGCATCTCTGATCCAATAGATTGTTCACACCTACCTGATTCCGTGGGATCCAGTTTACTAATTACCTGATAGTATATCTGACCAACCACAGCTACTACACATCCGGCACACTGTAGCTGGTACGCTGGAAATATCTTTGTTCCTTGGAGAAATATCAAAGCCACATTGCACAGAAACTCAAGTGTTTGTCAAAGCAACAGACTTGGTGCTCCAGACCCACTGACAGCCGGGCTTGGCGCACTGCTAGATGGACAATTTTTAGCAATGACATAAGTCAATCCGCTGTTTCTACGGTTCACACAATTTTATTATCACGTAGACATCTGCTCATGAAAATCCATCAGTGTCCTTAAGAATGAGACCTGGAAACTACTGAGCAGTCCACATTAGTCCTTCCAGACTATCTGATTTGTGAGCATAAACTCTCCTTTCATGAGAACCATGCTAAATGTCCCAAGTCCAGGGGCCTTGTCACCTCACAATGCAACCGTTCACTTTTTAACATTTATTTGCTGATTGGACTTCAAACAACTTTTTCATGGATTGGTTGGTTGGAGCTGCTAATAACAGATCTTGTTCAGTTTGAAAGCGGTATGATTGTTGCCCTGTTATTTTGTCAACATCTCACCTTTCACCCTTGTTCGCTGTTTCAATTTACCAATTTGATATCCGTATTCGCATCTGCAAGATTCAAAACTCTCACGGAGCTCGGAAAGATTCTATCTGTGCGCGAGAGTTAACAAAGCACTTTTACTAACATTTATGTGCAAGGCCTTTGTGATGTCGTGGTATTAAACAGAAGCTGAAATATTTCCCCAAAGAAATGACAAACCAGCTCAAATGTGAACTGTTTAAAATGGATTGTACGGCTGTTTGGTTTCAAATCTAAGGCTGAATTATGCTGCAATAAAACACAAAGTTCATTTTGGGTGTTCATTTTATTATTTCTGACGCGGGAGGAAGATTTACTCTGGTTCCAAAAGCTTGAAATTGACCAGGTAATCTGTTTCAGTGATAATGCTTGCGGGATAAAATAGGCCAAGACAACGTGGAGAATTCCCCACCCGCCCCACCACCAACCCTCCGCTTCTCTTCCTCGAATGGTGTCATGGATCATTTACGTCCACCAGAGTGGGTAGATGGGGCCGTGGTTTAAATTCTCATCCAAAAGCTCGGCGACAGTTCAGCACACCCTTAGTTTTGCACTGAAGGGTCAGGCTAGATTATGGCCGAGTTGTCCAATCGGAGGCTTCCTGCGTGCAGAGTGCTTCCTGAGCCACATCTTTGTCAGGGAAGCTGTCACCCACATTGGTTTGGGACTGGAGTCACATATAATGACGTCAGCATTACTTCCCTCAGATATTACTGAGCCAGTTGTTTGTTTGGGCAAATCCAGCAGCTTCATGCTCAGTTTTAATGGCATCAATTTTTTATTCAATCTTACAGCACTGAAGGAGGCCAATCGGCTCATTTTGCCGGTACCGGTTCTTTGAAAGAGCGATCCAATTACTGCTACTCCCTCGATCGCTCCACAGATCCCTGCAATTCTTTATCTTTCAGTTATATCCTATTCCCTTTTAAAAGTTACTGTTAAACCTGTTTCCATCACCCTTTCGTGCAGTGCATTCCAGAAGACAACAACTCGCTCCTTAATAAATATGTTCTTAATTCGCCCACCCCTGTTTTTTCTCCAATGAAGTTAAATCTGTGTCTATCGGTATCGACCCTCCCGCCGGTGGAAACAGTTTCTCCTGATTTACTCTATCACAACCCCTCATGCTTTTGAACACCTGCGTTAATTCTCCCCTTAACCTTCCCTACTCTCAGGAGAACAGCCCCGGCATCGAAAGTCTCTCCACATAACTGAAGTCCCTCATCCCTAAATCTCCTCTGCATTCTCGCCAAGCTCATGATATCCTTCCCGACGTGCGGTGCTCAGAATTGGCCACAATACGCCAGCTGAGGCCAAACCTGTGACTTATAAATGTTTACCAAAACGTCCTTGCTTTCTTATTCTATGCCTCTACTTATAATGCCAGGGATCCTGTAAGACTGAACAGATTTTCCACCTGCCCCACCGTGTGCGTGCTGCATCTTTGAAAGAGCTGTCCAATGAGTCGCACTCCGCTGCTCTTTCCCGAGCTCTGCAAATGTGTCTTTTTCAAGCACATGTCCAATTCCTTTTGCAAATTACTATTGAATCTGTTTCCATCACCATTTCAGGTAGTGCATTCCGGATCCTGACACCTCGCTGCTTAAAAGCAAATTCTCATCATTTCTCCCCTGGATCTTTAGCCAATTATCTTAAATCAAGAACTCCCTGTATACTGAGCCTCCTGCTAGTGGAAACGGTTTCTCCAATCTACTCTATCAAAAGCCTTCAGAATTTTGAACACCTTCATAAACGTCTCTGCGTTAAATTTCTTCTGCCATGTTCCTGCCCGTGTAACCAGTCTGCCGATATCCTCCTGAAGTCTGATACTATCCTCCGCACTCTTTCATATGTTTCCAAGCCTTGTGTCTTCTTCAAATTTTGAAATTATGGCACCTAAACACAAGTAATTAATCCTTCACTTTTGCTAACAATTCTTTTATTAGCCACCTTATCAAGTGCCTTTTGGAAGTCCATATAGACAACATCAACTGCAGTAGCTTCATAAACATGTCCGTTATTTCATCAAAGAAGCAAAAATATATTTGAGGGACATCTGCTGCACACTGATCTATGTGCGCAGGGGTGGGTTATCTGCTAAACGAAGTGGCTTGCTACACAGAGTGGCAAAGGGAATTTGGTGATGGTGGGAATTCGGTGCAGAGTGGGAAGGATGTGGCCCGTGCTTTATACCGATTGACAACAGTAAATATATAAATAATGCGTGTAACTAATTAGAGTGAACGGGATTTTATACAAAATAATGGGACAGCTGAGTCCCGTTGTCTGCATTTCCCGCGACCTATGGGATCTCCAGGACACATGAAGTGTCCTGGATAACCATGTGTGCAGGAAGTCCCTCCAGATGATCGAACTCGAGCTCAGGGTTTATGAGCTTGAGGAGCGGCTGGAGTCACTGCAGGGCGAACGGGAGGCAGAGAATTTCCTGGAGCGCACGTTCAAGAAGGCGGTTACTCCGCAGCCACAGAGAGTTCAGCAGGGTAGTAAGTGTGTGGCCGTGCGGTAGGGTAGGAAGAGGCAGGCACTGCAGGAATGCTCCTGGAGTGTGTCACTCACAAGCCGGTTTCCAGCGCAGCAACAGACAGACAGAGCGCCTCTTACCGCCCCGAGATGTGGAAATGTTTCAGTTTAGGTCAAATGCATCACATTAAATGCTGGCGCGGCACGGACATGCAAACAATCCAGCGCAAAGGGCAGAAGGAAATAGAGATGGGGTGGAATGACCCTCCCGCTCCCGAAGTGCCGGTTTCCTGCATGCACTGCGCATGCGCGGGAAACCGGCACTTCCGGGATGGCTTGGGGGCGGTTCCTAGGTGAACCGCGTGCGCACTACAGGCTGTGCGCACGCAGCACACTTAGGTTTTTTTTCATGTTTTAACGCGAGGGTAAGTATGGAAGATTATACACATGTAAAAAGGATGCGTAAGACCCCCTATTGAACAAGGTAAGTATTAATTAAGTATAATTTTTAATTTTTTTCAACAGGTTTATCTTTTTTAGATACTTTAAAGAAAATTAATTTTATTTTTATAAATTTTAATTTTTTTTTAAATTTTTTCAAAAATTTAAATTGTTGTTTAAAGTGGTTAATTTATTTAACTATAGTTATTTTATTAATGTAATGGTTTTTTAAAAAAATATTTGAGGTTTAGCTGTTCTTTTGGGGTCTCTTTCAATTCACAGATTTGACATGTCTCCTGTCAAAACTATGAATGAAAGATTGTCTGCTGCCATTGGCTCTCCATGGCCCACGTGATCCCAGAGGTCGCATCGCACTAACTGCGCCCCTGGGACACGCACACACTGCGCGCCGGCACTAGGGAGAGGCCCAGGACCCGAAGTTCCTGTGTGCGCAAAACACAACGGCCGGTGCGGAGTGTGATATCGCGCGGGATCCTTACCCCCGCGGCAAGCCTCCGAGTCAAATTTCTGGGCCATTATCTTATGATCTTGCGTTTGGGCTACTTTTAATCAGGTTAATCGACATTTTTTTCCGTCATCCCATCTCCCACATCGCTCCTGTCTCATTTATTCTTCATTCATTTCAATCCAGAAGGAGGCGGGAATCAGAGCTGAACCTCAAACCCTCTGCACACAGAGTCTGACCCTGTGTGACCCAAGAGACCATTCAATAAATTACACTCTGTTTTAACACAGATACTGACACACCAGTGGAGAACTCACAATGTTGGACACTATCGAAATACACTGAAGTGTTTATAAACAGTTAAAGAACACAACATGTGTTTCTGTCTCGCTCTGTCATCCCGGGCCTGTGCTGAGTTCGCTGATCTGAGCTGTGTGAGCCTGTCCCATACAGAGCAGGACGGTCCCAGGTTCCATACTCGACCTGTGCTGAATGAGCTGGTCTCACCTGGCGTGGTACTGAGCCACACAGAGCGGAATGGGCCCCGACTCCTTCCCTGGTCACAAGTGTTAGTTCATCTCTCTCGGATTGATACTAAGCGGCACAAAGAACAGGGAAAGCCGAGGCTCCATCCCCGGCCTGTGGTATGTTATTTCATCTCAACCAGTGTTGTACTGAGAGACACAGACTAGGATGGGCCCAGGCTCCATCCTGGTCTTAGGTATGTTAGTTCATTCACTCGGTATGGTTATGACCCCACACAGGCAAGAAAGGCTCAGGCTCCATCCCCGGCCGGTGCTGAGTTAGCTGATCCCACCTGCTGTGGTGCTGAGCCGCAGACAGAACAGGAAAGGCTCAGGTTATGTCCCTGGCCTGTTCTGAGTTATCTGATCCCACCGCTGTTTCACTGAGCCCCACAAAGAAAAGGAATGGCCCAGATTATATTTCCTTCCTATTTCATTCGTTCCAACATGGACCAGGACTTGTGGCGATTCCCCGTCCCCTCGCAGAATGTCCAGGCACCAGGGAGGCAACACACTCACGTCACCAGATTAAGAAACGCCACTCTATCCCCCGACTATGGAATCCCGTTGGCCACCTCCTGAACCGTGCGATCGGGGAAATTCTCAGCCTCATGTGTTCCCGGCAGTGACAGCAGCCGCTCCTCAAGCTCAGAAACCCTGAACTCGAGCTCGAGCAGCCGGAAGCACTTTCTGCACACGTGGTTGTCAGGAGACACGAAGCGTCCTGGAGTTCCCACATTGCACACGATGTGAAGGCGACGGGTCTCAGCTGTTCCATCATTTTAGTGAAATTAAATGTTTATTTATTCAAAGTTTTCTTTACATCGAGTGCTCTGCTCCCTCCCTCTTGCTGTTTTACTGTTGATGCTCGGTTTAAATTACTTCGCACTTCCTCCCCGCTCTGCACCTAATTCCCACTCGCTCCATTTTGAAGACTTCCCTCCGTTTGTTATTCACTCCGTCGAGCGGTTCACTCTCTCTGTGCTCGAGCCCTCTAGTTTCACACTAGTTCTTGTCAGTAATTTAATTGCTGCCCTTCTTTCTCCTCCTAAGATGCCAGTGATGTTTATTTCCCAAAAGTAGAAGAATGCATTTATGAATTCTCTTTAACCGTAATTCTATTTTTTCCAATTCAATATCTCAACAAACTTTAACTTTAAAAAACCTACAAAGTTGACTTACTTGTTGTTCAATGACTTGTCTATTTAGCTCAGTGCAATAAACAGATTGTTTTACCCAGACAATATCTCCTATTGATAAACTCACGGCCTGCTCCAGCACAGAGCTCTCAACCTTTACTCTCTGATCTTCACAAGAGTTGATGAAGTTTTGCTGTTGACTTGTTCTCTGTTGTCGATTTACTTGTTTTCTTCAGCGGATTTCCCTGCTGTCCAATGAAGTTCTCGCAGCAGAGTTCTCAATAATAATTTGACTTTTCCTCACAGGATTTCTAGTTTGATGGTTTTTGACCTATTTTGTTCAAGGATTTCGTTGATTTTGTTTTGTATATCTCTCACTAGCTCTCCTCACCGTCAAACACAATGTTTACCTGCTGTGTTTGCAAGCAGCCAGTAAGTTTATTTGAAAAGGCCATTGTGACAGTGTTTGGGCTCGGAATCCAGTCACAGATCGTGTTATGAAGTCTTGTGGCTCAAGCGGTCACGTGACCTGCCAGCTGATTACCTCACTGGTGATGATCACCTCATAATTGACCCAGTCGTGTAGCTGTGAGTTGATGTTTAAACTGCTTCAAAAAGACAATCAAAATAATCGATAATCTGCATACTCGACTATTCCAATGTTCTCCTGACCGATATTTCAACCTCCCCCCTCAATTAAACGTATCTCAGCCAAAGGTCACCTGCCCATATTCTATCCCGCAACAAGACCCGCTCAGACATCACCTGAGCGCCCTAACCTTCAATGACACGCCGGCCCCTCAGTGTCCCAAAGTTACAATTCTCATCCTGGTGTTTAAATCTCTTCATGACATCATCCCTCCCTATCTCTGTTACCTTCACCGGCGATACAATACCCCACCCACACTCTCAGTTACTAGGTTGCTGAGGGAAGCTAGGGTGGAGATAGCAGACACACATTGTAATTCAGGATAACCTGGTTCATGGTTTGTAGAACAAGTTAAACCCCAGGGGCAGAGCCGACAGGTGCCTGGCTATAATAAGCGCTGTCTGTTGTAGTACTTTCTCTTACTACTGTTCGGACCTCGAGAATTTCGAATTAGCTTCACAATGACAGACAAGGATGTGATCAATAAAATTGGTCTTTTTTCACACTATAGTTCAAAATTCGATTGTGCACAGAAGAAACTTTGCCAATAAATTCAAAGAACTCTCAGCAATAACTATGCCCACAACTTATTAATTCAAATGTAAATAAAAGTACCCTTTTAACAATATCTAAGCTTATATCGGATTCCCATTCACACTGCTTCAACTCTGGGTGATCTCCCTTCTGCGCTGTCTTCGGTGTTCTTCTGTGTTCTCTGATGTTCTTTCTTCGGAAAACTTGAACATTTCCACCCCTGGGTTATCGTAAATTACACTCTGCCTCCCTCTGAGAGCTCAGTCCCATTCCAAGCCTTCCCAGATTGGAGTTTCTTCCGCATGACACGTTCCTGTTCCTGTGAGATGTATGTGGGCGGGAATTTCTTGTCAATCATTGTCCAGGTGGCCTCCTAAACAAAGAAGACATACTGATCACCATTTTGTGTCTTCACAAACAAAGAACACCTGCTGATTTCCTACATTTTAAATCCGTCCGTTATCAGCTTACAATTCGTTCGCAATTTCGATCTCCACAGGGTAGCAGCGGTTTTATTACACTTTTCAGAATCTTACACTGTAGTGCGTCCGACTCATTAATCTCAGGGTCCTGGGTTGGAGCCCACATTGGGCGCATTTTCTTTTAAAACTTTTAAGTTGCTTTCACGGGAAAGCATGATTAGTAAACCGATAACCTTCCTTTGCACAATGAAAGAAACAGTAACTGACGGAGAGTCGATACTTCAATAATGTGTGTTGTGCTTTGCATGTCAACTGTTAAACCATAACCCATTTTACGCACTGTATTTTAGAGTCTGGTTAAAAGTGGTCATTGCTGATGACACCAGGAATCTGGGCTAATTTGCGTTAACTTTGACAGGACCGGCTATTTCACAGAAAATAATGCTTTTTAACATAATGTTTCTGCCCGCGATCGAACCGGGAAACATTTGTCGTGGGAAGTGAACGTGATAACCGCTACACTACGGAAACCAGTGCTTCATTGGTCACAGAATACATAATCAGTAGTGAATGTAAAATGTCATGATGCTCTTTTCAGATTCAACACAGTCAGCTTTAAATAAGGAGAAATAATTTTACAGTGAAAAGGTTTGGAAAATATAAATTTTGGGTGTGTGTTCAGATAGGGGTGTGGTATCTTTTTTATTCGCTTTTATGGGATGTTTGCGTCGCTGGCAAGCCCAGCATTTATTGCCCATCCTAATTGCCCTTGAGAAGGTGGTGGTCAGCCGCCTTCTTGAACCGCTGCAGTCCGTGTGGTGAAGGTGCTCCCACAGTGCTGTTAGGGAGGGAGTTCCAGGATTTTGACCCGGTGACGATGAAGCATCGGCGATATATTTCTAAGTCAGGATGATGTGTGAATTGGAGGGGAACATGGAGGTGGTGCAGTTCCCATGCGTCTTCTCCCCTTGTCCTTCTGGGTGGAATAGGTTGCTGGGCTTGGAAGGTGCGTCAGAGGAAGCCTTGGCGAGTGGCTGCAGTGCATCTTGTAGATGATACACGCTTTGCACGTGTGTCAGTTGTAAACAGTGGTAAAATGTTTATTTCAGACTGGAGGAAAGTATACAGTGTTGTTCCCCAGGGGTCTGTATTAGGAACGCTGCTCTTTTAGATCTATCATAATTAACTGGACTTGGGTATATCGGGCATAATTTCAAGGCTTGCAGTTGACAGGAAACTCAAAAATGTAGTAAACAATGAGACGAAGAATGACAGACTTCAGGAGGACATAGATTGATGATATCGGCAGTCGCATAACAGATGAAATTTACCACAGAGAAGTATAGTTCTGTACACACTCAAATTCTACACAGTGTCTCTCACTCGCATCCGTTTCCAGTCCTAACGGTGCAGAAAGCCCCTCTCAAAGCTGCACATTCCGGCTGATTTCCGTTGATTTGTGAGAAATTATTAAAGGATCCTGCAGCGCTGCCTCGGTTCACAGGCTCCTAAAATACAGTGTGTAAAATGAGATAGCGATAAATGTTCATCACATGCAAAGAGCAAAATAAATTATTTCCACTGTCGATCAGTAACCATATTATCATTACTTTCATTCTGCAAAAGAAGCTTATCGGTTCATTAATGGTGATTAAAACAATTGTTATTTATTCACATTAGCTGCATGCAAGTAATTTAATAAAATTACTTTACTTTAATTCAAAACGGTGATATCAAAATTTCTTCACTAACCGGGAATTGAATTCGAGTCGCTGTAGTGATAGGTGTGGTCTATGTGAATCAATTAAACGTGCCCACTAAAAATCTCGTATTGCTAATTTAACATTAAGGTTACAATTTGTTTTGATGTAAAAGTAAGTGGATTGAAAATGACAAAAAAAACGCTAGGCAGCGCCCGTGGTGAGACAGAGTCGAACTTCTAATGAAGTTGATGCTACAAAGTAATCGCTGAGCTAAAGCTGGCGCCGCCAAATCTCTCAAACTACGGCCCAGCTTCTGCTGAATCCCAAGGTGTGTAAGGAAGTCTACCATCAAAAGCCCGTCCATTAACCACAGAGGTTCAGGCAATTTTCAGATCGCAAAGTTCTTTTAGTCCTTGTCAATTATTCTGTCTATTTCCCGGTGTTTCCCGATTCTGTCTGTCCCTCTCGCTCTGGTTAAACTGTATGTGGCCACCTGCAGGTTGATTTAAAAATAAATAACTGTGTTTGTGTCTTGTCATATTTTATAAATGAGCGCGTCAGGCGCTTTTCTCCCTGACACAGTGAGACAGAATTTTGAGCAAGAATTTGGTTATTGTGCAACAGCAAAGAAAATATTAATTCCTGAATTATCGCAAAGAACTGTGACCCCAACGTGATTTGAACACGCAGCCTTTTGATCTGGAGTGAGACGCGCTACCGTTGCGCCACGAGGTGTACACAGCAAGCAGGGGATGCTTGTATATATGAACGTTCCGCCAACACCGTTTTATTTATCCTACATTGGTGTATTAAAGGGCTCAAAAATCCGCGCCCAATCACATCGGGAGTCAGACAGCATCAGAAGCAGCGCTCACCTGTCAGTCACCGTCTCACGCCCGCTTTCACCATCTGCTGCCGGCGGAATGCAGCAAATCCAATTACACGAACCGAGCCCCCACAATCATCACATCACAGGGAAATAAACTGGGAAACTGCTCAAAATACACAACAGGTCGAGCAGCTTCTGAAAAACAATAACACTTGCGGCGTGTGGACAATATTCAGAACTGAAAACAAGGCTGTGTAAAATTATGAACGGTGGGCGTTTGAGCAAGGCGCTAAGCTCTGAAATTCCCTTCATAAATCTCTCCGCCTCTCTTTCCCCCTTTAAGACGCTCCTTAAAACGTTCCAATTTGAACAAGCTTTTGGTCATCTGCCCGAATATCTCCTGATGTGGCTCGGTGTCAAATTTTGTTTTCTAACGCTCCTGTGACGTTTTACCAACTTAAAGGCGCTATATAAATTCAAGATTGTTGTTGTGTATATGTGTGTGGTGTTTATAAATAAAGTTGGTGTTTATAGAATCAGTGCGATGCTTTCTACGTGTGTCAGTTGTAAATAGTGGTACATGGTTGTTTTTCAGACTGGACAGAAGCATACAGTGGAGTTCCCCAGCGGGCGGTATTAGGACCGCTGCTCATTTTGATATATATTAATGACCTGGAGTTGGGTATAAAGAACATAATTTCAAAGTTTGCAGCTGACAGTAAACTAAGAAATGAAGTAAACAATGAGACGGATCGTAAAATACTTCATGCGGACATTTAAAGTGCGGTGAAATGGGCAGAGACATAGCAGATGTAATTCAACACAGAGAAGTGTGAAGTTATCCATTTTGGTAGGAAGAATGAGGAGATGCAACACAAACTAAATGGTACAATTTGAAAGCGGGTGCAGGAACAGAGAGACCTGGGGTGTCTGTGTGTATCTTTGAAGGTGGCGGGACAAGGTGAGAAGGCTGTAAAAAACATACGGGATCCTTGGCTTTATTAATAGAGGCTTAGAGTACAAAAGAAAGGAAGTAATGCTCAGCCTTTATAAATCACTCGTTAGACCTCAGCTGGAGTATTCTGGGCACAACACTTAGGAAGGATGACAAGGCCTTAGAGAGGGTGCAGAAGAGATTTACTTGAATGGTGAGAGCGATGAGGAACTTCAGTTATGTGGGGAGAATGCAGAAGCTGGGATTGTTCTCCTTGGAACAGAGGAGATTGGCAGAATAACCAGAGGCGACATGAGGAGACATTTTTTATGCAGCGAGTTGTTGTGATTTGGAATACACTGACTGAAAGGGCGATGGAAGCAGATTCAACAGTAACTTTCAAAAGAGAATTGGATAAATACAGGAACGGAAAATATTGCAAGGCTATGGGGAAAGAGTAGGCGAGTGTCACTAATTAGATAGAACTTTCAAAGAGCCGACACAGGCACAATGGGCTAAATGGCCTCCTTCTATGCTGTGTCACTGTGCAATCCTTATCGATGAGTTTTGGTGGAGAATCATAGCGCTGGCGAAGATGACAGAAATAGGGAAGGGTGAGATCATAGAATAAGAGAAAAACAAGACCTGCATTTCAATAGCGTTTTTACGACCACTGGGCGTCTCAAAGCGATTTACAGCCAATGAAGTTCTCTGTAGTCACTGTTGTAATGTAGGAAACGCGGCAGCCAATCTACACACAGCAAGCATCCATAAACAGCAATGTGATAATGACCAGATTATCTGTATTTGTGATGTTTATAGAGAGATAATTCTTGGCTAGGACATCGGGGATAACTCCCCTATCCTTCTTCGAAATAGCGCCATGGGATCGTTCACGTCCAGAGAGCAGACTGGGCCTCGGTTTAACGATTCATCTGAAAGACGGCACCTCCGACAGTGCAGCACTCCCTCAGCACTGCAGTGGAGTGTCAGTCTAGATTTTGTACTCAAGTCTTATGGAGGTGGACTTGAACCCACAACCTTGTGACTCAGTAGGCGAGATTGCTGCTCACTGAGTCACAGCTGACATTGATCAGCGAATGATACACCACAGAAGGAGGCCATTTGGCCCATTGTGCCTGTTCTGGCTCTTTGACAGACCTGTCCAATTCGTCCCATTCAATTGCCTTTCCTCAAAACCCTGCATTTTTTTACACTTCAAGTACATATACAATTCGAATTTGAAAGATACCATTGAATCTGCTTCCACCACCCTTTCAGGCAGTGCATTCCAGATCATAACAACTCGCTGCTTCATTCCACTCCGCCATCCCCCGTCATGTCACCTCTGTTTCTTTTGTCAATCTGTATCCTCTGGTTACCGACGCTTCTGCCCCTGGAAACAGTTTCTCCTTATTTACTCTATCAAAACCCTTCATGATTTTGAACATCTTCATCAAATCTCCCTGCCCTGAGGAGATCTGGGATATGATCTCCCCCGTGGTTTCCCTGAGCCTGTGTTCGGTGCATGGGGAGGTTTGGCCCCGGTCCGTGGTATCTTGCATTCAGGGATGGACAATAACCGTCTGAGCTCTGGAGCTAGGGAAGAGAAAATATTAATGGGATTGTTTCCGCATCTGAAATGCGGCTTAGATCTGCTAGTATTAAACGAGGCAGCGGCTGCGAGATACTTCATTTCGTTCACGATAAAAAAATATTCCCCAACATAATTTTTCCAACTGGGCTCGAATAGCGGACCTTTCAGCACGTGAGGCAAACGTGATAACCGTTACACTACGGAAACCTCTGTTTGCTGTGTTACCCAGAAAGAATTGTTAAGCTAGAAATTGAAATGCTGAATCCCTCTTTCTTCAACAACTTTCTTTCACTAACATTTCTCTGACCGAAACTGCACAAGTCAAAAATGTTCCTTTCAAACTCATTAAACTTCCGAATTTCCGCCCCCAACCCGAAATTCCGAATCAGGTGCCTCTAGTTTAGCCACTCAATCAATGTCCCTTTGCAATTTTCTGCTTCCACCCACACTACTTACAGTGCCACTAACTTAGTGTGGATACATTTGGTTATACGCTTCTCTATACCGCCATTTATGTCATTTGTAAATATAGTGAAAAGCTGAGGCCCCAGTACAGATCCCAGGGTGACACCATTAGTCACATCCTGCCAATTGAATTCTTATAAATCAAGCTCCTGAAGTATAGGCCAGCTGCGCAAGTTAAAGCTCTGGTTATATTACTAACAAAACTCTTAGCGCAGTTTTTCAGTAGTGTAGTGGTTATCACGTTCGCCTAAGACGCGATAATGCTCTCCGATTCGAAACCGGGCGGAAATATTCTGAAAACTTGTTCCATTAAATGTCAGAAACAGTAGAGTAATTCACATTTGTGGCTCATATTAACAAATTACAGTATCTCACATTCCTCTTATATTTGCTGTTTCTCAGTAAAGTTCTGTAGGCACTCAAACTTTAAACAGTGTCTCTCACTTCCTGCGGTTTGCGGCCCTGACGGTGCAGCAAAGCCCCTCTCAAAGCTACACCTTCCGGCTGCTTTCAGTTGATTTGTGAGAGATTATTAAAGTATCCTGCAGCGCTGCCTCGGTTCACAAAGGCAAATCTAAGCCGCCTTTCAGAAGCGTAAACAAACCCAATCGATTATTCGCTCTTCCCCAGCTCCAGAGTGAGTGAGGCCGGGACACGCATCAACATTCCGGCCCCCCATTGTCCAATCAGTCGCTGCCGGCGGAAAGCGGCGAAATCAGCCTCATTCAACCGGTTACTGCCCGTCCCTGGGATGCAAGTTTCCACGGCCGGGCCAAACTTTCCCATACACCGAAAACAGGCTTAGGAATACGCGGGGAATTTATATCCCGATCACCAACCCTTCTAGCATCATTCATAAAATACCGGAGTAATAGATCATAGAGTCACAACGGCACAGCAGGAGGCCTTTCAGCACATCGAGTCCTTTCCGGCTCTGTAGAGTCACCCAGTCAGTCCCATTCCCCCGCTCTATCCCCGTAGCCCTGCAAGTTTATTTCCCTCAAGTGCCTATCCAGTCCCCCCTTGGAAACATTGCGTTTCTCCGCTTCCACAACTTCCATCGGCAGCGAATGCCAGTTCCTCACGACACGTTCTTTAAAAATGTTTTCCCTCTATCTCTTGCCCAAAACTTTAAATCTGTGTCCCCTAGTCCTTTTAACATCAACTAGTGGGAACAGTCTTTCCCCGTCTAGTCTATCCAACCCCATCATAATCTTGTACACCTCTATCAAATCACCCCTCAACCTCCTTTTCTCTAATGAAAACAAATCCAGCTTCTCCAATCTGTCCTTGTAGCTAAGGTGCGCCATCCCAGGAATAATTCTGGTAAATCTCCTCTGTACCCTTTCAAGGGCCTTCATAGCCTCCCTAAAGTTTGGTGACCAGAATTGGACGCAAAAATCAGTTGTGGCCTAACCAGCTCTTTAAAAATGTTCAGCATAACTTCTCTACTTTTGAACTCAATACCTCTATTTATGAATCCCAAGATCTCATATGCTTTTTTAACAACTCTCTCAATATATCCTGCCACCTTCAGGAAACTATGCACATTATCTCCCAGGTAACTCTGTCCCTGCACACTCTTGAAAACTGTGCCATTAAGTGCATATGCCTCTCCCTGTTCCTTCTGGCAAAATGCTTCACCTCACACTTCTCTGTATTAAATTCCATCTGCCACTTGTCTGCCCATTCTGCTAGCCTTTCTATATCCTGTTGCAGTCGATTGATATCATCGTCACTTTTTGCCCCAACCCCAAGTTTGGTGTAATCGGCAAATTTAGAAATTCTGCTCTGTATTCCAATATCTAGGTCATTTATATCTATATAAAACAGCGTTGTCCCCAGCACTGACCATTGGGGAACACTACTGTCTACCATTCTCCAGTCTGAAAAACAACCATTTACCACAACTCGCTGTTTTCTGTCCTTAAGCCAATTCCTTATCCAAGCTGCCACTGACCCACCTATTCCATGAGTCTCTATTTTGTTATCTAGACTTCTATGTAGTACTTTGTCAAGCGCCTCCGAAAGTCCAAGTAGACAACATTGATTGCATTCCCTTAATCAATCCTATCTGTTACTTCATCAAAAAAATTCAATTAGATTATTCAAACAGGATCTTCCTTTTAGAAAACGTGTTGGCTCTCCTTAATTAGCTTAAACCTCTCCAATTTGTATTACTACCGCCTCTAGCATTATCTTCTCTCGTACTATGAAACACACTCACTCTTTTATGTACTTTATTTCTCTTTCCTACTTCTACATGCTGATGCTCATACACCTGCCAATTAGTTTAAACCCTCCCCAACAGCACTAACAAACCTACCCGCGAGAATGTTGGTCCCGGCTCTGTTGCGGTGTAAACCGTCCGGCGTGTACAGGTCCCACTTTCCCCAGACACTGTCCCAATGCCTGAGGAGTCTAGTGCCCTCCCTCCTGCACCATCTCTCCAGCCAAGCATTCATCTGTTCTATCCTTCTATTCCTGTATATGGATCATGGATAATCTGTTTCTCAACTGCATTTGCCCGCCTTGGTTCCATATTCAGCTTCAACAGGTTGGCATGTTCTCATTTTTAGGGTCGCCTGGAACTGCTCCTGGCTTGCTCTTCTACACATCTCATTGAACCAAGTTTGGTCCCCTGGCTTTGACGGTAATGGTAGAGTGAGGTATATGGGCGAGGAAGCTACAGTTTGTGGTTGAACACAAATCTGCTGCTTCTGATGGCCCAGAATTGTTCAGCGAAAATATAAGCATTCTATGAGACATTTTATCTTCTTAATTTTTAAACACAGAATTCATTCATCTCTTCATATTAATTCTATTTTAATGGGAAGGTTTGTGACTAAATGTTTCCTCCCGGTTTCAAAACGGGGAGCTGTAGCGTTTTAAGCGAACATGATAAACACTACACTACGGAAACTCTAATACTGGAGTCGTGGTAAGAACATCACAGAAGATAACCGCGATCTACAAATGCAGGTTCGGGATTAACTTTTGTATTAATACACTTTATTATCCGAATTTCACAAAACTCATTAAACTCTGTGAAAAGATCAACAATTGTTCTAATTGATGAATCAACTTTCTGTTTCAGTCTGAAGGAAATCCTAACATGGTCACCGATTGACAGGCAAAACTTTCATCAGTGTTTTGTCTTTTGCATGTGACGAATTTTCATCAGATCTCATTTTACAGACCGTATTTGAGGAGTTGGTTAAAAATGTTCAGTGTTTTTCACACCGAGAATCTGGTACAACCGTTGTTCAGTTTAACAGGAACCGACAATTGTCGCCGCTTTTACACGGGGGAAGAAATTCGCCCCTGGAGGTTCACCTGGAGTAATTTCCAAAATAACTCCTCCAACTAGGGATTTGAAACGGGGATGTTTCGCGTGTAAGGCGAGCGTGATAACTGCTACAGTCCCGAAATCTCTGCTCAGTTTGTCAGCCGCAAGCCAGAAGTATGAGTTAAGGGAGAAGCAGACCAAATACAATAAGTTGAGAGGAGATGTGAAGATGAAAATAGATTGGCCAAGAGAGAATATGAGAGTAGATTGGCGGTTAACATAAATGGCGACCCATAAATCTTCTACTGGCATGTAAATAGTAAGCGGGTAGTAAGAGGTGGACTGGGGCCGATTAGAGACAAGGAAGATGATATATGCTTCGAGGCGCAGCGCAAGGCTAGAATACTCAAAAACACTTTGTATCTGTGTTTACTAAGGAGGTGGATGCTGACCAAATGTCGGTAGAAATTGAAAAGTTAGAAGCAATGGAAAGGGTGAAAATTGATAGACAGGATGTTCTAGAAAGGCTGGGTATGCTTAGAGTGGACAAGTCGCTTGGTTCAGATGGCTTCCTTCCAAGGTTGCGAAGGGAATTTGGGGAGGAGATAGTGTAAGGGCTTTCCATAATTTGACAATCTTCCCTAGATGCGGGGAACAGAGTATAAATCAAGAAATAATAGAGGCTTCTAAAGAAGGTATTGCTATAATCATGGGATGTTTTAATGTTCATATTGATTGAAGAAAGAAAATTGGAAAAGGTAGACTTGAGGAAGAGTTCTTAGAGTGTATGCGGGATGGTTTCTTGGAACAATACGTAGTGGAACCAACTAGGGAGAAGACTATTTTTGATCTGGAAATGTGTAGCGAGGTTGGATTAATTAATGATCTCGATGTGAAGGATCCTCTTGGGAAGAGTGATCATAGCATGGTAGAATTCTAAATTCAGTTTGAGAGTGAGAATGCTCAGTCACAAACTAATGTCCTGAACTTAAACAAAAGTATGAAGGCAGACTTGGTTAAAGTGGACTGGGGAAATATATTACATGGTAATACTGTAGAAAAGCAATGGCAAACATTTAAGGTGCTATTTCATAATTCTCTGCAAATATATATTCCAGTGTAAAATAAAGACTCTCAGAGAAGGATGAAACATCCGTGGCTAACTAAGGAAGTAAAGGATGGTATAAAATTTAAAACAAAGGCACACAATTTTGCAAACAATAGTGGAAGGCCAGAGGATTGGGAAATGTGTTAAAAGCAGCAAAGGACGACTCAAAAAATGATAAAGGGAGAGAAGATAGCTTATGAGAGTAAGCGAGGAAGAAATATAAAAACAGATAGTAAGAGCTTCTACAGGTATATAAAAAGGAAGGGAGTAGCTAAAGTAAACATTGGTACTCTAGAGGATGAGTCTGGGTAACAATAATGGGAAACAGGGAAATGGCGGAGACTTTCAACAAATATTTGGTATCGGTCTTCCTGGTAGAAAACACTAAAAGCATCCCAATAATAGATAATCAAGGGGCTATTGGGGTGGGTGGGGAACTTAAAACAATCACAACCACTAGAGAAAATGTACAAGGCAAGCTAATGGGACTAAAGGTGAACAGGTCCTCTGGATGCGATGCTCTGCATCCTAGGGTCTTAAAAGAGGTGGCTGCAGAGGTAGTGGATACATTGGTTGTGATCTACCAACATTCAGTGGATTCTGGAGAGGTCCCAGCGGACTGGAAAACCGCCAATATGACACTCCTATTTAAACAGGAGGGAGACGGGAAGCAGGCTACCATTTAGACTAATATCTGTCATTGGGAAAATGCTGGAGTGCATCATTAAGGATGTGATAGCAGGATATTTAGAAAATCATATTATAGTCAAGCAGAGTCAGCATGGTGTTATGAAAGGGAAATCATGTTTGACAAATTTGCTGGAGTACTTTGAGGATGTAACGAGCAGGGTGGAAAAGGGGGAACCAGTGTTTGGATTTCCAGAAGGCATTCGATAAGGTGCCACATAAAATTTAGTGCACAAGGTAAGAACTCACGACGTTGGGGGTAATATATTAGCATGGAGAGAGGATTGACTAACGAACAGAAAAAAGACAGTAGGGATAAATGGGTCATTTTCAGTTTGGCAAACAGTAACTAGTGGTGTGCTGCAGGGATCAGTGCTGGGGCCGTAACTATTTATAATCAATATTAATGACTTGGATGAAGGGACCGAGTGTAATGTAGCCAAATTTGCTGATGATAATATAGGTGCGAAGCAAATTGTGTGGAGGACGCAAATAATCTCCTAAGGGATATAGATAGGCTAACTGAGTGTGTAAAAATCTGACTGATGGGGTATAATGTGGGAAAATGCGAGGTTATCCACTTTGGTATGAAAAATAAAAAAGCAAATTATTATTTAAATGGGGAGAGATTACACAATGCTGAGGTACAGAGGGATCTGGGGCTCCTTGTACATGATTCACAAAACGTTCGCATGCAGGTACAGCAAGTAATTAGGAAGGCAAATTGAATATTGGCATTTATCGCAAAGGGAATGAAGTATAAAAGTAGGGAATTCCTGTTATAACTGTACAGGGCGTTGGTGAACCACACCTGGAGTACTGCGAATAGTTTTGGCCTCCTTATTTAAGGAAGAATATACTTGCATTGGAGGCAGTTCAGAGAAGGTTCACGAGGTTGATTCCGGAGATGAAGTAGTATTCTTATGAAGAAAGGTTGAGAAGGTTGGACCTATACTCATTGGGGTTTAGAATAATGAGAGGGGATCTTATTGAAACATATAAGATTCTGAAGTGGCTTGACAGGGTCGATGCAGAGAGGATGTTTCCCCTTGTTGGGGAATCTAGAACTAGGGTGCATCATTTCAGAATAAGGGGGCACCAATTTAAAACGGAAATGAGGTGGAATTTCTTCTCTCAGAGAGTTTTGAATCTTTGGAATTATCTTCCCCATAGAGCTGTGGAAGCTGGGTCATTGAATATATTTAAGGTGGAGATAGTCAGATTTTTGAATGATAAGGGAGTTAAGGGTTTTGGGGAGAGGGCAGGAAAGTGGATTTAGATGCCAAGATCAGATCAGCCATGATCTTATTGAATGGTGGAGCAGGCTAGAGGGGCCAAATGACTTACTCCTGCTCCTACGTCTTATGTTCTTATGTGACCCGAAACATAAACACAAACCTATCGTGAACTATGCAGTAAATTAGCACAATTAATAATGTCATAGGGCGGGGGTTCGATTCCCGTACGGGCCATCATACTTTTATTTCATTATGTCACGTTCTTTTCTAACATTTAAATTACAAGCTTTGCAAAGAAAGAAGTGGAAAAGGGTTTAGTTTGACAGAAACGCACAAATTAAATGTTCACCCGGCAGCGAAAGAGAGAAAATCCAGAGAAAAGGACAGAAGCAAATAGATAAATATAAAACGAAATAAATATTTCCCATCCTTGTCGTTTCTCTATTCCATCGCCAACCATTAAGTGCCGGATAATTAATTTCAGTTAAAATCTTTTAGTTCCAGTACCGGACCGGAAGAAAACTTAAATGAACTGAAATCTGCCGAAACCCGGGATTGAACCAGAGACATTTCGATCTTCAGTCTAACGTTCTCCCAATGATATTTTAGGTGAGAACACAAAATACATGTTCGCGCAATCACAGCACCAGTGCGGGCACGCATCGACATGAAATGTACAGTGAGGTGAAATATCACCACAAGCTGCTGATGTACATGTTTCCATGTCTAAAACACACGAACCTGACAATGCAGCTCCTGGGAAAACTGCAAATCCACGCAGGGCTGTCCTGCATCATTTGAAACAGCAGTCAGACACAAGATTCTGACAGTTGCAAATGGCTTCACCTGCTGCTCCTATCCCTTCTTTCCCTCCAGCTTCCTCTGCTCCTCCAGCCTGCAGGTGGATTAGATGTTTGATGCAAACGCGGCGAATTCATTGCACAAACCCTTACCTTTCCCTCCAAAAACAGCAGCGCTTGCTCTGTAGCGGAAATAAAGCAGTTGGGGGAGCGACTGAAGATCTTATAGGTCCCTGGTTCAGTCCCGGGTTTCATTAATGTAACATTTATTTGAGTGTCTTTCCGCTGCCGTTCTCGATCGGAACGATTTAAACTGGAATTACTTATCCGGCACTGAAGGATTGGCGCTGGAATAGAGAGACATCAACGATTTACATATATATCGTTTTTTAAAATCTATTTCCTTCTGTGCTTTTCTCTGGATGTTATCTCTCTCGGGGCCGGGACAATATTTCATTGATGCATTTGTCCTGAACTGAAGCCTTTTGCCCATCTCGCGGGGGCAGATCCGCTCTGTCTGTCTCTTCCTGCTTGTGATCTTTAACGTGAATAGGCCGCCAGTTCAACGTTCATCAGCAAACCCAGAAACACAAATAAACAGAGAGATGTGCCTCTCCGCCCCGCTGCAAAGGTGGCCGTCATTTTACAGAAGGCAAGGAAGTGTATTTTGGATTGCTGTACCGAATGATGCGCTGCTGACTGTTGCGGCAGTAGCAGCGGTGCAGCAAGTTGAAAGCTTGATCAGGGTGCTTTGATTGGTGGCAGTTCAAACAGCCCCAAAACGCAATGTTTCCTTAGCGGCTTTTCTCAGAGACAGCGAGAAAGAAAGACAGAAAGCAGCCGTCGGCAAATTGAATACTCACCACTATACTATCAAGGACCTGATAGAGGTAGTAGTTATGCAGTTCTTGAGACAAAGACTCAAACCCACACAGACCCAGACATGTGTGTGTGCTCTCTTTGTGTGTGTATGTCTCAGATATACATCTGAGTTTCATGGATTCATGGAGGTTTGCAGCACAGAGGGAGGCCATTCGGCCCGTCGTACCTGTGCTGTCTCTTTGAAAGAGCAGTCGTGCTCAGTCCCAAACCCCAGCTTTTTAATGTTAATCTCATTTTATCTGCCACTCTCTCCCTCCTCCGTGTCCCACACTAAAGGGAGAGGGAAACAGAGAGACGGCACTAATGTAACGAGGAATTGGTGCAAGAAGTTGTTATACAGTTCTCCATACGCCAGAAAGTATTTTGCAATTATTTAAGTTGCTTTCCCTTTTCATCTTTTCTAAGGTGCATTTTAAGGAGCTGCCCAAAGGTTTAAAATTGGAAATATTACAAAACGTACTCCCGGTCGGGGATTTGAAACCCGGTCTCCTGCGTGACAGGCGAGGATACACAACAAATAATGAACGAGAAACAGACAGATGCAGAATCTCTTAGAGCAAGAAGCGAGATGTGTACAGAGTGTGAATGGGTCAGATGAGTAAGACAAAGAGAGAGACAGAGACAAAAAGAGAGACAGAGACAAAGAGAGAGTCAGAGACACACAGATAGAGGCACAGAGAGAGAGAGAGACAAAGAGAGAGACAGACACAGAGACTGAGAGCCTCACTTTGACGGTATCACCGAGTGGTCCCACGGATGAGGGACTTCAGTGAAGATGAGAGACTGGAGAAACTAGGATTCTTTTCCTCAGAAAGTTATGGGGAAATTTAATAGAGGTGTTCAAAATTACAAGGGGTTTTGATAGAGTAAATACGGAGAAACTGTTTCCAGTGGCAGGATGGACGGTAACCAGAGGAAACCGATTGCCGATAACCAGCAAAAGAACCAGAGGGGAGATGAGGATAATTTTTTTACACAGCGAATTGTTGTGATTTGGATTGCGCTGCCTGAAAGGGCGGTGGAAGCACATTCAATCGTAACCTTCAAAAGGGAATTGGATAAATTATTGAATAGGAGAAATTTGCAGGGCTGTAGGGCAAGAGCAGGGGAGTGGGACTAATTGGAGAGCTCTTTCAAAGTGCCAGCGCTCACTTGATGGGCCGAATGGCCTCCTTCTGTGCCGTATCAATCTATGATTCTATGGTCTATGTCTCTCTCCGCCCCGGTGGCAAAGGTGCAATGGATGTTGCGATTGGATACATACTGGACCATTCGCGATGCTGAGGACGTCGTGGATATCACGTTTGAGCAGTTAGTCACACCGCAGGCAAAGGATGCACAGGCAGAAAGGGAATGGGTGATCAACAGACAGAGTAGTAGGCGCAGGCATTTAGTGCAGGGGTCCCCTATGGACATCTCCCTCTCAAACAGATATACCACTTTCAATACTGTTGGGGGGGATGGCTTATCAGAAGAAGGCAGTAGCAGCCAACTTCCTGGCACCAGGGGTGGTTCTGCTGCACAGGACGGGAGGAAAAAGAGGGGTAGAGCTATAGTGATAAGGGATTCTATTGAAAGATAAAATAGATAGGCGTTTCTGCGGCCGCAAACGAGACTCCAGGATGGTGTGTTGCCTTCCTGGTGCAAGGGTCAAGGATGTCTCAGAGCAGCTGCAGAATATTTTGGAAGGGGAGTGTGAACAGCCAGTTGTCGTGGTGCATATATGTAACAACAATATAGGTAAAAAAAGGGGATGAGGTCATAAAAGCTGAATATATACATAGATACATAGAAGATAGGAGCAGGAGTAGGCCATCCGGCCCTTCGAGCCTGCTCCGCCATTTAATGAGATCATGGCTGATCCTCCAATTCAGTATCCCGTCCCCGCCTTCTCTCCATAACCCTTAACCCCTTTTGCCTGTAGAAATATATCTAATTCCTTCTTAAATATATTTAATGAGCTGGCGTACACTGCCCTCTGTGGCAATGAGTTCCACAGGTTCACCACCCTCTGAGTGAAGAAATTCCCCCTCATTTCTGTCCTAAATGGTTTAGCCCTTATCCTTAAATTATGTCCTCTAGTTCTGTTCTCACCCGCCAAGGGAAACATTCCTTCTGCATCTAGTCTGTCTAGACCTGTCAGAATTTTATACACTTCTATGAGGTCCCCTCTCAATCTTCTAAACTCCAGTGTGTACATCCCTAAACTACATAGTCTCTCCTCATAGGTCAATCCCGCCATTCCTGGTATCAGCCTGGTGAATCGCCGCTGCACCCCCTCCATGGCAAGAACATCTTTCCTCAGATGAGGCGACCAAAACTGTACACAGTACTCGAGGTGTGGTCTCACCAGTGCCCTGTACAGCTGCAGCAAGGTATCCCTGTTCCTGTATTCCAACCCTTTTGCTATGAAGGCCAGCATACCGTTTGCCTTCTTGACCGCCTGTTGCACCTGCATGCTCGCCTTCAGTGACTGGTGTACAAGAACACCCAGGTCTCTCTGTACTTCCCCCTCTCCCAATTTATTGCCATTTAAATAATAATTTGCCCTCCCGTTCCTGCACCCAAGGTGGATAACTTCGCACTTGTCCACATTATAGTGCATCTGCCATTTATCCGCCCAATCACCCAGTCTGTCCAAATCGCTCTGGAGCTTCCTGGTCTCCTCCTCTGAGCCCACCCCCCCTCCTAGTTTAGTGTCGTCTGCAAATTTGGAAATGCTGCATCCGACTCCCTGATCCAGGTCATTAATGTAAATTGTGAACAGCTGGGGACCCAGGACAGATCCCTGCGGTACCCCACTTGTTACTGCCTGCCATTCAGAATATGAGCCGTTTATTCCAACTCTCTGTTTTCTATCTGACAGCCAGTTATCTATCCACGTCAATACTTTCCCCTTTATCCCATGAGCTTCAATTTTCCATGCTAATCTTTTATGTGGGACCTTGTCGAAGGCCTTTTGGAAGTCCAGGTACACCACATCTACTGGCTCTCCCCCATCTATTTTACCAGTTACTCCCTCAAAAAATTCCAATAGATTAGTCAAGCACGATTTACCCTTTGTAAATCCATGTTGACTCTGTCCTATCCTGTCCCCATTTGCTAAGTGCTCCGCTATTTCATCCTTAATGATGGACTCCAGCATTTTGCCCACAACTGATGTAAGGCTTACAGGTCTGTAATTACCTGCTTTTTCCCTACCCCCCTTTTTGAATAGTGGGGTAACGTTAGCTACCCTCCAATCCATGGGCACTGTTCCCGAGTCTAATGAATTCTGAAAAATCATACTTAGTGCATCCGCTATCTCTGGGGCCACCTCCTTCAGTACCCTAGGATGCATGTTATCAGGCCCTGGGGATTTGTCCGCCTTCAATCCCTTTAGCTTCCTTAACACCATATCCTTAGAGATATTGATTTGCGTCAGTTCCTCCTTTGCCAATGTCCCTATTTTTCCCGATATCCCAGGGAGGTTTTTTGTGTCTTCCTTAGGAGGTAATTTAATAAAATACCTCAAAGGCAGTAATCTCAGGATTGCTACCAGTGCCACGTGCTAGTCAGAGTATAAATAGAAGGATATTTCACATAAATACGTGGCTAGAGAAATGGTGCAAGTGGGAGGGATTCAAATTCCTGGGACATTGGAACCGGTTCTGGGGAAGGTGGGACCAGTACAAACCGGACGGTTAGCACCTGGGCAGGGCCGGGACCGATGTCCTAGGATGTCCTAGGTGTTTGCTAGGGCTCTGGGAGAGGGTTTAAACTAAAATGGCCGGGGTTTGGGAATATGAGCAGGGAGACAGAGGAAAGGGAAACAAGGCTAAAAGCAAAAGATTGGAAGGGGAAAAACAAAAGTGGTAGTCAGAGAAATCAACAGTTTAAATCAAACATGGCCACAGTAATTAATAATTGTAATAGGTCGAAGAGCGTTAAAAAAAACAAGCCTGAAGGCTTTGTGTCTTAATGGGAGGAGCATTCAGAATAAGGTGGATGAATTAGCTGCGCAAATAGAGGTAAACAAATATGATTTGATTGGGATTACGGAAACATGGCTACAGGGTGGCCAAGGCTGGGAACACAACATCCAGGGGTGTTCAATATTCAGGAAAGATAGGCAAAAAGGAAAGGGAGGTGGGGTAGCATTGCTGGTTAAAGAGGGGATTAACACAATTGTAAGGAAGGATATTAGCTCTGATGATGTGGAATCTGTATGGGTAGAACTGAGAAATACCAAGGGGCAGAATACGTTAGTGGGAGTGGTATATAGACCTCCAAACAGTAATGCGGAGTTTGGGAATGGCATTAAAAGGGAAATTAGAGAAGCGTGCAATAAGGGCACAGCAGTCATCATGGGTGACTTTAATCTACGTATAGATTGGGCTAACCAAATTAGCAACAATACTGTGGAGGAAGAATTCCTGTAGTGTTTACGGGATGGTTTCCTGGACCAATATGACGAGGAACCAATCAGAGATCAGGCCATCTTAGACTGGGTATTATGTAATGAGAAAGGATTAATTAGCAATCTTGTTGTACGAGGCCCCTTGGGTTGAGTGATCATAATATGATAGAATTCCTCATTAAGATGGAGAGTGAAGTAATTGACTCAGAGACTAGGGTCCTGAATTTAAATAAAGGAAACTACGATGGTATGAGGCCCGAGTTGGGTAGCATTGATTGGGGAATATCAGTCAAAGGGTTGACGGTGGATAGGCAATGGCAAACATTCAAAGACCGCATAGATGAACTACAGAATTTGTTCATCCCAGTTTGGCATAAGAATAAAACAAAAAAGGTGACTCAACCGTGGCTAACAAGGAAAATTAGGGATAGCATAAGATCCAAGGAGAAGACATATACATTTGCCAGAAAAAGCAGTAAACCTGAGGATTGGGAGCAGTTTAGGATTCAACAAAGCAGAACAAAGGGATTAATTAAGGACGGGAAAATAGAAAATGAGAGGAAGCTTTCAGGGAACCTAAAAACTGACTGTAAAAGCTTTTATCGATATGTGAAGAGAAAAAGATTGGTGAAGTCAAGCGTAGGACCCTTGCAGTCAGAATCAAGGCAACTTATAATGGGGAACAAAGAAATGACAGACCAATTAAATACATATTTTGTTTCTGTCTTCACGACGTAGGACACAAATAATCTCCCAGAGATGTCGGGGAACATAGAGTCTGATGAAAGGGAAAACTGAAAGAAATCAGTATTTGTAGGGAAATGGTGTTAGGGAAATTGACCGGATTGAAGGCCGATAAATCCCCAGGGCCTGATAATCTACATCCTAGGGTACTCAAGGAAGTGGCCATATAAATAGTAGATGCATTGCTGATCATCTTCCAACATTCGATGGAATCTGGAACAATACCCATGGATTGGAGGGTAGCTAATGTTGCCCCACTATTCAAAAAAGGTGGTAGAGAGAAAACGGGGAATTACAGACCGGTAAGCCAGACATCGGTAGTGGGGAAAATGCTGGAGACCATTATAAAAGATGTAATAGCAGAGCACTTGGAAAACAGTGAGAGGATCGGACAAAGTCAACATGGATTTACAAAAGGGAAATCGTGCTTGACTAATCTACTGTAATTTTTTGAGGATGTAACTGGTAAAATAGATGAGGTAGAACCAGTGGATGTGGTGTATTTGGACTTTCAAAAGGCTTTCGATAAGGTCCCGCATAAGAGATTAGCGTGTAAAGTTAAGGCACATCGGATTGGGGGCAAGGTATTGACTTGGATAGAGAACTGGTTGGCAGACAGAAAGCAAAGATTTAGAATAAACTGGTCTTTTTCCGAGTGGCATGCAGTGACTAGTGGGGTACCACAGTGATCGGTCCTTGAACCCCAGCTATTCACAATATATATTAATGATGTAGAGAAGTGAACTAGATATAATATCTCCACGTTTGCAGTCGACACAAAGCTGGGTGGGCGTGTTTGCTGTGAGGAGGATGCCGAGAAACTCCAGGATGATTTGGACAGGTTGGGTGATTGGGCAGATGCATGGCAGATGCAATATAGCGTGGATAAATGCGAGGTTATCCACTTTGGTGTCAAAAGCAGGAAGGCAGATTATTATCTGAATGGCAATAGTTTGGGAGAAGGCGAAGTGCAACGAGACCTGGGTGTCCTTGTGCACCAGTCGCTGAAGGTAAGCATGCATGTGCAGCAGGCGGTTAAGAAGGCAAATGATATGTTGGCCTTCGTAGCGAGAGGGTTTGAGTATAGGAATAAGGATGTCTTGCTGCAGTTGTACAGGGCTTTGGTGAGACCACATCTTGAGTATTGTGTGCAGATTTGGTCGCCTTATCTGAGGAAGGATGTTCTAGCCATGGAAGGAGTTCAGCGAAGATTCAACAGGCTGATACCTGTGATGGCGGGAATGACGTATGAGGAGAGATTGGGTTGATTGGGCTTATACTCGCTGGAGTTTAGAAGAATGAGAGTGGATCTCATTGAAACTTATAAAATTCTGACAGGACTGGACAGACTAGATGCAGGAAGGATGTTCCCGATGGTCGGGGAGTCCAGAACCAGGGATCACAGTCTAAGGATAAGGGGTAAGCCATTTAGGACAGAAAGGAGGATGATTTTTTTCTCCCAGAGGGTGGTGAACCTGTGGAATTCTCTATCACAGAAGGAAGTAGAGGGCAATTCATTAAATATATTTAAGAAGGAGTTGGATATATTTCTTAAGGCTAAAGGGTACAAGGGATATGGGGAGAAAGCAGGGACTGTGTACTGAATTTGGATGATCAGCCATGATCTCATTAAATGGCGGAGCAGGCTCGAGAGGCCAGATGTCCTACTCCTGCGTTTCTAGGTTAATCCAAATAATTCCCCTTGAGATTCGGTGTGTATTTATTGCGTTATAAAGCTTGTATTTTAAATGTTACGATAGCCTTAACATTAAGAAAATATTCTGAGGGCCCGTACGGGAATGAAACCCGCAGCTTTGCCGTTGTTAGTACCATGCTCTCATCAACTGAGCTAACCGACCACAAAGTACCCACTGGATGGGTTCGAGCCCAGGCTGGGGGATTGTTTTTCAGGCTCACAATGGGTGACCGAGTTACTGCACAATCATTGAACACACCACATCGGTTAAACATTGTCAACTGTTTGTATATATAACTGGGCAGAGTGTCAATCGAAAGTAACAGAAAAAGAGCTCCTTAATCTAACAAACCTCATTCTAAAATTTATTATCGCACCACCGCTGAACAGCCCCTCCCTCAAACACTGTCCCAGTATAAAAAGAGCCGGCGTGACCCCGACTGGATTTGAACCTGCAGCGGACGGCTGGAGCCGGATCTAATGTGGTTCGAGCCCATTTGTTTGGGAGACGCGGGCTCAGAAGTGCAAAATCTCTCCTGATTCTTTCCTCTTTTAGTGAAAGAGACAAAAAGTAACTAAAACCTGCCAAAACGCGGGACCTTTAGATATTAAGTCTAACGCTCTCCCAACTGAGCTATTTCGAGTTCACAGTAAATTAAATGTTGTGTCATTCTTTTGGAGGATTTTCAAACCCGGGTGGAATTCCACTTTCCGCTCATTCCTCACTTCGGGCCGTGTGACCCAACCAGATCTCGGAGCTCAGGTTGTGTTAATGTAAAGCTGGAGTGTTGATAAAGGTACAAAGCTGACACACCAGGGGGGACCTCACAGTGTTGGACACAGCGTGAATGCACTGAAATGTTCAAATAATGGCCCAGAAATTAAACATCGATGGTTCCCGCGGGGGTAAGGATTCCCCGCGAAATCGCACTCCACACCTACCTTTTTGTTTGGGGCCCACACGAACTTTAGTTTCAAAGCCTCTCCCTGTTGCAACCGTGCAGTGCTTGCGTTTCCCAGAGGCGCAATTAGTTCGTGCGAGCTCTGGGATCACGTGATTCAGTTGGAGCCAATGGCAGCACACCATCTTTCATTCATAGTTTTGACAGCAAGGGCTGTCAAATCTATGAATACTACAAACCCCCAAAAGAACAGCTAAACGTTAATTCAATTTTTTAAAAAGCCATCACATTAATAAAATAAGTATAGTTAAATAAATTAACCACTTTAAACAAAAAATTTAATTTTTGAAATAATTTAAAATCTTTTTAAAAGTTATAAAAATAAACGTACCTTTCTTTAAAGTCTCTAAAAAAGATAAAGCTGTTGATTTTTTTTAAAAATAACACTTAATTAACTACTTACCTTGTTAAAAGGGGTTCTACGCCTGCTTTCTTTATGTGTAAAATCTTCACCACTTACCTGCGCGTTCAAAGCTGAAAAAATAACTAAGTGCACTGCGTGCGCGCAGCCTGTAGTGCGCACGCGGTTCACTTAGGAACCGCCCCCTTTGCAATTCACGAAGTGCCGGTTTCCCGCGCATGCGCAGTGCATGCAGGAAACCGGCAATTCGGGATCTAATACGCGAGAGTACGCAGTGCGTATTCTCGCGTATTAGGTTTACTTTTCGGGCCATTGTGACAGAACACAACGCATGTGTAAAATTCCCCATTGTTTTCTCGGCACTGGTGGGTTGTGAAGGGAGAGGCGGGCCGACGTCCCACGAGCCGCACTGATCCCGAGCCAAGCTGCAATTATGTCAAGTTCAATCTTCAGCAGCCAGATGCTAGAGAGAGATCAGAGTACCGAATCAAGGAGAGATTTCCTGATTCTAATGTTGAATCTCATTTCTATCAAACACTCCTTTGAATTCTCTGCCAGGGATATTCAGAGCTGGAGATCGCCTGTGAAATCAGCCTAAACATTTAAAACACAAACCCCCAATGTGGGGCTCGACCGAACTTCCCTGTAAGTTAAGAGTCTCAGAGTGTACCGGGTAAGCCAGCCAGTCCTATTGCTGGCTTACTCTTAACTGTTGTTACAGGGAGGGAGCTGTCGGCTCAGCTTGTTCTACAAATAATGAAGCAGGTTCTCCTAGATTCCAATGTGTAGAAATAAATCGGCCAAAATCAATAATCAATCATATAATTGAGATCTTCTGTGCGAAGGGCTGAGCCTCCATTCCCGCCGGAGGTATATTAATTCCTTCACTCTTCTCTGTATTGAACTGTCAAATCATTTTAGCTGCTCAATTCCTGACTTGATGCTGATAAATAAATTGACATATAAGTGGAAAAAGTATGTCTGTTTCATGCAGCCACAGACACTGTTTATTTCTCAGTCACTTTCCCCTTTGATCGATTAGTGGCCAATTATTGCCAGAAGCTCAAAACTAAATATTGCACTGATAAAAAACGGCGGCAGCAAACAACTGGATAAGCCCAGTGACTCAGGGAGTGTGTCCCTATTTACAGGACATTTTGTGAGTGTTTTAACGAAACCCGTATAGATTGTCGACATTTGCAATGCCTCTTGGAAAGTGTGTCATTACTTCAGAAGGACAAGGCGAGTGCCTCCATATTCATAGAAGGCAACACTTATTTCTGTTTTCCATGAGCGTGTCAACATTAACTGGAGTTCCCCGCGTGAGTGCCGTGATTTATACGAGGTCTGGGGGAGTGTTTCAGCATTTGAATTGATCCTAGGGATTGACTCAGTATCACAAGGCCCCAATCCTGTTTCAATATCTAGAGAGTTAGATGAAGACTGGCTATATTTATAGACAGTCGTAGATTCATACAACTCAGAAGGAGGTTGTTCCGGTTCTTTGAAAGAGCTTTTCATTTCCTCCCACTCCGCTGCTATTTACCGAGAGCCTTGCAAATTTTTCATTTTCAAGTTTATTTCCAATTTCCTTTTGAAAGTTACGAGTGAATATGCTTCCATTACGTTTTCCGGTACAGAGGCCGGGATATTAGATCCACTTGCGCCGGCCGTTAAAGCTGCTTTGGAAGAAAAATGTCTCCTTGCTTCTGCCCGCTTCCGTCGGGGTCCGCGGCTGCCGCCATTTTGGTCAGGTCGGCAGCGCTGCCGTTGCCTGCGCTCGCTGCAGAAATGAGAATCCAGCAGATTGTGACGTCAATGAGTGTGCAACGCTGATTTGACCCATGATCTGCCATTTTGGACGTCGCAGCTCCATTTAAAGTCCTCTCAAAATCGCGACCAGCTGAACATGCGTTCGGCAGCAGGAAGGACCCCCCACCAGTGCTATTTAAAAGGATCAACAGCTTGCAGCTGACTTGCATTTTCATTTCTACTGCCTCTGTGTACGTTTGTGCAACTGTTTTGAGCTTTCTAAAGTTGTTTAATGTTCTCCTACCTGCGTTAAGCCAGGAACAGTGATTTAGGAGGCTGTGCTTCACCGGGGAGCTGGCCACATTTTTTTACCACATCCTGATGGTGAATGCCTGGTTTCCTGGCAGCAGTCATGATGCCTTCATCCTGCACCAGTCTGGTGTGCCAGCAATCTTCCAGCTTCCATGCCAAACCAAAGAGTGGCTGCTCGGAGACAAGGGCTATCCGCTGTGCACCTGACTGATTTCACCTCACCAAAACCCCAGCACTCGGGGCCAGCATTCATATAATGAGAGCCAAGTTGCCACGTGGACCTCATCAAGCAGACTATCGGGGTGTTAAAGCAACGGTCCTGCAGCCTTGACCGCTCATGAGGAGCTCTCCAGTAAACACTGGAGTGGTTGTCCGATTTGATGGTTGATCTGCTGCATGCGCCACAACTTGGCCATCTTGAGGGCGAAATGATTGCCACCACGAGTTCTGCGACCACCTCAGGAGGAGGAGGAGGAAGAGGATGAGGAGGAGGAGTTGGAGACGGAGGAGGAAGGGGAGGAAGTGGAAGAGCAGGAGGACGAGAAGAAGAGGAGCAGGGAGAATGGAGGAGGCAGGCAACAGATCCTTATTCTGGACAGGCTGTCCGTGAGCGCCTCATCCGATTCCGGTCCCAATGAATAAAACTCCACATGCCTGTTGCTCACCAGTTCCCCATCTTACCATCCCTCTGTCACAGAACATCACAGCGTCCTCCCGGCCACAAATCTGAAATGAGAGCCACCACAAAACAAACATTCCAAACATAATTTATAAATTTATCAAATCAAAATCAGAATAACAAAGTCATCTCATTGAAACGTATACAATTCTGACAGGGCTAGAGAGGCTGGATGCAGGGAGGATGTTTCTCCTGGCTGGGGGGTCTAGAACGAGGGGTCACAGTTTCAGGATACGGGTAGGACATTTAGGACTGAGATGAGGAGACATTTCTTCACTGAGAGTGTTGTGAACATATGGAATTCTCTACCACAGAAGGCTGTGGAGGTCAAGTCACTGAATATATTTAAGAAGGAGATAGAGAGATTTCTAGACTCAAAAGACATCAAGGGGTATGGGGAGAGACCGGGAATATTGTATTGAGATAGAAGATCAGTCATGATCATATTGAATGGCGGAGCAGGCTCGAAGGTCCGAATGGCCTACTCCTGCTCCTACTTTTGTATGTTTCTATTTTTCGAACTCAATTCCCCTTGTGCTTTCCCTTAGTGACTGCCTTTCTTTCGTGTTGCTTTTCCTACTCTCGTGCTTCTACGAAGTGCTCCCCCAGTGGCTGCAGGTTGGTTGGTGCAAGGCTGCTGAATTTCAGTGGGGGAGACTGCAGATGGCATTGCAGGAAGACCTCGAGCAGCCCTGGGCCTAGCATGTCCGGCTGTAGACTGCACCACCTCGGCATGAGCAGCAGCAGCCTGGGTTGGCTGGATGACAGGCAGCTGCAAGGGGACTGGCAAAGTTGCAATGGTGGGAGTATGAATGCTGTCATCCTGAGAGAGGAATGCATGTTCTTGCTCTGTGGAGCCACTGCCACTCCCCAGGGGGCCGCCTCAGCAATTCTAGCATCTCTTGGGTGAAAGATTGCCGGAGTGCAGTGAGACCCCGCTCTTCACACTCGTACACCCAGCCAAGATGGCAGCAATGTGAGCTTCGACAGCAGTACTGAAACATTGGGTCGCTTCTGCCTGTGCTGCAATGGAAGCTGTGACATCACCCATCACACACAACATCATGGGTGGGTCAACTAGGTCTCTCATGGAGTTGCCCAACATTTCCATCCTGGAAATCACGGGATCCAAGCTCCGTGCAAATTCCTGTGCAGTGTTGGAGCTGGACATCTCCATGCTTCTTAAAACTGACAAGCGGCTCTCTGGCTGGCTTGCCGTTTCACCCAGCATTTTGTGTGTATACCCATCACCCTTCTTCTGAAGGTCGTCCCATCGAGCTCATCATCTGAGTCCTGTGCAGCAGGACACGTGCATGAACTCACCCACTGGGGAGCTGATACCCGATCGACCCCTTTTCCCTGGTCTGGCTGCAGCCCACTGGTGTCCAGTAACTCGCCACGTGCAGAGCCGGCCTCCATACTACACTCTAAAATCCTCGCAGTGCCATTTTCTGAGTTGGTGCCTGTGAATGTCAGATGCAGCGACGGTGTGTCTCTTTCTCCTCCGTCACTGCTCTCCTCCATCGATTCGGGGACTGGCTGGCCAAGTTGGAGTTCTTGCGTATCTGAAAGGAGAAAGGCACAAGTGTCGGGATGTGGTGAGGGAAGGGAGAAAGCAAGATATCCATGCATACACCATCAGCAGCTTGTAAGTGAGAATAGATTGTAGGCTGAGGGGCAAGTGGGGTGTGAGAAGAAGAATTAGGTGTGAACAGACCGTCATCATCATTAATGCTTTCAACTTTCCCGTTCATCACGGACTCTGTGAATGCCGCTCGAATGATGTCGAGTGCTGCTTCCTCCACCTACATCAGGTTCTGCAGACGGGCTTTCTCTCCACCCGTCTGTTGCGGCTCCCGGTGGTACTTAGCGGCATTTTCCTGCAAGAGTAAGTGAAGTGTCAGTGACTTTGGTGCTTTGTGTTTGGGTGATGTGCCTGCCATGGTTGAATAGCTGCCAGGGTGTGCAAGGTGTGTGATCTGGTTGTGTGTCTTGCTGCAGTGGTAAGTGTGTGAGGGTCATGTGAATCTCTGATTGTGAAGTATGAGTGGTGATTGCTAGAGATTGTTGGTAGGTGAGTGACGGGGGTGTGGTGCATTGCGCAATGTGTGAGGCTTGTGGTGCAGATGGTGCGATATGGCATTTGATGATGAATTCACCCACCTTGATCACCCGTCTGAGGTCATTAAACTTTTTGCAGCACAGTCATCCAGGTCCTGTGGCTAACACTCGTTGCACTGACGGCTTCAGCGATCTCCTCCCGCAGCCTTCTGGTTTTCTGCCTTGAAGGCCTCTTGCCCCCTAGGATAGACGGCCTGACAGCGTCTTTGAACCCCCAGGACCAAGGCCTGCATGGCTGCATGTGAATATTTCCTATTTCTTTCCCTAAACTGTTGGAGCATGGCTCTCACCACAATGACAATGAGTAGCTTCTGCAACAAAGCACTTCCTATTTAAGTAGTACAGCGAACCTAGGCCAAACTTTATTGTCCAGTAGACTGCACACGATATTGACCCCCTTGTTCAGCGCTAAGCCAATCAGCAGCGGGTTTAGCCGAGAGATCAGCACTGCAGTCATTCCAATGAGCAGGCAGCAGGAATTGTGTGTGCTGCCTGCAACAGATAGAAAGGACTGGGGCAGATCGAGCTTTGCGCTGCCTGCGCCTGTTTTCAGGCCTTGTACAATTTCTAGAGCTATATACCAGATCAGAACAAATTGCCGCATAACAACAATGCTCCTGATATCACTCCTGGATATTTTTTGCCAATTATCTTAAATCTGTGCCCTTTGGTTACCGACCCTCCTGCCAGTGGAAACTGTTTCTCCCTATATACTCTCTCAAAACACTTCATGATTTTGAGCGCCTCATTTAAATCCAGACTTAATCTTCTTCCGTTAAGAAGAACAATCACAGATTCTCTAGTCTCTCCTCATAACTGAAGTCCCCGGTAACAATTCAGGGATCAATCGTTGTCTGATGGAGATCACTGGAAATGTGAATTATTTGCACTCTGCCCCTGAAATTGATAAATACGTGCAAAAAATTTTGACAGTGAATTATTTGCAGGGTTTCTGTGGAACGGGTAGTATTTGAAGATGGGTTCCCAGGAATTGTCTCATAACTCCAGTAAGTTCCATGCAATTGTAAATCTTTATTCAGTTACCAATGATTACATCACCACTTACAGGGATGTGGCTCTTGGAATCCTGTCACACGGGTTCCTGGACGTGTATCAATATTAGTGAGGAGTCCTCAGGAATGTTTCAATGTTTAGAGCAGGTACATGACCATATCTGACTATGTGCAGGGTCAATGGTTGTGTTTCTTGGAAATATTCCGGGTCATGAGCACACAATCTTTGGGGTCGCCAGGAATGTGTCAGCATTTTATGGGCAATGGAAGAAAGACAATGTTTGCCACGGATCTTCAGAAATGAGCAAAGGATATTCCCGGGGGCTCAACCAGATGGTTTGCTTTCACTGACTGAGGTTAATGTCCACACTGAGAATTGGATAGAAATTCTCTGAAATTACAGAACCTCATTATCACAGAGATCATCAGAAACCTGTAACTAAACCTGTTCTCGCTTCACCCAATGGGGTCATACTTACGATTACACATAGTCTGTTTATCCGTGGGCTTTGGGGACATTCACTTTACACCTGTGCAATATCGGGCTAAATATAATTTATGATATTGCAACATGTTGTGTAAAAGAGATTAACTGAATCTGTTTGTTCAGTCACTGTAAATAATGTCAGTCTCCTTGCGCCCTAATTAAGGCAGTGGAGATTTCTCCCGCCTTACATAAGGGCCTTCGCTCAGTGTGTTAACCCAGAGTGTCTCCCGGAGCTTGGTATGCAGAACAACCCAGGATCAGCGTTCAGCAGAAGATGGAAGAACGGATCGCAGTCCTCCATGAGAAAATATGGCAATGCGTGCAATTCTAGGTCTACAGAAGATTTATTATCCCACCCTCGCTGTTATTGGTGTCACTGGTAAGTCTCTATCTCCAGGTATTAATTCTGTCACCACTTTAATTATATTCCTGACTGTAACTGTTAAATCCCAGTTGCTGTTTGTGTTCCCTGTGAGTGACCATAATCCTATTTCTTGCTGTAAACGATATTTAACTGTAAACACTGTGTTCAATATGCAAGTCTCCATATCCAACAATTCATTGTATTCAGTTTATTCTTCTTGCTGTGTGACGGAATGTAACTTGTTCCACGACAGTGTTACTGGGTGATTTATTTAATGAAGTACTTACAGTCTGCTCTCTGCTCTGAGTCTGGGAGTAGATTTTACACTTTACCTTCTGGGCGTTAAACAGCGACTGAGGAGGCCGGTGGAATAAAAAGTGGTCATGATGCGGAGATGCCGGCGTTGGACTGGGGTGGACAAAAATGAGAAGTCGCACAACACCAGGTTATAGTCCAACAGATTTATTTAAAATTACAAGCTTTCGGAGCTATCCTGCCCCTTCTTCAGGTAAAGTTACTGTGAGAGAATCTACGAGGATTCACAGAATATAAACACAGAGAAAATGCAGAGATACAATCTTTCCTTACATCAAAGACACACTAAGAGCACAGCCAAGAAAATGAGATGTGTCCCAGGGGGGTCCAACGTGTCAAAACACCTGCTGTCTGCATATCCTCTCCATTTGTGTTTGTTTTTTGTGTTTGTTTTTTGTGGTTGTTTTTTTTAAAAACTGGAAAGACAGGCAACGATGTCAAGTCACGTACTGTGGCGTGACATGAACCAGATATCCCGATTGAGGGCGTTCTCATGAGTGCAGAACTTGGCTATCAGTTTCTGCTCGATGATTTTGCGTTGTCGTGTATCCCGAAGGCCACCTTGGAGAACGCTAACTCGCAGATCCGAAGCTGAATGCCCTTGACTGCTGAAGTGTTCCCCGACTGGGAGGCAACCATCCTGCCTGGCGATTGTTGCGCGGTGTCCGTTCTTACGTTGTCTCAGTGACTGCATGGTCTCGCCGATGTACCATGCTCTGGGGCATCCTTTACTGCAACGTATCAGGTAGACAACGTTGGCCGAGTCACATGAGTATGTACCATGTACCTGGTGGGTAGTGTCCTCACGTGTGATGTCGGTATCTGTGTTCATGATCTGGCATGTATTGCAGAGGTTGCTGTGGCAGGGTGTGTGGTGTCGTGTTCGCTGTTCTCCTGACAGCTGGGTAATTTGCTGCGAACGATGGTACTTTTGA
This sequence comes from Squalus acanthias, assembly GCA_030390025.1. Taxonomy (NCBI): domain Eukaryota; kingdom Metazoa; phylum Chordata; class Chondrichthyes; order Squaliformes; family Squalidae; genus Squalus; species Squalus acanthias. The sequence continues at coordinate 8,768,885 of JASTWF010000029.1, read as the reverse complement.
GGTTAGGCGGCTGCTTGAAGGCGAGTAGTGGAGGCGTGGGGATGGCCTTAGCAAGGTGTTCGTCATCATCGATGACATGTTGAAGGCTGCGAAGAACATGGCGTAGTTTCTCCGCTCCGGGGAAGTATTGGACGACGTAGGGTACTCTGTTGGTTGTGTCCCGTGTTCAACTTCTGAGGAGGTCTATGCGGTTTTTCGCTGTGGCACATCGGAACTGTCGATCGACGAGTCGAGCGCCATATCCCGTTCTTACGAGGGCGTCTTTCAGTGTCCGTAGGTGTCCATCGCGTTCCTCCTCGACTGAGCAGATCCTGTGTATTCGCAGGGCTTGTCCATAGGGGATGGCTTCTTTAACGTGGTTAGGGTGGAAGCTGGAGAAGTGGAGCATCGTGAGGTTGTCCGTGGGCTTGCGGTAGAGTGAAGTGCTGAGGCGTCCGTCTTTGATGGAGATTCGTGTGTCCAAGAATGAAACCGATTCTGAGGAGTAGTCCATGGTGAGTTTGATGGTGGGATGGAAACTGTTGATGCTATCGTGTAGTCCTTTCAGTGATCCTTCGCCATGGGTCCAAAGGAAGAAGATGTCGTCGATGTATCTGGTGTACAGCGTTGGTTCGATGTCCTGTGCAGTGAAGAAGTCTTGCTCGAACATGTGCTTGAAGATGTTGGCGTATTGGGGTGCGAATTTGGTTCCCATGGCTGTTCCGTGAGTTTGGGTAAAAAAGTGGTTGTCGAAGGTAAAGACATTGTGGCCAAGGATGAAGCGGATGATTTGTAGGATGGCGTCTGGAGATTGACTGTTGTTGGTGTTGAGTACTGAGGCTGTTGCAGCGATGCCGTCATCGTGGGGGATATTGGTGTAGAGTGCCGATACGTCCATCGTGGCGAGGAGTGTTCCTGGTTCAACTGGTCCATGGGTGCTGAGTTTCTGCAAGAAGTCTGTAGTGTCGTGACGGAAGCTGGGGGTTCCCTGTACGATGGGTTTCAGGATGCTCTCGACGTACCCAGAGAGGTTCTCACACAGGATTCCGTTGTCTGATACGATAGGACGTCCGGGTGTGTTGGCTTTGTGTATCTTTGGGAGGCAGTAAAAGTCTCCTACGCGGGGAGTACGTGGGATGAGAGTGGGTAGGATGTTTTGAAGGTCTGGATCGAAGGTCTTGATCAGTCTATTGAGTTGGCGGGTGTGTTCTTTGGTCGGATCTGCGGGTAGCTGTCTGTAGTGTTCCTGGTTGTCCAGTTGTCGGTATGCTTCTTTGTAATATTCCATTCTGTTCTGTATGATGATGGCTCCTCCTTTGTCCGCTGGTTTGATGACGATGTTGCGGTTCGTCTTGAGAGCGTGGATGGCGTTGCGTTGTGCTCGGCTGACATTCTGGACTGTCTTGTGAGTGCGGCTGATGAATCTGGCGTTGATGCATTTCCTGACAGCTTGAGCATACATGTCAAGCTTAGGACAGCGACCCTCCGGAGAGGACCAATTTGACTCTTTCATCCTCGGTTGTAGCACTGCGGTTCCCTCTGTCTGCTGTTCCGGATCATTGATTGTCTCATTGGGTTTGTTGCTGACATCTTGGGATTTGTGGTAGTATTCCCGGATCCTCATTCTCCTGATGAATTCCTCTGTGTCTGCCGCGAGACCGATTGGGTCCATTTTGGTGGTGGGGCAGAACTTGAGCCCTAGAGCGAGAACTTCGATTTCGTCTGGTTGAAGGGTGTGGTCGGACAGGTTGACGATGGACTTCCCTATGGTTGCAACCGTAGTACCGGGGGAGGCTTGGTTGCAGCTGGTGGTGATGCCGAGTCTCTTGATGCGCATGTAGGAAGCGTAGTTCCGTTGCCTCATCTGTTTGGCGGTGTCTCGTAGCTGGTCTGCTGTGCCCTAAGCACAGGCTGAGAGCATGGACTCTATCTTGGTTTCGAGGTTGCGACGTCTGCTGTAGAGCTGGTGTACGAGATGGTAGAAAGGCGTGCGAGAGGTACGACGGCAAAGTCTCTCAGCGTAGTCTGTGTTGTATGTCGACTTGAGTGGGTTCGTGATCTGTACTCCTTTCGGAATCGTGTCTGCTTTCTTGCATCTCTGCAGATACTTGATGTCTGTGTCAATATGCGCGATCGACAGTTCTGACGGGCCACACAGAAAAACCGCATAGACCTCCTCAGAAGACGAACACGGGACACAACCAACAGAGTACCCTACGTCGTCCAGTACTTACCCGGAGCGGAGAAACTACGCCATGTTCTTCGCAGCCTTCAACATGTCATCGATGACGACGAACACCTTGCTAAGGCCATCCCCACGCGGCGGATCTACTGGTCGTTAGCACCGATCTGATACTGAGGCGGATTCCCATTGTTTATTTTACAAAGTTTGACTTTATGTACGACATTCCCGTGTGTAATATCCACGCCGTTCTACTTTATGCAGCCACAGAGTGTTCTGTCTGGTTCACCGTCGCTTTCACCTTTGATCGATTTGTGGCTATTTGTTGCCAGAAGCTAAAAATCAAATACTGCAACGAGAAATCGGCGGCGGTGCTTATTGGAGCAATGACTGTGTTGTTCTGTGTGAAAAACATTTTCTGGTACTTTATGGTTACAAGCACCTATATGCTAATGAGAGCTCCCTGGTTCTGCGTTTTGACCATCAGTGTTATGTTTTCACCAGTATGGGCCGCAGATGAATTTCTACATTATGTTTTCACCCCGTGTGTACCATTTATTGTGATTCTGATGCTCAATGTTTTAATTGTCAGACACATTTTAGTGACCATCAGAATTCGCAAGAGTCTTCGGGACCGGGTCAGTGGGGACAGTCCCAGTGATCCAGAGACAAAAAACAGAAGAAAGTCAATTACTTTACTTTTTGTGATCTCGGGGAATTTTATCCTTCTATCGGCTGTGCTCCTGGTGACTACGATGTATTCTAGAATTTCTCTGCTGATAGAACTCGATGATGGTCTAAATTTCACTATTATGCAAGAACTTGGGTTTATGCTCCAGCTCCTGAGTTGCTGCACAAACACTTTAATTTATGCCGTGACCCAGAGTAAGTTCAGAGAGGAGCTGAAGAATAGGGTGAAATATCCCTTCACTGTGCTTTCGAAGATTATAAACTAACGAGGAAAACGGGAGATTTTCACACATAGACCACAATTTTGACTCACACGTTATCCCAGCCCCTCACCACTCAGTCTGTGTAATCCTGTTGTCTTGAAGGCAAACCGAGCTGATTTGATTGAGATTCCATTTGATGCAAGGTGTGTTTTGTAAACTTGGGACAGTTGCCATATGTGGAAAATCCTTTACTGTAATCACATATTTAATAAAATTAAACTGATGTGGAACATCCCCCATGCAACTGTTTATTGCGTTTTATTGCATAAGAACATAAGAAATAGGAGCAGGAGTAGGGCATTCAGCCCTTTGAGCCTGCTCCGCCATTCAATGAGGTCATGGCTGATCTTCTGCCGCCATTCCATTCACCGGCCTTATCGCCATATCCCTTGATGCCCTTACTAGTCAGAAATCTATCGACTTCTGTTTTGAATATACCCAATGACTGAGTCTCCACAGCCCTCTGGGGTAGAGAATTCCAAAGATTCACCATCCTCTGTGTGAAGAAATTTCTTCTCATCTCAGTCCTGAATGGCCAACCCTTTATCTTGAGGCTGTGGACCCTGGTTTAGACTCCCAAGCCAAGGTAAACATTCTCCCAGCATGCACCCGATTATGCCCTGTAATAATTTTGTGATCTTCAATGAGTTCCCCTCTCATTCTTCTGAATTCAAGAGAATACAGGCCTAGTTTACTGAAACTCTTCTCATACGACAGTCCCGCCATCCCAGGAATCAATCTCGTGAAACTTCGTGGCACTCCCGCTATGGCAAGTATATCCTTCCTTAGGTAAGGAGACAAAAATTGTACACAGTGCTGCAGGTACCTGGGCTGGAGCGCTTCAGCTATGAAGAGAGACTGAACATGCTGGTGTTCTTTTCCTTCGAGCAGAGAAGGCTGAGGGGGGACCTGACTGAGTTGTACAAAATTATGAGGGGCATAGATAGGGTAGACAGAAATTAACTTTCCCCTTAGTAGAGGGGTCAATAACCAGGGGGCATAGTTTCAAAGTAAGGGGCAGGAGGTTTAGAGGGGATTTGAGGAAAAACGTTTTCACCCAGAGGGTTGTTGGAATCTGGAACTCACTGCCTGGAAGCGTGGTAGGGGCAGGAACCCTCACAACATTCAAGGAACATTTAGATGATGACTTGAAACGCCATTGCATACAAGGCTACAGGACTAAGTGCTGGAAAATGGGATTAAAATAGACAGGGCTTGAAGTTCGGCGCGGACACGATGGGCCGAAGGGCCTCTTTCTGTGCTGTATAACTCTGACTCTATGACTCTAGTGTGGTCTTACCAAGGCCGTATATAATTTGAGTAAAACTTCTTTACTCCTGTACTCAAATCCTCTTGTAATGAAGGCCGGCATACCATTTGCCTTCTAAATGGCTTGCTGCAGCTGCACATTCACTTTCAGTGACTCATCTACAATGACCCCCAGGACCCTTTGAGCATCTGCATTCCCCAATCTTTCACCATTTAGGAAATACTGTGCCTTTCGGTTTTTTCTAGAAAAGTGGATAACTTTACATTTATCCACTTCATAATCCATCTGTCATGCTTTCGCCCTCTCACTGAGCCTGTCGAGATCCCCATGAAGCCTCTTCGCATCGTCTTCGCAACTGACACTGCCACCCAGCTTTGTGTCATCAGCAAATTTGGAAATGTTACATTTAGTCCCCTCATCCAAATTCATTGACATAGATTATGATTAGCTGGGGCTCAAGCACCGATCCTTGCAGTACCCCACTAGTCACAGCCTGCCATCCTGAAAAAGACCCGTTTATCCTTACTCTTTGTTTTCTCTCTGTTAACCAATTCTCAATCCATTACTCTCTGTGTTCATGGATTTTGTCCGGTCGGACTGTGATTCTATGTAATGGGCTGTAGCTGGGAAAAGATACAACACCAGTCGGCAATACCGCGAGTTCCCCGTTACAGAGACCATCTCCCCTTAGCCTCCTCTATTCCAAAGAAAATAACCCCAGCCTATCCAATCTTTCCTCATAGCTAGAATTCCCCAACCCAGGCAACATCATCGTAACTCCCCTCTGCAACCTCTCTTGCGCAATCACATCCTTCCTGTAATGTGGTGACCAGAATCGCAAGCAGCATTCTAGTCGCGGCCTAACTAGTGTTTTATACAGTTCAAGCATGACGTCACTGCTCTTATATTCTATGCTTCGGCTTAAGGAGTCAAGTATCCCGCATGCCTTCTTAACCACGATAGCAAAATACTGCGGATGCTGGAAATCCGAAATAACAACAGAGAACGCTGGAAAAACTCAGCAGGCTAGGCAGCATCCGAGGAGAGAGAAACAGAGTTAACGTTTCAGGTCGAAGACCTTTCCTTACCTACCTGCCCTGCTACCTTCAGGGATCTGTGGACATGCACTCCAAGGACCCTCTGATCCTTTGCACTTTTCAGTGTCCTACCATGTATTGTGTATTCCCTTGCCTTGTTAGCCCTTCCCAAATGCATTACCTCAAACTTCTCCCTACTGAATTCCATTTGCCGCTGTTCTGCCCACCAGAACAGTCTATTGATATCTTCCAGCAGTCTACAGCTTTCTTCTTCATTATCAACCACACGGTCAAATTTTGTATCATCTCACAACGTTTTAATCATACTTGCTACATTCAAGTCCAAATCATTGATATACACCACACAAAGCAAAGGACCCTGTACTGAGCCCTGCGGAACCCCAATTGAAACAGCCTTCCAGTCACAAAAACACCCTTTGACCCTTACCCTTTGTTCCCTGCCTCTGAGCCAATTTTGGATCCAACTTGCCACTTTGCCTTGAATTCCATGGGCTTTTACTTTCGTGGCCAGTCTGCCATGCAGGCCCTTAACAAATGCCTTGCTAAAATCCATATAGACTGCATTAAATGCACTAACCTCATCAACCCTCATTGTTACCTCCTCAAAAAAGTAATTCAAGTTAATCAGACACGACCTTCCCTTAACAGATCCATGCTGACTGTCCCTGATTGATCCGAGTCTTTATAAAGGAAGATTTATCCTGTCCCTCAGACTGTTTTCCAATAATTTTCCCACTATCGAGGTTAGGCTGACTGGCTTGTAATTACTCTGTCTATCCCTTTTTTACGTATGAGATCATCCACTGGGATCCGAGAATGCAATTTTGTAACATTTTGTTAATAGTGACAGACTAATAGGAACAGGAGGAGACCGTTCACCCCCTCAGCCCTGTTCCTTCATTCAACTAGATCCTGGATAATCTGTAACTCAATTGTATTGGCCCGCCTAGTTTCCATGTCCAGCTTCACCAGGTTGGCAAGTCCTCATTTTTAGGTTCGCCTGGTGCCCCTCCTGGCAAGCTCTTCTACACATCTCATTGACCCAGGTTTGATACCCTGGCTTAACGCTAATGGTAGAGTGAGGGATATGCCGCCTGAGAGGCTACAGTTTGGGGTTGAGTACAATGCTGCTGCTGCTGATGGACCAGAATTCTACAGAGAAAATATATGGGTTTTATGAAATATTTTATTTTATTCATATTTAACCACAAAATTAATTCATCTCTTATATATTAATTCAATATTAATGTGGTTGGTTTTACAAAATTGTTCCGCTCGGTTACATTTCGCGTGTTAGGCGAACGTGGCAACCACGGCACTATAGAAACTCTGCTCCGTGAGCTGTTGTAAGAACATCACAGAAGAGAAGCGCAGTCTACAAATGCAGGTCCGGGATTAACTTTTGTATTAATACACTTTATTATTTGAATTTCACAAAACTCATTAAACTCTGTAAAAAGATGAACAATTGTTCTAATTGATGAATCAGCTTTCTGTTTCAGACTGAAGGAAACCCTAACATGGTCACCGAGTGACAGGCAACACTTCAATAAGTGTTTTGTCTTTTGCTTGTGATGAATTTTCACCAGTTCTCATTTTACAGACGGTATTTGAGGAGTTGGTTAAAATGTTCAGTGTTTATTACAACGGGAATCTGGTGCAGCCGTTGTTCAATTTAACAAGTACCGACAATTGTCGCCGGTTTTACACAGGGGAAGCAACTCACACCTGGAGGTTCACCTGAAGCAAGTTCCAAAATAATTCATCACTCCCTGGATCCGAACCGGAAAGTTTCGCGTGTAAGGCGAGCGTGAGAATTGCTACAGGCCTGAAAAATCTGATCAGTTTGTCAGCCGCAACTCAGAAGGATGTGTTGCGGGAGAAGGTGAACCGCTGACTAACTTCTCTCTGCACTGATTGAGATTGTGTGGCTTCTCCGTCAAACAACATCACGTCTGTCCCACAATAAAACCTCTCAAAGCTTCTCCTCCGCTCTCCTATTCAAGTGATTGGCAAAAAGATCGGTAACCAGAAGTGAAACACAAACCCATCGTGATCTATACAGCAAATTAACTCAATTAACGGCCATCATACCTATATTTTATTATGTTACGGTCTTTTCCAACATTTAAAATACAAGCTTTACAAAGAAAGAAGTGGAAAAGGCTTTAGTTTATCACAAATGCACCAAATTAAATGTTCACCCGGCAGCGAGACAGAGAAAATACAGACGAAAGGAGAGAAACGAATAGCTACATATATATTTCCCATGCTTGATGTCTCTCTATTCCATCGCCAACCCTTCAGTGCCGGATAAATAATTTCAGTTAACTCCGTTTATTTCGAAAACCGGGCTTGAACCAGGAACCTTTAGATCTTCAGTCTAACTGTCGCCCAACTGATCCATTTCGGCTTCCGCGTGAATTAGCGTCTGTGTCATCCTCTTGGAGCAACATCTAAAACGGGTGGAATTGCCCCTCCCGCTCATTCCTCACTTCGGGCAATGGGGCACGACCAGATCTCGGAGCTCAGGTTGTGTTAATGTAAAGCTGGAGTGTTTATAAAGATACAAAGCCGAAACATCAGGCGGGATCTCACAGTGTTGGACACAGAGGGGAATGCACTGAAATGTTCAAATAAAGTTGCAGCACAGAACGGGTGTGCAAAATTCACCGTTGTTTTCTCGGCACTGATGGGTTTTGAAGGGAGAGACGGACCGAAGTCCCACTGAGCCCCACTGACCCAGAGCCAAGCTGAAATTATGTCAAGTTAAATCTTCAGCAGCGAGCAGCTGGAGAGAGATCAGAGTCCCGAATCAAGGCGAGATTTTCTGATACTGTTTTTGAATCTCATTTATCTCAAACACTCCTTGAACTCTCTGCCAGGGTAATTCAGAGCTGGGGATCGCCTTTAAAATCAGCATAAAAATGTTAAATACCAACCGCACAAGGTGCAGGGAGGCGGCACTTGTCTCCGCCCCAGTGCCTCAGCTGGTTTACAAATCAGGAACCATTTCCCCCCCAATCCTCAGGTTGAGCAACAAAATCACCAGAGAGTGATATGTTCGTCTCACTGATCGATAATAAAACTCAGATCTTCTGCTCAATTTGCCTTCCAGTGTTATCAGTGATGCTCAGTATTAATGTCTCTGCTTTTCATTGTGTTCGAGCTTTACCTGATAAATATTTCATGTAAAAAAGGAGTAGCACCAATTGGGTTTATGACAAGTCCCCATCTCCTGTGATTTCCCAATTGCTACCCACACTTCGCGGATTCTCTCACTCAACAGGACATATCAACATAAGATCATAACAACTGGGATCAGGAGTCGGCCAGACGGACCCTCGCGGTTTCTCCGTCATTCAATAAGATCATGGCTGATCTAATAACTCAACTCCACTTTCCTTCCCTAACCACATATCTCTTAATTCCTCTGGATCCAAAAATCTATCTATCTTAGCTTTGAATATACTCAACGACTGAGAATCCACAGCACTTTGGGGCAGATAATTCCAAAGTTTCTCAACCCTCTGAGTGAAGAAATTCCTCCTCATCTCAGTATTAAAAGGCCGGCCCCTTATCCTGGGCCTATGCCCCCTGGTTCCAGACTCTCCAGCCAGGGGAAACATTCTCTCAGCATTTACATTGTTAATCCCCCTCAGAATCTGATATGTTTCAATGAGATCACCGGTCGTTCTTCTAAACTCCAGAGAGTATATGCCCAATCTACTCAATCTCTCCTCATGGGACAATCTTCTCAACCCAGTGATCAATCTCGTGAACCTTCGTTGCACCGCCTCTTAGGCAAGTATGTCCTTCCTTAAATAAGGGGACCAGAACTGTGCTTGTACTCTAGCTTTGGTTTCACCAGAGCCCATTACAATTAGAATCATTGAATCAAAGAATGGTTACAGCACAGAAGGAGGGCATTCCAAGAGCGAGAGCAGTTCAGCTAATCCCACTCCCCCGCCCTTTCCCATAGCCTGTATTTTGTTCATCCGGTACTCATCCAATTCGCTTTTGAAATCCACAGTTGAATCTGCCTCCACCACCCCTTCAAGCAGTGAATTCCAGATCCTAACCACTCGCTGCGTAAAAAAGTATTTCCTCATGTATACTTTCGTGCTTCAACCAATCACCATTTATCTGTGTACTCTGGTTCTCGACGCTTCCGCCATTGGGAACAGTTTCCCTCTATCTACTCTGTGAACACCTCTATCAAATCTCCTCTCATCCTTCTCTGCTCTAAGGAGAACAACCCCAGCTTCTATATTCTATCCACGTAACTGAAGTCCTTCATCCCTGGAACCATTCTAGTAAATCTTTTCTGCGCCATCTCAAATCCTTCACATCCTCCTAAAGTGCAGTGCCCAGAATTGGACACAATACTCCAGTTGAGGCCGAACACATGTTTTATAAAGGTTCATCGTAACGTCCTTGTTTTTGTACTCTATCCCTCTATTTATGAAGTTAAGAATTCCATTTGATTTTTGAAACGCTTTCTGATCCTGCCCTGCCACATTCAACGATTTCTGCACATATACGCCAAGGACTATCTGTTCATGCACCCCCTTTAGAATTGTCCCCTTTAGTTTATATTGCCTCTCCTCCTTCCTTATACCAAAATATATCATTCACACTTTTAAGGGTTAAATTTCATCTGCCATGTGTTCGCCCATTCCACCAGCCTGTCTATGTCTTCTTGAAGTCCAACACTATGCTCCTCACTATTCAGTATAATTCCAAGTTTTGTGTCATCTGCAAATTTTGAAATTGTGCCCTGTACACCCAAGTCTAAGTTTTTAATATATATATATATCAAGAAACGCAGTGGCCCTATATGGACCGCTGTGAAACCCGACTATATCCCTTCCTCCAGTCTGAAAACCAACCGTTCACCACTACACTCTGTTTCCTGTCACTTAGCCAATTTCGTTTCCATGCTGGCACTGCCCCTTTTATTCCATGGGCTTGAACTTTTCTGGCAAGGCTATTATGTGACACTTTATCAAACGCGTTTTGCAAGTCCATGTACACCACATCAACCGCATTGCCCTCATCAACCTTCTCTGTTACCTCATCAAAAAACTCAATCAAGTTAGTTATACACGATTTGCCTTTAACAAATCCATGCTGGCTCTCCTGAATTAATCTATACTTGTCCATACTTGTCCAAGTGACTTTTAATTTTGTACTGGATAATCGTTTCTAAAATCTTCCGCACTACCGAGGTTAAACTGACTGGCCTATAGTTGCTGGGTTTATCCTTACACCCTTTTTGAACAAGGGTGTAACATTTTTAATTTTCCAGTCCCCTGGCACCAGCCCCGTATCTAAGGAGGATTGGAAGATTATGGCCAGTACCTTCACAATTACCACCTTTAATTCCCTCATCATCCTAGAATGCATCCCATCCGGTCCTGGTGACTAATCTGCTGTAAGTTCAGCCAGCATTTCTAGTACATCCTTCTTATCAATGTTTATCCCGATTGCAGCAAGACTTCGTTACTCTTGTACTCCATCCCTCTAGCAATAAAGGCCAACATGCCATTTGCCTTCCCAATTGCTTGCTGTACCTGCATGCTATCTCTGTGTTTCTTGTACTAGTACACCCGAATCTCTCTGAACAAAAACATGTAATAGTTTGTCACGATTTAAAAATGTTCTGCTTTTCCTACCAAACTGAATAACCTCACATTTCCCCACATTATACTCCATCTGCCACCTTAATGCCCACTAACATAACCAGTCTATATCCCCTTGCAGGCTCTTTGCGTCCTACTCACATCTTACTTTTCCACCTAGCATTGTATTGTCAGCAAACTTGAATACATTGCACTCGGTCCCTTCATCTAATTTATTAATATAGATTGTACATAGCTGAGGCCCAAGAAATGAACCTTACAGCACCTCACTAGCTACAGCCTGCCAATCTGATAATGACCCATTGATGATTCTCTGTTTTCTGTTTGTTAACCAATTCTTTATTCATGCTAACACCTTAACCCAAACCCATTTGCCCCTATCTTACTTAACGACCTTTTATATGGCACCTTATCGAATATCCTTTGGAAATCCAAGACCACGACATCCTTTGGTTCCGCTTTATCTACCCTGCTAGTTACATCCTCAAAAATCTCCAAGAAATTTGTCATACACAGTTTACCTTTCATGAAACAATGTTGAATCTGCCGAATCATATCATAATTTTCTCAGTACGTTGTTAGCACTTCCTTAAAAATGGATTGCAGTATTTTCCAGACGATTGATGGCAGGCAAACGGTCCTGTATTTCCTGCTTTTCTCTTTTCCTCCTGTCTTCAATACCGGGGTTACATTTGCTACCTTCCAATCCGCTGGGATCTTTCCGAAATTTAGGGGATTTTGGAAGATCAAAACCACAGGAGAAGTCGTGCTGGAAATTCCAGGAAATTTGAGAAGGAATTTTGACCGGAGTTGACGAAATGTTCCGGAGAATACTTCATTCCGACTGGAAATCGCTTTGAATGATCACATGGCCGGGAGACACCGAGACAATTCGATGAGACTGTGAAGCAAGTCAAGTGAAATCAGGAACATGGTGAGCAACGGTGTGAAGGTAACTGAACGGTTGGAAGTGGTTACCCCAGGGGTCAGTGTTGGACCCACATTCCTTCACCGTATACAGAGACTGTTCGGATTTGGGAATCAGGAGCACAATCTGAACATTTGCTGATGGCACAAAAGTAGCATGTTTGACAAACAGTAATGAGACTGTAAATGTGTTTAGAAAGACATTGTGCAGAAAGGAAAAAATCAACCTGTCACTCAATTATTTTAGTCTTAAATTGATATCCTCTAGTTACCGGTTCAGTAACCAGTGGGGGTAGTTTTTTTCTCAGTTACGTCATCAAAACCCCCTGAAAATGTTGAACCCCTCTATCTTTCCACTATTCAACTTCTCTACTCTGAAGAAAAGTTATGTTAAGACGCCCGTGCTTGGGATCATTTTAGTGAATCTCTTCTGCACCTCTCCATGGCCTTGACATTCTTACTAAAATAATGCACCAAAAACTGGACACATTATTCTGACTTTGGCCTAACCAATGATTTGTCCAGGTGTAGCATTAAATCTGCATTTAAACTCTAAGCCCTTATTTATAATTCCTCGGATCCCATGTTGAATTTTGTAACTCAGGTTTTTGAACTTGCCTCCCACTTTTAAAGAATAGTGTATCCGAATCCCTGAATCTCTCTGCTCCTCTAATCATTTTACAGTGTTACCGTATACTGTCTATTTCCTCTCCTTATTTTTCTCATCTCACATCTACACGCATTAATTTCCATGTGACATCTACCTGTCCAATCTGCTCAGCTGTCCACCTCCTCCTGAAGTTGTCTACAGTCCTCTTCATGGTTAACCTCACTCCTTATCTTTGTGGCAGCTGCAAAGTTTGATATTGTGCCCTCAACATCCAAATTCAGGTCAATCATATCCACATATATTGAGAAAAGCAATGGTGCCCACACTGACACCTGGGGATCAACACTGTTTCAATCCTTCCAGTGCCAAAAACATGTTTTAACCACAACTGTCAGTTTCTTGTTATTTACCCCTCCTGTCTCTCTCTCCTTTTCAACCTCGCACACACTTTAACCCTTAGTTCACGTACACAAACAGAGTCTTTTCCCCTTTTCTCTTTCTCAAGAATAAAAACTGATTCTCGGCGTTGTCTCCCATAATCTTGCTTTCTCCTTCTCACTCTTATATACACACAGCATCTATCCAACTCCCTCCATCACTTGCAGGCTCTTTCCTCATTCACATGCTCAATCTCACACACAGACGGAGAATCACTCTTTACACAGAGACTCTCTGAGACACACTTTCACATACAGACTTTCAGATACATTCTCACACAGCCTGAGTCTCTCAATCAATCACACACATCCTCTCAGTCTCATACACTGACTCTCTCAGACTCACTCTCACACACAGACTCTCTCTGCATCTCTCATTATTGTGCTCAGGCCCTTGTCCCCTCTTTTATACACAGATTCTGTCTCCCATCTCTTGCACAGACAACGACTTTCCACCTCCTCTCTCAGACATCTTGACTTGTTCAGCCTTTGCTCTGATGTACAGATCTCTCTCCCCTCTGTCTCCCATACACTCTTGCCCCCAGCTCTCAGAAATTGTCTCCCCATTTCACTCATACACACAAATTCTCTGCCTTTCTGTTATACACACACAGACTAATGTTGCATTCAAACAATTGCATTTCTTAACCCTTTCATAATCTTAAAGACTTCTATTAGGTCGCCCCTCAGCCTCTTTTCTGGAGAGGAGTCCCAGCCTGTTCCACCGTTCCTGACAAGTATAACCTCTTAGTTTTTGTATCATGCTTGCAAATATTTTTTGCACCTTCTCCAGTGTCTCTATGTCCATTTTATAATATGGAGACCAGAACTGTGAAAATGAAACTTAAATGTGATTTTAACAAGTTTCGATACAGTTTAACATAACATCTCTGCTTTTCAATGCTATCCCTCTAGAAATGAACCCAAGGGCTTGGTTTGCTTTTTTATGGCCTTATTAACCTGCGTCGCTACTTTTACTGATTTGTGTATCTGTACCCCCAGATCCCTTTGCTACTCCACTCCATTTAGGCTCTTAAATTCCAAGCAGTATGTGGCCTCCTTATTCTTCCTACCAGAATGTAACACCTCTCGCTTATCTATATTGAAATTCATTTGCTAATTACACGCCCATTCTTCAAGTTTATTATTGTGCCCTTGTATTTTATCGTAGTCTTTCTCAGTATTAACTTTACTCCCCAATTTGGTGTCATCTGTAAATTTCGAAATTTTATCTCCGATTCCCGAGTCCAAATCATTTATATAAATTCTGAACAACAGTGGTCCCAGCACCGACCCTTGTGGAACACCACTTTCCACCTTTTGCCAGTCTCAGTAGCTACCCTTAACCCCGACTCTCTGTTTTCTGTTCTACAGCAAGCTTGCTATCCATTCTACTACCGGTCCCCTGACTCTACATGCTCTGTCCATAGTCATGTGTCAACTAGGCGGTATCATATTGAAGACTTTTTAAAATCCAAATTTATTACGTTTACTCTGTTACCCATGTCTTCTCTTTTCTTTTCACATCATTCATGGGATGTGAACGTTGCTGGCAAGACCAACATTTATTGCCCGTCCCTAATTGCCCTTGAGAGGTGGTGGCCGCCTTCTTGAACCGCTGCAGTCTGTGAGTTGATGGTACTCCCGCAGTGCTGTTAGGGAGGGAGTTCCAGGATATTGTCCCAGTGTCGAAGGAGCGGCGATATATTTCCAAATCAGGATGGTGTGTGACTTGGAGAGAACTTGGAGGTGATGGTGTGCCCATGCGCCTGCTGCCCTTGTCCTTCTAGGTGGTGGAGTTTGAGGGTTTGGGAGGCGCTGTTGAAGAAGCCTTGGCGAGTTGCTGCAGTGCATTTTTATGAGGTATAAGCTGCAGCCACGGTGCGCCTGTGGTTGAGAGAGTGAATGTTTAATTTGGCGGCTGGGTTGCTGATCAAATGGGCTGCTTTGTCCTGGATGGTGTCCAACTTCTTGAGTGTTGTTGGAGCTGCACACATCCAGGCAAGTGGAGAGTGTCAGCCTGGATTTTGTACTTGACTCTCTGGACGGGGCTTGAACACAACCTTTAGGATTACAGAGGCGAGAGAATCATACCAATGAGCCAAGGCCGACAGCGAGTACTTCAGAACGGCTCTTAATTATTTTGTCCCGTAATTCGATGAGTCTTTCTTCCACAGGAGAAGTCGTGCTGGAACTTCCAGGAATTTTGAGAAAATCGCACCGGATTTGAAGAAATGTTCCGGAGAATACTTGATTCCGACTGGAAACTGCTTTGGATAATCACATGGCCGGGAGGCACCGAGACAATTGGACGAGACTGTGAAGGAAGTCAAGTGAAATCAGACGACATGGTGTGCAACTGTCTGAATGTAACTGGGGGATCCCCGGGGTAATGGCCACTCTGTTCAGCTGGGCAGTTTAAAAGGAAGTGGAACAGTGCGGGGAGAAAGTTGGCGGAGGACAGTTAATGGGAATGCTCAGATTGGTGAAGGGTTGGAAGTGGTTACCCCAGGGGTCAGTGCTGGGCCCACTTTTCTTCTCCGTATACAGTTTGGATTTGGGAATCAGGAGCACAATCTGAACATTTGCTGATGGCATAAAAGTAGGAGGCTTGAAAACATAATGAGACTTTAAATGTGTTCAGGGAGACGTTGTGTATAAATGAAGAATCAACCCGGCACTCAACTATTTTGATATAAAATTGATATCCTCAAGTTACCGACTCACTAACCAGTGGGGATAATTTTTTTCTCAGTTGCTTCATAAAAAAAAACATCAAAATGTTGAACCCTTCTATCTGAGCTTTTCAACTTCTCTTCTCAAAGAAAAGTTATATTTACACTCCCGACCTTGGGATCATCTTAGTGAATCTCTTCTGCACCTCTCCATGGCCATGACATTCTTACTAAAGTAATGCACCAAAAACTGGGGACAATATTCTGACTGTGGCCTAACCAATGATTTGTCCAAGTGCAGCATTAACTCTGTTTTTATATTCTATTTCCTTATTTAAAAATCCTCGGATCCCATGTGGAATTTTGTAAAACAGCTTTATCAACTTGTCTCACACTGATAAAGATTTGTGTATCTGAATCTCTGAATCTCTCTGCTCCTCTACTCCTTTTTCTGTTTTACTGTAGAGTGCCTATTTCCTCTCCTTATTCTTCTCTCCCCCACTCTCCCTCTCCCCCTCTCTCCATCTCCCCCACACTCTCTCTCCATCTCCCCCACAATCTCTCTCCATCACCCCCTATCTCCATCTCCCCCACACTCTCTCTCCCTCTCCCCCAACTCCCTCTCCCTCCCCCACTCTCTCCCTCTCCATACCCCACTCTCTCTCCCTCTACCCCCACTCTCTCTCCATCTCCCTCCCACTCTCTCTCCCTCTCCCCAACTCTCTCTCCCTCTCCCCCAACTCCCTCTCCATCCCCCACTCTCTCCCTCTCCATCCCCCACTCTCTCTCCCTCTACCCCCACTCTCTCTCCCTCTACCCCCACTCTCTCTCCCTCTCACTCCCACTCTCTCTCCCTCTACCCCAACTCTCTCTCCCTCTCCCTCGCACTCTATCTCCCTCTCCCAAACTCTCTCTCCCTCTCCCCCCCACTCTACCTCCTTCCCACACCCTCTCTCTCCCCCACTCAGCCCCTCACTATCTCTCCCTCTCCCCCACTCTCTCTCCTTCTCAGCCAACAACTCTCTCTCCCTCTCACCCCGCCCCCCGCTCTCTCTCCTTCTCACCCAACAAATCTCTCTCTCCCTCTCAGCCCCCCACACTCACTCTCTCTCCGCCCCACTCTCTCTCCCTCCCCCTCTCTCTCCCTCTCCCCCACTCTCTCTCCCTCTCAGCCCCCACTCTCTCACCCCCTCACTCTCTCCTCTCTTTCAAGCCTCTCATACATTGTATCCCGTACTTCTCGTACGCAGACATTTCCCCTATCCTCACTCTCATAAATAAAGAATGTTTCTCCCCCTTGTCTATAAAATAGAGAAAATACACTTCATTCCCTTCTGTAAGAGGCCTCCTGTTTTAAAGTCAGCAGGAAATGACTAGCCCTTTCTGTCAACATTTGTAATTAGACTTGCTTATTGACACTTTAAATGTTGCCAACATTTAACTGCACCTCACAGTGTCAGGACAGTCACGGTTATTATCAGTCTTTCATGCATCTTCTTGCCCACTGCATCTCCCTAACAACCTTAGATTATTACAGGCACGGCTATCAATCAATTCACTGCCAATGTGAAAAATGCAACATTTGAAACTTAGCAACGTGTGCAAGACTGGAATCAGGGAGTGCCTTGGCCGTGGGGAGTGATAACTTCTCCTGAGCATTAAGATATTCATTAGGCCTAAACCCTTCCTGTATTGCTCAGTAGCCAATGAGTGAGGAACTAAGAGACCACAGGCCGAGGATGGAGCCTTGGCCCTTCCTGTATTTATCTGTAGTCCACTGAGTGAGGACCGAACAGACCACATGCTGCGGATGGAGCCTAGGCCTTTCCAGTTCTGTGTGGGGCTCAGCACCATACCAAGTGAAGGATTTAATATACCTCAGTCTGGGATGGAGCCTCAGTCCTTCCTCCAGATGATCTGAATTATATGATTGATCATTGATTTTGGCCGATTTATTACTACACCTTGGAATTCAGCAGAACCTGCTTCATTATCAGTCGAAGTGAGCCAACAACCGCCTCCCTGCAACAACATACAAGAATAAGCCAGCAATAGGTCTGGCTGGTTTAGTCTGCAGAGCCTGAGACTTTTACTAATCTTCCAGTGGATGTCGGGTCGAGCCCCAGGTTGGACGGTTGATGTTTCAGATTTTTAGCTTAATTTCACATGCGATCCCCAGCTCTGAATTCCCCGGCAGTGAATTCAATGAGTATTTGATATAAATTAGTTTCAAAATCAGTATCAGCAAAATCTGTCCTTGATTCGGGACTCCGAACTGTCACTAGCATCTCGCTGCTGAAGATTGAATTTGATATAATTTCACCTTGGCTCTGGGTCAGTGCGTCTCAGCGGGCCTTCGGCCCGTCTGTCCCTTCACAACCCATCAGGGCCCAGAAAGCAGCAAGTAATTTTATACAGAATTTGTGTTATGTAATTTTTTATAAACGGTTCTATATTTTTCACTCTGTGCCCAAGACCCAGAGATCTCCCCTGGTGTGTCGGCTTTGTATCTTTATCAACACTCCAGCTTTACATTAACACAATCTGAACTCCGAGATCTGGTCGGGTCCCATTGCCACGAAGTGAGGAACGAGCGGGAGGGATAATTCCACCCGGGATTAGATTTCAATCCAAGAGGATGACACAACGGTCAATTTACCGTGAAGCCGAAAAAACTCAGTTGGCAGTGCGTTAGATTGACGATCTGAAGGTTCATGGTTCAATTCCCGCTGGCGGCAGATTTTGGTTAATTTCAGTTTCTTTCCGGTCCGGTTCTCGAACTGAACAATTGAATCTGGGATTATTTATCCGACGCTGAAGGGTTACGGATAGAATAGAGAGACATCAAGGATGGGAAATATTTATTTTGTTTCATATTAATCTATTTCCTTCTGTGCTTTTCTCTGCTTGTTTTCTCTCTTGGTGCCGGGGGAACATTTCATGATGTATTCGTCCTGAACTGAAGCCTTTTGCGCATCTCGCGGTGTCTGTCTCTTCCTGCGTGTGACCATTAACGGGAACAGGCCGCCAGTTCAACGTTAATTAGCAAACCCAGTAACACAAATAAACGGAAAGATGTGTCTCACCGCCCCGGTTGGCAAAGGTGCAATGGATGATACGCCAGATAATTCCCCCGTGAGATTCTGTGTGGATTGGTTTCATTGTAAAGCTTGAATTTTTAATGATACGAAAGACCATAATATGAAATTGGGATGGCCCATCGGGGATTGTAACCGCGACCTTGGCGTTATTAGCACCACGGTGTAACTAATAGATCGTTTCGATAAATCAGGTGAGAATGTAAATCAAAATTAACAGAAAAAGAATGCACGATAATCTATCAAACTTAATTATGCAAATTATTGTTGCACCAGCTCGTCCCGATTACTCTGGCCCGATGTAAAACCAGTTTGCAGGACTCTAAGCCACTGTGAAAACGCTGTGATTCGGACGTGATTCGAACCCCAGCCTTCTTTTTTGAAGTCAGACCCGCTTCCGTCGCGCCTAGAGCCTGATGCAGAGGAGTAAGCTCGGTACCGCCCGCCGCCCGGGCTCTCGGAGTGCGAGAGCCGGAAGCAGCAGCAGCCAGACCGCCTCAACAACAACGCAGGATCCCCGCTATCTAATCCGGCCGCTGCCGGCGGAGAGCTGCGGCTCCCGGCCTGAGCAGTGTCTGGGAGCCGCCTGCCGCTCTCTCTTTACTGAACGGGACTGATCGGTGCAGCTCACACACAGGCTCAGCAATCCCACTCATGACAGAGTCACTTCTTTAAGCGTTTCTCCACTCCTGACTCACGGGGCCAAAACCACATCTGACGCTTAGCGAAGATCTGCTCAACCCGTCTTTACAGTGAATGAATCTTCAGTTCACCATCTCTGATGTGCCGATCACTGTCTGGAAACATCAGGTTGGGAATATTTCCCTATTATATTAGTGGGGTTGGAGCGGGAGGAGCTGTTGAAGCGGGAGGTTTGGAAGGGGTGAATGGGGAAGCAGCGGAGAGACGGCGGGAGTGAGAAGGGCAGCGAGGAGGGCCGCGGCCGTTAGAGCGGAAGGAATGGAAGAAACACAAATTCACAAATGCTGGAAGCACTGAGCAAGTGAGACACAGCAGGAGTGAAGACAAGTGAGTCAACAGTTGGTTGGAGCGCGGTGCTTACAGAGCTCGGGTCCTGGGCTCGGGCCCATTCTGGACCAGACCAAATGTTACAAATCATTTCTCCGTCTCATTAACAATTGAAATGAAATTTTTACATGGAAATCCATGAATGAAATGATAAAGTGAGATCGATACTGAGGAAAATCGATTACAATGTTTGGAAGGAGCTCCAGTTCAAAAAGGGCAGAAGATCTGAATTATATGATTGATCATTGATGTTGGTCGATTTATTTCTACACCTTGGAATTCAGGAGAACCTGTTTCAATATTTGTAGAACAAGCTGAGTCCCTGGGGCGGAGACACCAGCTGCCATCCTGTACTAAAATACAAGGAGTGGCGACTGACATCAGGCCAGGCTCGCTCAGTCAGTAGAGCCTGAGACTTTTAATTTCAGGGATGTGGGTTGGTGCCCCTGAGTGGGCGGGCTGCGTTTAAAATTGTTGGGATGAATTCGCTGGCGATCCCCAGTTCTGAATCCCCGGCAGTGTCACCTCGCTAAAACCGAGTCTACCTCCGGCACGATTTTCTTCACATCATAATTGTTGTTTTAATCGAAAAGCTCACTCACTCTCTCACACACTGCCTGTCTGGTACACACACTCTCACACTCAACCTGAGTCTCACTCTCTCACACACTGGCTGTCTGGTACACACACTCTCAAACTGAACCTGAGTCTCATTCTCTCACACACTGGCTGTCTGGTACACACAATCTCACATTCACCGGAGTCTGACTCTCTCACACACTGGCTGTCTGGTACACACACTCTCACACTGAACCTGAGTCTCACTCTCTCACACACTGGCTGTCTGGTACACACACTCTCAAACTGAACCTGAGTCTCATTCTCTCACACACTGGCTGTCTGGTACACACAATCTCACATTCACCCGAGTCTGACTCTCTCACACACTGGCTGTCTGGTACACACAACCTCACACTCACCGGAGTCTGACTCTCTCACACACTGGCTGTCTGGTACACACAACCTCACACTCACCGGAGTCTGACTCTCTCACACACTGCCTGTCTGGTACAAACACTGTGACATTCAACCTCAGTCTCACTCTCTCACACACTGGCTGTCTGGTACACACAATCTCACACTCAACCTGAGTCTCACTCTCTCACACACTGGCTGTCTAGTACAAACACTCTGACACTCAACTTGAGTCTCACTCTTTCACACACTGGCTGTCTGTTAAACACACTCTCACACTCAACCTGAGTCTCATTCTCTCACAGAATGACTCTTTCAGACTCACTTACACACAACCGCTGAGTCTCACTGTCTCAAACACTGAGTCTTTCAGATTGAGTCTCACACGCTGACTAACTCTGCAACTCTCACTATTATACTCAAGCCCTCCGTCCTCTCTTTTAATCGCAGATTCACTCTCCAATCGCTTGCACAGGCAACGACATTTCACCTCCTCTTAGACAACCTGACCTGCTCCATTAGCTCTGATACACAGGCTCTCTCTCTCATTTCTGTCTCTCATACACTCTCACCCCCTCCTACCTATCTCAGATATGTCTCTCCTTTTCTCATACTCGCAAACTCTCTACTTTTTCTGTTTTACCCACACAAACTCTTGTTTCATTCAAACAATTATATGTCTTCGCCCTTTCATGAACTTAAAGCCCTCTATGACGTCACCCCTCAGCCTCCTTTTTTCTAGTAAAAAGAGTCCCAGCCTGTTCAGCCTTTCCTGATATGTAGAACATCGTAGTTTTGATATCGTCCTTGTAAGTCTTTTCTTCACCAACTTCAGTGTCTCTACATCTTTTTTATAATATGGAGACCAGAACTGTGCACGTTAATCTTAAATGCGGTCCAACCAAGTTTTGATACAAGGTTAACATAACTTCTCTACTCTTCAATTTAGAAATCAATCCCAAAGATTGGTTTGCTTTATTATGGCATTATCGGCCTGCGTCGCTACATATTGTGATTTGTCTATCTGTACCCCCAGAACGCTTTGCTCCTCTACTCCAGTTCGACCTTTAATTTCCAAGCAGGGTGTGGCCTCCTTATTCTTCCGATCAGTATGTAACACCTCTCACTTATCTATCTTGAAATTCATTTGCCAATTACACATCCATTCTGCACGTTTATTAATGCTATCTTGTATTTTGTCGCAGTCTTATTCAGTATTAACTATAGTCCTCGAATTAGGTGTCAGCTGCCAATTTTGAAATTGTACTTCGGATTCCCAATTCTAAATTGTTTATTTAAATTGTGAACAACACTGGTCCCTTGTGGAACATCACTTCCCATCTTTTGCCAGTCTGAGTAGCTATCCTTAGTCCCTACACTCTGTTTTCTGTTCTGCAGCCAGCTTGCTATCCATTCTGCTACCTGTCCACTGACTCTACATTCTCTGACTATATTCATAAGTTTATTCTGCAGTATCTAATTGAAGGCCTTTTGAAAACCCAAATCTATTATGTCTACTCTGTTACACTTGTCATCTTTTTTTATTCATTCATGGGATCTGGGCGTCGCTGCCAAGACAAGTATTTATTGCCCACCCCTAATTTCTCTTGAAGAGGTGGTGGTGAACCGCCTTCTTGAACCGCTGCAGTCCACGAGGTGAAGGTACTCCCACACTGCTGTTAGGGAGGCAGTTCCAGGATTTTGACTCAGCGATGATGAAGGAACGGCGATATATCTCCAAGTCAGGATGGTGAGTGACTAGGAGGGGACCTGGGTGGTGATGGTGTTCCCATGCGCTTGCTGCTCTTGTCCTTCTAGGTGGTGGAGGTCGAGCGTTTAGGAGGTGCTGTCGAAGAAGCCTTGGCGAGTTACTGTTTGTACGCACTGCAGCCATTGTGTGCCTGAGATGGAGGGAGTGAATGTTTAAGGTGGTGGCTGGGGTGCTGATCAATCGGGCTGCTTTGTCCTGGATGATGTTAAGCTTCTTGGGTGCTGTTGGAGCGGCATTCATTCAGGTCAGAGTCCCCTTTGTGCTTCACTGTCTGGAGGAGGACTTGAACACACAACCTTCATGATTCTAGAAGCGAGAGAGTGGTACCAATGCGTCAAGGCCGACACCGATTACTTCAGATCGGTCCTTAATTTTTTAGTCCCCTGACTCGATGTGTCTTTCTACCACAGGAAGTGTCGTGCTGGAACTACCAAGAAGTTTGAGAAAACTGCATCGTATATGATGAAATGTTCCAGAGAATACTTGAGACCAACTGGAAACTGCTTTGGATGATCACGTGGCCGAGAGACACCGAGACAATTCGATGAAACTGTGAAGGACGTCAATTGAAATCAGGTGACATGGCGAGCAACTGTCTGAAGGTAACTTGGGGATCCCCGGGGTAATGGCCACTCTGCTCAGGTGGGCAGTTTAAAAGGAAGTGGTACAGTGCGGGGAGAAAGTTGGCTGAGGACAGGAAACAGAAGGTCAGCGTTAATGGGAGTTGCTCATATTGGAGAAGGGTTGAAAGCGGTTACCCCAAGGTTCAGTGCTGGGACCACTTTTTTTCTCTGTACATATCCCTTTGCAGGCTCCTTGTGTCCTCCTCACATCTTACTTTTCCACCTAGCTTTGTATCGTCAGCAAACTTGGATACATTGTACTCGATCCCGTCATCTCAATACTTTTGCAATCAGGAGCACAATCTGAACATTTGCTGATGGCAGAAAAGTAGGAGGCTTGTCAAACATTAATGAGTTTTTAAATGTGTTCAAGTAGTAAGGAAAAATCAACCTGTCACTTAATTATTTTGGTCTTAAATTGATACCCTCTCGTTACCGACTCACTAATCTGTGGGAATATTTATTTTCTCAGTTAATTCCTCAAAACCCCCGTAAAAATCTGAACCCTTCTATCTGATCTCCTTTTCAACATCTCTACTCTTAAGAAAAGTTACGTGAGAACTCCTGTCATTGGGATCATCTTAGTGACTCTTTTCTGCACCTCTCCATGGCCTTGACATTCTAACTAATGGAAGGCACCAAAAACTGGACTTAACATTCTGACTGTGGCCTAAACAATGATGTGTCCAGGTGCAGCCTTACCTCAGCTTTTATACTCTATGCCCTTATTTATAAATCCTTGGATCTCATGTGTATTTTTCTAAAACTGCATTGTCAACTTGCCTCCCACTTTTAAAGATTTGTGTATCTGAATCTCTGAATATCTCTGTTCCTCTACTCCTTTTTGCAGTTTTACCGTATAGTGTCTATTTCCTTTCCTTAATCTTCTCACCTGACATCTTTCCGCATTAATTTCCATCTGACAGCTACCTGCCCAATCTGCTCACCTGTCTATCTCTTCCTGAAGTTGTCTACAGTCCACATCTGTGTATTTGGATTTCCAGAAAGCATTCGATAAGGTGCCACATAAAAGGTTACTGCACAAGTTAAGAGCGCACGGGGTTGGGGGTAATATATTGGCATGGATAGGGGATTGGCTAACGATAAGAAAATAGAGATTCGGGATAAATGGGTCATTTCCGGTTGTCAATCAGTAACTAGTGGGGTGCCACAGGGATCAGTGCTGGGGCCTCAACAATTTACAAAATATATTAATGACCTGGATGAAGGAACCAAGTGTACTGTAGCCAAATTTGCTGATGATACAAAGATAGGTGAGTTTGCAAGTTGTGAGGAGGAAAGAAAGAGTCTGCAAAGGGATATAGATCGGTTAAGTGAGTTGGCAAAAATTTGGCAGATGGAGTATAATGTGGGAAAATGTGAGGTTATCCACTTTGGAAGGAAGACTGAAAAAGCAAATTATTATTTAAATGGGGAGATATTACACAATGCTGAGGTACAGAGGGATCTGGGTGTCCTAGTACATGAAGCACGAAAAGTTAGCATGCAGGTACAGCAAGTAATTAGGAAGGCTCATGAAATGTTGTCCTTTATTGCAAGGGGTATGGAGTATAAAAGTAGGGAAGTTTTGATGCAACTTTACAGGGTGTTGGAGAGACCGCACCTGGAGTACTGTGTACAGTTCTGGTCTGCATATTTAAGGAAGGATATACTTGCATTGGAGGCAGTGCAGAGAAGGTTCACTAGGTTGATTCCTGGGATGAAGGGGTTGACGTATGACGAAAGGTTGAGCAGGTTGGGCCTATACTCATTGGAGTTTAGAAGAATGAGAGTTGATCTTATTGAAACATATACGATTCTGAGGGGGATTGAAAGGGTAGATGCTGAGAGGATGTTTCTCCTAGTGGGGGCATCTAGAATTAGGGGGCATAGTTTCAGAATAAGGGGTCGCCCATTTAAGACGGAGATGAGGTGGAATTTCTTCTCTCAGAGGGTCATGAATCTTTGTAATTCTCCACCCGAGAGAGCTGTGGAGGCGGAGTCATTGAATATATTCAAGGCGGAGATTGACAGACATTTGAACTACAAGGGAGTCACGGGGTATTGGGAGAGAGCGGGAAAGTGGTGTTGAGGCCAAGATTGGATCAGCCATGATATTATTGAATAGCGGGGCAGGTTCGAGGGGCCGATTGGCCTACTCCTTCTCCTGTTACTTATGATCTTACGTTTTTATGTTAATCTCACTCGGTATCTTTGTGGAAGCTGCAATTTTTGTTATTGGGCCCCCAACACCCAAATACAGGTCAATCATATCCACATATATTGAGAAAAGCAATGGTGCCCACACTGACCCCTGGGGATCAACACTGTTTAAATCTTTCCAGTGCAAAAAACAGCTGTTAACCACAACTCTCAGTTTTGTTATTACCCATCCTGTCTGTCTCTCTCTCTCTCCTTTCCAAACTCTCACGTTATTTATCTCTTAGTTCTCGTAAACAAAGAAACTCTCTTACCATTTTCTCTCTTTCATAAACAACAACAAGTTGTATCTATAAAGCGCCTTCAAAGTAGTGAAACGTTCCAAGGCGCTTCACAGGAGAGTTATAAGACTAAAATTTGACACCGAGCCACATAAGTAGAACATAGGGCAGATGACCAAAAGGTTGGCCAAAGAGGTAGGTTTAAGGAGCGTCTTAAAGGAGGCAAGAGAGGTAGAGCGGAGGAGAGGTTTAGGAAGGGAATACCTGAGTTTCGGGCCTAAACAACAGAAGGCACAATGCTTGAGCGATTATAATCGGGGAGCTCAAGAGGGCAGAATTAGAGGAACACAGATATCTAGGGGCGGGGTGGGTCTTATGGGGATGGAGGAGATAGGGCGCGGCGAGGCCATGTAGGGAGTTGAAAACAAGCATGAAAATGTTATATTTCGAGGTGCTGCTTCACGGGGAACGATGTTGGTCAGCGAGCGCAGGAGTGATAGGTGAAGGGAAATTGCGAGTTTGGATACAGGCTGCCGAAGTTTGGATGACCTCAAGTTCACGTAGGGTAGACTGTGGGAATTCAGCCAGGCCTGCGTTGTAATAGTCAAGCTTAGAGATAACAAAAGAACGGATGAGGGTTTAGCAGCTGATGAACTGAGGCAGGACGGGCGATGATACGGAGATGAAAATAGCCGGTCTTAGTTATGCCGTGGATGTCTGGCTGGAAGCTCATTTCAGGAGCAAATATGACACCAAGATTGCGAGCAGTGTGGTTCAGCCTCAGACAGATGCTAGGGAGAGTGTTGGAGTCAGTGGCTAGTGAACGGAGTTTGTGGCGGGAACCGCAAACAATGTCTTCGGTCTTCCCAATATATATTTGGAGAACATGTCTGCTCATCCAGTACTGGATGTCGGTGAAGCAGTCTGACAATTTAGAGACCGTGGAGGGGTCGCGGGAAGTGCTGGTGAGGTAGAGCCGGGTGTCATCAGCTTACAAGTGGAAAGTGACGTTGTGTTTTTGGATGATGTCGCCAAGGGCAAGCATGTAGATGAGAAATAGGAGGATGCCAAGGATAGAGTGGTGGATGGAGTGGTCAACCGTATCAAAGGCGTGCAGACATGTCGAGAAGGACGAGGAGGGATAATTTACCTTTGTCACATTCACAAAGGAAGTCATTTGTGACTTTCATAAGAGCCATTTCGGAACTTTGGCAGGGGCGGATTGGAGACATTCAATCATGGAGTCCCGATACATTTGGGCACAGATTTGAGAGTCGACAATACTTTTGGAGAGGAAAGCGAAGTGGTAAATGGGGCGGAAGTTTGCAAAGACGGAGAGGTCAAGTGTTTTGAGGAGACGACAGATTTGAAGGAGAAGGGGGGCAGTACCCGAGGAGAGAGAATTGTTAGCAACGCCAGCTAATATGTGATCCAGGAAAGGAAGTTGGCTGGTCAGCAGTTTGGTGGGAATAGGGTCGATTGAGCAGGACGTGGGTCTTATGGACAGGAAGAGCGCGGAGAGGTCATGAGGGGAGATCGAAGAGAAACTGGAGAAAGATGCGAGTTCAGGGCTAGGCAGGGGGAAACGTAAGGGGAGGTTTGGCCGGAGGGCTAGGGGACGGAAGGGAAGTTGCAGAGGTAGCTGATCGGATGGTCTCAATCTTAGTGACAAATAAGCCCATGAGCTCCTCGCACTTTTTATTGGAGGTGAAGGTGGAGGAGATAGGGGAGAGGGGTATAAGACAATGGCTTGAAGTAGAAAAACTAAGCAACGGGTTATCTTTACATTCCAGGATTATACCTGAATTGTGAGCAGTTTTGGCAGACGGGAGCTGGACCGTATCGTGCTTTATATGGTCCAGCCAGATCCGGCGATGAATGGATAAACCTGTTGTCTGACATATCCGTTGAAGTCTGCATCTCTTGGACTTAAGGGAGCGCAGATGAGGGCCGTACCAGGGGGAACTGTCAGAGTGAGATAGAGTAATGGGTTACATTGGACTAGGGCATCAATGGTGGAGATGAGGGTGGAGCACATCGGCAGCTACAGAAATATACTGGCGAATGGAAGGCCAAACGCCAGACGATTGGGATTTTGAAAGAGCAGTCGTGAGTGAATTGGGAAAAAATTATTTTGCAGGTGTGGTCACAGAAGGAAGTAGGATTGGAAGGGGAAAAGGGCGATGTGGGTCGTGAGCGATAAAGGGAAATGATCAGAGATGGCCCTATCTGTGATTCACACTTTCGGAGTACCGAGGCCACGTGAAATGGCAAGGTCAAGGAGGTGGTCGTAAATATGGGTTGTGGTGTTTATATGGAGGGAGCGATTAAGGGAGGATAGGAGGGGAGTGAACTCAGAGGAGAGAGAGCATGATGAATTGAGATGATGGAGGTTGAAGTCACCGAGCACGAGAAGTTGCTTGGTACAAAGGCTGAGGGAGGAAAGTTGTGATGATATCTCGGTGTGAAGTATTTTTTCTGAGAATTGGGTGGGTGGTGGAGATCGAGGAGTTTAAATGGGGGGCGAGGGGTGGAACTAGGTGAGATGGTCAAAGGAGGAGAAATTGCCAGCGGAGTAGACAATGTGTGATATGGTAATAAGAGCCACACCGCCACCACGATGTTCTCGGGGTGGGGGTGGGCAATTGGTGGATGGTACAGCCAGGCTGGGACGCTTCATTTAGGGTGAAGGTGTCATCATTCCTCCGCTCGGTTTCAATCAAGGCTATGAGCTCTATGCAATCATCCACAATAAGCTCATGGATGTCAATGGTCTTATTCGCAAGTCAAAGGAAGTTCTGCGGGGAGATGTGGAAAGGGGCGGTGATAGCTGCTACACTGGCAGCATCCACAGGATCAGCACTAGTAGGGGTGAGTTCGACGGGAAGGAGATTGGCAAGATTAGTCCACAACAGACGCGCTGGGCAGGAAGGTCGGCGAGAGAGTAGGATGGAGCAGTTGGGGTTGCTGCTCGTAAAGAGGCAGCGACGAGTGCGTCGATAGGCCCTTAAGTAGATGGAGAGAAACACAGACGGGTGCTGTTGACTTGTCTAAGGGGGCCTCAAGCCTGGGACGGTGGCAGGAGAGTAGGAGGATCGAGAAGTGCTGACGGTTTGGGTTAGGGATCAGAATACGAGTGAGGGGACAAATTAAAGTATGCATGATGCGAGGAAAGAAGCGGCTAGGAGGGGTAAAGAGA
The DNA here is from genome assembly GCA_030390025.1 of Squalus acanthias. Taxonomy (NCBI): domain Eukaryota; kingdom Metazoa; phylum Chordata; class Chondrichthyes; order Squaliformes; family Squalidae; genus Squalus; species Squalus acanthias. The sequence continues at coordinate 8,740,013 of JASTWF010000029.1, read as the reverse complement.
AAATAAGCAAAAAACCGGGAGAACAAAGTGAAAATAGAAGTGTCGGGCTGTGGTCGGGAGCGGCAGCCAAAATACGCACGCGAGTAGACATAGGGAAAACTCACATAGGCCTGGTTACGTAGGAATTATTAGGATACACATTTCCTGGTAGTAAAGAGCGAATAGAGAGGAGACAATAGGAGGGAGCCCAGAATTAAAGTCAGACGGACCCTGGTGGGATAAGGTTGACGTAGGTAGGGTGGAGTCTGCATGGAGCATCGACGAACTGTTGTCCAAGTTCGGAGACAGCTGTGGCGGACGAGTGAAGTCCAGAAACTATTTGAAGGGTGGAGTATCGAAGGACGTGGGAACGAAAATCGAGAAGATGTGTTAAATCGGCAGCAGGGCAAAAAATAAGCGAGCGAAGTTGGAGGTCACCTTAAGACCCAGAAGCGGCGCAGAAATGTACTTTGGTCCAAGAGCGTGAAACTCTAGACAAGAATCAGACTGTAGCTGAAGCTGAAAAACCAATAGAACCATTCGGCCAGTCACAGGCTCAGCAGGGAGCAGCAGATGTGGGGGATGGGCTGTAAACAGACCAAAGTTACTTTAAATTTTAATCAAATGAGCAGCAGCTGAGACATAGCTGAGAAAATGTAGAAAAGATCCAGTGCTCAATTAGGAAAGCAAAGTGTAGACATGGTCTGGGGATAGGCAGTGGAGTTTTAAACTAGCAGTTAACTTGTAGGTAGGGCTACAGTGCACCCACTATTAGAGCCAGGGGAAATTAAACAGTGGAATAGAGGAGAAAGGGCATATGATGGCAGGCGGTGGCCAAGGATACAGGTGCACCGTAAGGAGCTCCCTGGGGAGCAAATAGCCCAGGAGCCAACTTGAACTATGCAAGAGGTCAGAGGGAGGGGTTCAGGTGGAACGTGAATTCTGAAGCCGGGAGAAAGTGTCGGCTGACCAGGGGGAAAGATTCTTGGCCAGGGAAGTGGACGTGGAATTGAAGGCGAGTGAAGAAGAGCTCAGCATCGTGCCGAGCTAGAAATTCATTGATGTGGGGGCGTAAGGGGATGAAGCTGAGGCTTTTGCTGAGGACTGATCGTTTGGGGTCAGAGAGGGGAAGGTCAGCGGGGATAGTGAATTCATGGCCAAGGGGGAGTTTGGATGGAGCGAAGGTGTCAGATGAAATTGAAGGAGAAGAAAGATGCGTAGGGGCGTTGGTATCCAAGAGTTGTTGAAGCTTGAATTCCTCGACAACTGAAAGGAAGAAAAAAAGTGTATTTCCTTGAAGCGCCGAATGAGGTGAAGGATGAAATGGAACTGTGGTCCAGAACAGCTCTGAGAGAGAGTGAGTAGGTGCTGCTGATGGTTGATAGTCGATAATCGGCTGTAATTTAGAGGCAGTTGAATTAAATGTTTAACATAAGTACATTTGAATATTTAAAAATAGCACCCACTGTGATCAGTTTCACCTCTTTCTATCTCTCTCTGACGATCACTCTATATTTCAAGTACATAGTTATACTTCTCCCCATCCTCCTCTGTTGGTATCTCTCAGTATCTGCACATGGAGAGTGAGAAAAGCAGGGGACAAAGAGAGGTAGACAGATAGTGCAAGAGGTACACAGTAAGAGAAAGCGAGAAAGGGACAGAGTGTGACATAGGGAGAGAGATACATAGACAGTGTGAGAGGCAGGTACACAGAGAAAGAGACAGAGAGAGCGAGAACGGGACATAGTGAGGGAACGAAAGAGACACAGGGAGAGAAAGACACAGGGATACAGGGAGAAAAAAGAAAGAGAGACAGGGACAGGGTGTGACGTAGAGCAAGAGAGAGACAAAGGCAGAGATGGAGAGAGATTCACAGGGCGAGAGAAGCAGATATTGAAGAATAACAGAAAGTGTGAAAGATAGAATTGGACAGAGAGTAAAATAAATAGGGATAGAGATGGAGAAAGGATAACCTAGTTAGCGGGAGGGATAGAGTAACAGAGAGAGAAAGATAGCGATAGAGATGGTGAGTTACTCATAAAGAATAAAGGGAGGGATGGAGATACAGGGAGAATAACAGCGCTCGATAAGTATAAAGATGGAGAGCGAGTAACAGAGAGAGGGAGAGATGGACATAGAGAGAAATGGAAAGAGAGAGATGGAGAGAGCTACAGTGACAGAATGATAGAGATGAACAGATGGCAACATAGAGAGGATTGGGGAGATAGAGTTGGAGCGAGAGCAACAGGGGAACTCAAGGAAAAATCAGAAATTATCTTAAAGGACAACAGATACAGCATCTAAAATAAAACACAGATTTAATGTCTAAAGCAAATATGACATTGCCACACACATTCTATATTTCAGAAATCGAAATCTTCCCTTTCGAATTTTAGAATCAAAATCACTGGGCCAAATTCCCGATGAGTCGTCCTTTCTGATGTGCTGGTGATTTGACCCTGTCCCAGTCACACATGCACAAACACAGGCCCGGGGTCTTACTGTAACAGAACAAAGAAAACCAGAAACTGAAGCAAATACGCAACAGGTACAGACAGAGAGAGGGTGAAAGAGATAGTAACATAAGGAGAGAGGTAGCGACACAGAGAGAGAAACATAAATATATAGAGAGAGACAGAAAGTGAGACAATGGCACAATGCGATGGAGAAAGAATCAAGAAGGGAGACAGAGAGTGGCCGAGATTTTGCATTCATTGAGCTGCGGTTTGACAGGCACAGACTTCCATCACATGGCTGAACAATTCGCTACTAAAAGCAGAGAGAGATTCCCCTCAGTAACAGGACACAGTTGATGATTGGATCAGAAACATTGAGTTACACCCGAGTCGTTTCACATGAGGAGGCCAATAAAGAACGACCTTGGTGTGCATGTACATAGATCTCTGAAGGCAGCAGGACAGGTAGATAAGTTAGTTAAAAATGCATATGGGATATATGCCTTCATTAGCTGATGCATAGAATATAAGTGCAGGGAGGTTATGATGGAGCTGTTCAGAACGCTAGTTAGGCCACAGCTGGAATACTGTGTGCAGTTCTGGTTGCCACACTATAGGAAGGATGTGATTGCATTGGAGAGGGTGCAGAGGAGATTCACCAGGATGTTACCTGGGCTGGAGCGCTTCAGCGATGAAGAGAGACTGAACAGGCTGGGGTTGTTTTCCTTAGAGCAGAGAAGGCTGAGGGGGGACCTGATTGAGGTGTACAAAAATATGAGGGGCATAGATAGGGTAGAGAGAAAGGAACTTTTCCCCTTAGTAGAGGGGTCAATAACAAGGGGGCATAGTTTCAAGGTGAGGGGCAGGAGGATTTAGAGGGGATTTGAGGAAAAACTTTTTCACCCAGAGGGTGGTTGGAATCTGGAACTCACTGCCTGAAAGGGTCGTAGAGGCAGAAACCCACACAACATTCAAGAAGCATTTAGATGAGCACTTGAAACGCCATAGCATACAAGGCTACGGACCAAGTGCTGGAAAATGGGATTAGAATAGACAGGACTTGATGGCCTGCGCGGACACGATGAGCCGAAGGGCCAATTTCTGTGCTGTATATCTCTATGATTCCATGATTAATGTTTTTCTTGAATCCTGCGAGGGGCAGCGGCTGGGTGGGGTGGGGGGCGGGGCGGGTTTGGGGAGGCGTGGTAGGGCGGTGGGGGCGGGGGGGGGGGGACGCGGGCGTGAGCCGCGTGTCAGAGGAGGAACTGAGAAGGGGAGGTGGAACGCCAGACCTTTGGTTTTCCCCTTTAACAAGGACCAGGAACTAAAATGCACTAATATCAGAATGCATACATTGAAATAAATGTAATTTCTGCAGCTTGCATAATGAATCAATTACTGAGGGGCATTTGTCACTCTATAACTCTACGCTCATTCCCATGAACCGCCCGGTGAATCTACACAGCACCTTTTCCATTGCGTTTACCTGGAGAGAAACACAAAACTGCACACAGCACTCCGAACTGTGGCCTAAGAAGCAATTGGACGATGTAAACATTACCTATTTCATTTTTTATTCGTTGCCTTTCACTCCTAATCTCAGGATTCATTACCCGTTCGATATTTCAAAGTTAGAAATCTTACCTTCTGAATTTGGAACTTGCTGGGCACAATTTCCGGATGAGTAGGGCTTTCCTACTTCCCGATGTGAGGTGATTTGTCCCTGTCCCATTCACACACACGCACAGACCCAGAGTGTTACTGTGACAGTGCAATGGGACGACGATGCTATCTAAGACGCTGTTAATGCTGAGACCGATCGCTGTAACCGCTGCTCAGCAATCAGATTCTCCAGACTAGGAGAGGGCAGCTGCTTTGCGGCTCCTGGATGGTCGGCTGAAAGGTGTTTGTGTAATTGCGCTGTAGTGCAGGAGAATGTCTGTCTGTACCCATCAGACACTGGTGTTAATAATGCGCGAGGAATCTTCCCATGGGCTGCTGCAACTCTCTGCAAGATCTGCACACCCGAGGGAAACGGTGTAAACACTTCCCCTCGCAGCCTGAAGAAGGAGACGCGGTTTCGGTTTACCAACCCCGGAAAAGTGAAATGGGGCCTCAGTTTAACATTCCTCCTAAACAGAGACTGGGCCTCGGTTTAACATCCCGCTGAAAAGGGTGACAGGGCCTGAGTTTAGGTCTCCCCTGAGCAGAGAAATGGGGCCTCAGTTTTAGACCCTCTGAACGGCGAGATGAGACATTGGTTTAAAAGCCATCTGAGCAGGAAGACAGGGCCTTGGTTTAACATCTTCTGAACAGGAACACAGAGATTTGGTTTAACACCCCCTGAACAGGAACACAGGGCTTTGGTTTAACACCCCCTGAACAGGAACACAGGGCCTTGGTTTAACAACCCCTGAACAGGAAGACAGGGCCTTGGTTTAACACACCCTGAACAGGAAGACAGGGCTTTGGTTTAACATCTCCTGAACATGAAACACAGGGCCTTGGTTTAACATCCTCTGAACAGGAAGACAGGGCCTTGGTTTAACATCTCCTGAACAGGAAGAGAGGGCCTTGGTTTAACAACCCCTGAACAGGATGACAGGGCCTTGGTTTATCATCTCCTGAACAGGAAGACATGGCCTTGGTTTAACATCTCCTGAACAGGAAGACAGTGCCTTGGTTTAACATCTCCTGAACAGGAAGACAGGGCCTAGGTTTAACATCTCCTGAACAGGAAGACAGGGCCTAGGTTTAACATCTCCTGAACAGGAAGACAGGGCCTTGGTTTAACACTGCCTGAACAGGAACACAGGGACTTGGTTTAACATCCTCTGAACAGGAAGACAGGGCCTTGGTTTAAAATCTCCTGAACAGGAACACAGGGCCTTGCTTTAACATTCTCTGAACAGGAAGACAGGGCCTTGGTTTAAAATCTCCTGAACAGGAACACAGGGCCTTGGTTTAACATCTCCTGAACAGGAACACAGGGCCTTGGTTTTAAATCTCCTGAAGAGGAAGACAGGACCACGTTTAATATCCCCCGAATAGAGCGACGGGACCTCGGTTTAACACCGAATAGAGCGACGGGAATTCGGTTTAACAACCCCCGAATAGAGCGACGGGAACTCGGTTTGACACTCCACTGAACTGGGAGCGGGGCCACCGTACTTAATGTCTCATTTTCCTGATGAACTCCATGATGCAAGCTTCAACCTTCGGCCTTTCTCCGATACGAAAAGCCGTTGAGTCCTTATCGGGTTTGTACAATCGGCTTGGAGCAGTTTTCGAGCCAGAGATTAATGGTTACTTGTACTCTGATAAAGGCGATAGCAGAAAAGCAAACACATTTGGCTGGGGAGCCAAGACATGTTGCCAAATTGTGTCGCAGAGCATGACGACCTGGGACTGATCACAGGCCTCGCTTGGTTTCAATAAGTGAAGTTAAAGTAAAATGTTATATTTATACACATTTTATTTGTATTTTATTTTGATATGTATTTGTTCTCAGGGTATGGGTGGCTCTGGCCAGGCCATATTTCTCACCCATCGCTACGTACACTTGAGAGGGAGGCGGTGGACCTTCTTTATGAATCGCTGTCAGCCCGTGTGGGGAAGCTGTTGCCACAATGGTGTTAGCTTGGGAACTCTAGGATTTTGGCCCAGTGATGATGAAGAAATAGCGATATATATCCAAGTCAGGATAGTGTGTGAGTTGAAGGAGAACGTGCAAGTGATGGTGAATTGCATTCCCGCCCAAGATGTACTACCCCACTTCCTCCTGTGTCCCTGCAACCCTTAAGATCATTTGTAGGACTCCAAATGCCAATTTGCGGGGAAAAGTAATTACGGTACAGTACAAAAGAGAAACAACATAAAGTGGATTGTTTTTGGATGCTGTCGCTTTACTGGGTATTGCCAATGATTTTGAGATGGTCAATTCCCCATGCCTGGTATTGCCTTGGAAATGAGTGTGATATTGTCAATATTCCATGTTTATCCCTCTGTACCTGGTCTTGCCTTGGAAATGAGTTGGGTCTGGTCAATTCTCCATGTTTACCCCTCTTTTCGAGGTCTTGCCTTGGCAATGATTTGTGGCTGGTCAATTCTCTAGGTTTAACCCTCTTTGCGAGGTCTTGCCTGGTCAGTTTGCTCCAGAGTGGAGAGGGTTTGCTTCTTTAGGGATTCCACTGGGACTAAAAGGCTCAATCGTTGATCTTGTGAAAGTCCATTGCTTTTTCCATTTTGCTGAGTACGGGGCATCTGTGACAGCTTGGCTCCGTTGGTAACACTCACACCTCTCATTCAGCAGGTCTGCAGGTTACAGTGTCACTCCAGAGACTTGAATAGATAGCCATGCTGACCCGACAGTGAATTGCTGAGGGACTCCAGCATTTTCAGAGGTGCTGTACGTCGGATGAGGCATTAAACTCAGTCTGTCTGTGTGGCTGGGTGTAAAATATTCAACAACACGAGTAGATGAAGACCAGGCTAACGCTTGGTCTTCATGCAAAACGAAACAGAGGTTAAGTGGTCATTCATCGTATTGCTGTCTGTGGGAATATGCTGCGTGAAAATTGGTTGCTGTGTTTGCCTACATTAAAAAAAGTGATCACACTTCAAACAAATTGTCTGCGGCGAAGTGCTGTCCTGAGATTGTCAAATGAATGTAAATAAATCTTCTCTCTTTCACCATTTTTCCCAACGAAATAACATAATTTACAGGGTAGAACGTGCTGGTGAATGTATTTCGGTGGTTTGTCCATTAATATTCGATTATCTGCGGGAAACAAAGCAACAATAGATCGTCCATTGTGATAGTTCATGAGATCAGTGAATTGATGGTGATAAAATGAGCTACATTCAGATAGAGACGTAAATGTCTCCAGGATGTCCCAATATGCTTCGAAGCCAATACAGTGCACAGAAATACATAGAAGCTGCAACACTGAAACAGGTCATTAGACTCAGCCAGCCCATGTCAGCGTTTACCATGCACACGAGGAAATAATCTTAGTCACATTGACCTACCTTGCTCCCCATGTGCATTCATCCAGTGTCCTTCATACACCCATCCAATATAATCCTAAATGTTGACAGGTCTTCTGCCAAAGCCAAAAGGCCTGGAAGTGAAAGCCACAGCATCACTACTACCTGTGTGAAGACGTTTCTCCTGATTTTTTAACATAAATCTCTTACATTTAATCTTATATCCATTGCCCTTGTTGTTCACCCTCCGGTACAGGGAAAAGCAACTTCTGCTACCCTGGTAAAATCCCTGGTCCAGGTGAATTGCTTCCACGGATTTAATAAGAACTTAAGAAGAAATAGCAGCGCTACTACATATTAAAAAATAAGAAAGGGAATAGTGCCAGAGGACTGGCGGGCAGCTAATGAGATTCCTATATTAAAAAAGGGAGATAGAACAAGACCAGGGGGTTACAGACCTATTAGCATAACGTCGGTGACAGGAAAGATAATGGAACCCTTACTCAAAGGTGGAATAGAAAAACATCTAGAATTGTTTTTTATTCGCTTATGGTATCTGGGCGTCGCTGGCAAAGCCAACAGTTATTGCTCATCCCTGATTGCCCTTGAGAAGGTGGTGGTGAGTGGTCTTCATGAACCTGTATTCCGTGCGGTGAAGGTAATCCCAGAGTGCTGTTAGGTAGGGAGTTCCAGGATATTGACCCAGCGACGATGAAGGATCAGCGATATACTTCTAAGTCAGGATGGTGTGTGACTTGGAGGGGAACATGGAGTAGGTGGTGCTCCCATGCCCCTGCTGCCCTTGTCCTTCGAGGTGGAAGAGGTCGCGTGTTTGGGAGCTGCTGCCGAAGAAGCCTTGGCGAGTTGCTGCAGTGCATCTTGTAGATGGTACACACTGCAGCCACTGTACGCCGGTGGTGGAGGGAGTGAATGTTTAAGGTGGTGGATGGGGTGCCAATCAAACGGGCTGCTTTGTCCTGGATGATGTCGAGCTTTTTGAGTGTTGTTGGAGCTGCACTTATCCAGGCAAGTGGAGAGTATTCCATCACACTCCTTACTTGTGTCTTTTAGATGGAGGAAAGGATTTGGGGAGTCAGGAGGTGAGACACTCGCCGCATAATACATAACCTCTGACCTGTTCTTGTTGCCACAGTATTTATGTGGCTGGTCCAGTTCAGTTTCTGGTCAATGGTGAACCCCAGGTTGTTGATCGTGGGGGATTCGGCGATGGTAATGCCGTTAAATGTCAAGGGGAGGTAGTTAGACTCTCGCTTGTTGGAGATAGTCATTGCCTGGCACTTCTGTGGCGCTAATGTTAACTGCCACTTATCAGCCCAAGCCTGAACGTCATCCAGGTCTTTTTGCATCCGGCAGTGAAATCTGGGGGTACAGGTATGAAAATCACTAAAAGTAACGATGCAGATAGTAAGGCCACAAACAAGCAAACACAGTACTGGGGTTAATTTCTTGAGGGATAGATTTGAAAAGCAGAGACGATATGTTAAACTTGTATATAACAGTGGTTTGATCGCAATTGGAGTACTATGAACAGTGTTGGTCTCCATTTTATAAATAGGATATAGAAGCACTGTAGAAGGTGCAAACAATATTTACTAGAATTATACCAGTACCGAGAGGGTATACCTAACAGGAATGATTGAACAGGTTGCGGCTCCTTTCTCTAGTGAAGAGAAGACTTAAGGACGCCTGATAAGAAAGCGTTTGATAGGGTAGACGTAGAGAAGATGCATCTACCTACGGGGCATACCAACCAGGGGCCAGAAACATAAGCTAGTCATTAATAAAACCAAACTTCTTCACCAAAGAGTGGTTAGAATATGGAACTCGCTACAAAACGGAGCAGTTGAGGCGAATACCAGTGACACTGTTAAGGGGAAGCTAGATAGCACATGAGAGAGAAACGGGATATATATATGTTGACGGGGTTAGATGAAGAAAGCTGGGAAGAGTCTCGTGTGGAGCATAAGTACCGGCATAGATCTGTTGGGCCGAATGCCCTGTTTCTGTGCTGTAAATTTTATGTTAGAATATGTAAGACCCTGTTCCACCATTTCATGAATTTAAACACTTGTATCATTTCGCCACGTAATTTGCGTTGTTGTAACGATAAAGGTCCATTTGAAGTGTAGTCGGTATTGTATTGTTTGAAAACCCAGCAGCCAATTTACAGACAAACAACAATTAGATAAATGATCAGATTCTATATTTAGTGGCTTTGGTTGAACTTTAAATGTTGGCCAGGATACTTTAGCTGCTCTTCCTGAAATCATACCATTGGCTCTTTTGCACCCACCTCAGAGGGCGGAAGGTGTTTGGGTTTCATCTGAAAGACGACACCTCCTAGACTGCAGCACTCCCTCAGTACTGCACTGTAGTGTCAATCTGGTTAATGCGGGCATGTCTCTTTTGAGTCGGAGGCAAGTGAGCCACCGCTGTGTTGGGGCTGAGGATATTCATCCAGCCTTGTGATCTGGTCTCTCTTTACCATCACTTCTTTTACTCTTGTGAGTGTTGCGTTGTGATTGACTGGGTGTGTGTTTGGGGTGTTCGGATGGGACTTTCACCTGGGGGGGGTGAAGCTTCGGTTTTCTTGCTCTGGCGGGGCTAGTTGGGGGTCAGGTTGGGGGAGAAACTCTCAACATCCTCTTCCATTGCTGGTTTGCATGTTTTGACCTGTGTTTGGGCCTTTAAATTATGAGAACGTTTCAACTACTCAGAATCAAACAGACAGATTTCATTATATGTTTGAGCATTTATGTGTGATATAAATGTATATGTTATGCAATCATCCTTTAATAAGGAGAATTCAATGATGACACAGATATTGCAATCTTAACAAGCCTTCAATTTCCAATGTTTTCGAACATACCTCTGTCTATCTTAAGAAGGAATGATCAATTTTCTCAAAGCCTTGCTTAGGGTACAGTTACAGTACTGTACGCAGTTTTAACATCCCATTATAGAAGCTACATTAAAGAAACAGAGTCCTAACAGCCTAGATTCACAAGAATGGAGCCGGATAGAGGAGACCCTCGCTATGCAAAGACATTTGAGATACTGGGACAATTTCCATAGGAGCAGAGAAGGTTCATAGGAGATTCATTGGAGGTCTTAATATTAGAAAGCGATTTGTTAGAGTGAATAAGGTAAGGCGTTTTCATCTGTTTGGGGAGTGCTTTCAGTCCACAATTCAAAATAATCACGGAGAAAGTGAGGAAAGGGGTGTTAGGGCATGGAATACTTTGCCACTGGGAGTGGAGGCAGAGACCATTGCATCTTGAAGAGGAAATTAGAAACGATATGAAACAGAGGCAGATACAAGGCTATGGGGAAGGCGAGGGCAGTAGGATTAATTCTGGATTGCGCTATAATAGGCATAACGGGCGGCTTGAACCTCATCTGTGCTCAGTTTGTGAGCTTGGAGCTCTGGCCAACATCCTGCCATCATATATTTTCTCTAATTTCTACAACCTTGATTTAATTGTTTAATTAATTCTCAAAGTCTTGGCATTGTCAAAATTATCAGATAAGCTGACCCTTCCAATCAATGATCCGTTCCTTTATGAATTTGTTTTATTATTGTTCTCATACTAAAGCTGCCACGTTGATGGTCGGCCACGGTCTCTGTTACGATAGAAACCAGTAAAAGCACAGCAGAATTCAAGATCGACGCTTGTTTAATGCAAGAATCAATTCGCTTATCGATTTAATACTGCTTCTCCTTGGTGTTTGAATGCCCTCTGCTAGTGCCCCCAGATTGTGTTCTGTTTTCTAATATTTAAATAAAAATTCCTTAGCATTTTCTGTTTCCTGTGCACGACGTCCTGTTAACTTTTTCAATTATACATAATTGTTATGTAATTGTTGGTTCTTGGATGATGGCAAGGCACAATTTCTTGCCAATTTCTAGATGCCCTGAGAGTTTGAAGAATCTATTCTCAAAGCGGTTGGAATGCAAAACATTGCTCAGACCCGGAATGGGTTAATGTCTTCATATTTGAGCACCTAACCTCAGGAATTATATATTGGCGTTGAAGGATGTAGAGTAAAGATTCGACAGAATGATACCATTAATTAAAGAGACTTGGCAAGCTGGGACTTTCTCCTTATTGCATAAGAACATAAGAAAATAAGAAATAGGAGCAGCAGTAGGCCATTCAGCCCCAGGAGCCTGCTCCGCCATTCAATAAGCTCATGGCTGATCTGAACTTGGCCTCAACTCCACTTTTCTGCCTGTTCCACATAACGCTTGAATCCCCTGTAGTTCAAAAACCTGTCTATCTCAGCCTTGAATATATTTAATGACTCAGTCTCCACAGCTCCCTGGGGTATCGAATTCAAAAGATTCACAAACCTCTGAGAGAAGAAATTCTTCCTGATCTCCGTCTTAAATGGGAGATCCCTTATTCTGAAGCTATGCCCCTAGTTCTAAATTCCCCCACGAGGGGAAACATCCTCTCAGCATCTACCATGTCAAGCCCCCTCAGAATCGTATATGTTTCAATAAGTTTACCTCTCATTCTTCTAAACTCCAATGAGTATAGGCCCAACTTGCTCAACTTTTCCTCATAAGACAACCCCTTATTCCCAGGAATCAACCTAGTGAACCTTATCTGAATTGCCACCAATGCAAGTATATCCCTCCTTAAATATGGAGACCAAAACTGTACGCAGTACTCAAGGTGTGGTCTCACCAACACCCTGTAGAGTTGTAGCAAGACTTCCCTACTTTTATACTCCATCCCCCTTGCAATAAAGGACAACATTCCATTTGCCTTCCTAATTACTTTCTGTACCTGCATGCTAACTATTTGTGTTTCATGTACGAGGACACGCAGATCCCTCTGTACCACAGCATTCTGTAGTCTCCCTCCATTTAAATAACATTTTGCTCTTCTAGTCTTCGTACCAAAATGGATAACCTCACATTTTCGCACATTATATACCGTCTGCCAATTTTTCCCCACTCACTTAACCTATCTATATCCCTTTGCAGTCTCTTTGTGTCCTCCTCAACACTTGCTTTCCCACCTATCTTTCTATCGTCTCTAAAATTGGCTAAAGTACACTCGGTACATTCATCCAAGTCATTAATATAGATTGTAAATAGTTGAGCAAGTTAAACGCAGATTTAATAGACGTTTTTAAAATGTTGAGGGATTTTGATACAGAAAATAAGAAGACGCTATTTCCACTGTTGGTAGGGTCGTTAACGAGAGGACACCGCAGTAAGACAATTGGAAAAAGAACTGGAAGAAAAATATGGAATGTACGGGTGCTGGAAGCAGAATCAACAGTAACTTTCAAAAGGGAATTCGATTTCAACTTGTAACCGAACAATACAGGCCTATGGAGAAAGAATAGGTTATTGTGAATAATTGGATAGCTCTTTAAACAAGCCGCAACCGAATCTAGGGGCAGAATGGCCTACTGTTTTTCCGATATCCCTATAGCCAATAGGCGTACTGAGGTTTGTGGGACCTTGCTGTTTGAAAAGTAGCTGCAGTGGTTGTCTCAATTACATCAGTGAGTACAATTCCAAAGGACTTCATTGGCCATGAGGTGCAATGGAGCATCCTGAGGATGTGAATGGTGCTACACAAATGCACGACCATTCTTTCACTTCTCTGATGCAAGTTATCAAGTTTGCCACTTCGATGCAACCTTCCCAGTAGGAAGAGGTAGGACCTTATGGGGAAAGAGCCAAATGGACTAAATTCCAGCGGAAGGCCATGCTTCCCAATTAAAGAAAATATCCCATCGAATCTCGGTAGAGCAACTGACCAAGTCTCTCAGAAATGTCCCAAAGCACTTCACATAGAATGAAACGCAAAATAAATTGCATTTGTAGAGCAGCTTTCATGACGTCTGGATATCCCCCAAAGCATTTCACAGTCAATGAAGTTTAATTTAAAATAAAGTGTCTGTGGTAATGGAGGAAACGCGGCAGCCAATATGTGCACAACAAGCTCCCACAAACAACACTAGATAACTGACCAGATCATCTGTTTAGTGGTGCTGATTGAGCATAAATGTTGGCCAGGATACCTCACCGGCGTTTATTAAAGTAGTACGATGGGATCTGTTACACCACCAGAGAGGACAGGTGGAGCCAGGGTATAATGTTCCATCAGAAAGACGACACCTCCGAGAGAGCAGCACTCACTCAGTAATCCGTTGAAGTGTCAATATCGACCATACAACAATAACTTATTTATATAGCGCCTTTAATGTAGTAAAACGTCCCAGGGCGCTTCATGGGAGTGTTATAAGACAAACATTTCACACCATGCCACATAAGAAGAAATTAGGGCAGATGACCAAAAGCTTGGTAAAAGAGATAGATTTTAAGGAACGTCTTAAAGGAGGAAAGAGAGGTCGAGAGGCGGAGAGGTTTAGGGAGAGAGCTCCAGAGCGTAGGGCACAACCAGCTGAAGGCACGACCACCGATGGTTGATCGTTTATAATCAGGGATGCTCAAGAGAGCAGAATTAGAGGAGCGCAGATAACTCGGATGGTTGTGAAGCTGGAGGAGATTGCAGAGATAGGGAGGGGCAAGGCTATGGAGGGATTTGAAATCAAGGATGATAATTTTGAAATCGACGCATTACTTCACCGTGCGCCAATTGAGGTCAGCGAGCACAGGGGTAAAGGAAGCACGGGACTTGTTGCGAGTTAGGACATGGGCAGCTGCGTATTGTATGACCTCAAGTTTACGTAGGGTAGAATGTGGAAGGCCAGTAGGGGTGCGTTGTAATAGTCAAGTCTAGATGTAACAAAGGCAAGGATGAGGGTTTAAGCAGCAGATGAACTGAGGCAGGGGCTCAGATGGGCAATTTTATGGAGGTGGAAATAGGCGGTCTTAGTAATGCCGTGGACATGTGGTCGGAAGCTAATTTCAGGGTCAAATATGACACCAAGATTTCGAACAGCATCAGACTGATGCTAGGGAGAGGGATGAAGTCGATACCGAGGGAACAGAGATTGTGGCGGGGACTGAAGTAAATGGCTTCGATCTTCCCAATATAACATTGGAGAAATTTCTGCTCATCCAGTACTGGATGTCAGACAAGCATTCTGACAATTTAGAGACGGTGGAGTGGTCGGGAGAAGCAGTGATGAGTTAGAGCTGGCTGTCTTCAGAGTACATGTGGAAACTGATGCTGTGTTTTCGGATGATGTCGCCGTGGGCAACATGTAGATGAGAAATAGGAGGCGCCAAGCATAGATCCTTTGGGGACACCAGAAGTAGCGCTGCGGGATTGGGAAGAGAAGCCATTGCAGGTGATTTTCTGGCTACGATTAGATAGATAAGAATGGAACCAGGTGAGTCCAGTCCCACCCAGCTGGACGATGGTGGAGAGGCGTTGGAGGAGGATGGAGTGGTAAACCGTGCCAAAGTCTGCAGTCAGGTCGAGAAGGACGAGAAGGGATAGATTTCCTTTGTCACATTCACAAAGAATGTCATTTGTGACATTAATGAGAGAAGTTTCAGTACTGTGGCAGGGGCGGGAACCGGATTGGAGGGATTTAAACATGGAGTTTTGTGAAAGATGGGCACGGACTTGGGAGGCGACAACACTTTCAGGGACTTTGGAGAGGAAAGTGATGTTGGAGATGGGGCGCTAGTTTGTAAGGACGGAGGGGTCAATGGTTGTTTTCTTGAGAAGAGGGGTCATGACGGCAGATTTGAAGGAGAGATGGGGACATTATTCGAGCAGATCGAGCCGTTAACAATGTCAGCTGACATGGGAGCCAGAACAGGAAGTTGAGTGGGCAGCAGTTTAGTGGGAATAGGGTCGAGGGAGGAGGAAGTGGTTTTCATGGACAAGATGAGCACGGAGAGACCAAGAGGGGAGATCAGAGAGAAACTGGAGAAAGATGCGAGATTGTGGCTCGGGCAAGGGGGAACCCAGTGGACCAGGGGAAGGAAGGGAAGTGGCAGAGGCAGCTGAACGGATGATCCCAATTTTAGAGACAAAGACATGAGCTCCTCGCACTTGTTGTTGGAGGTGAGGTGGAAGAGGCAGTGAAGAGGGGTTTAAGAAGATGGTTAGCAGGAGAGAACAGAAACTCGGGGTTTTCTTTGCGTTACAGAATGATCCTGGAATAATTATCAATTTTGATAGACACGAGTAGGACCCGAAAATGCTTTATGTGGTCCAGCCAGATCTGGTGGTGAATGGCGAAACCAGTTGTCTGCCATCTCCGTTCAAGTCTGGGTACCTTGGATTTGAGGGAGCGAAGGTGAGGGTTGTATCAGGGTGAGACAGAGTAATGGTTTTAATGGGGACTAGGGCATCAAAGGTCGTGGTGAGAGTGTGGTTGAGCAGATCGGTCGCTGCAGAAATGTCGTGGTGAATGGGGGGCCAAAGGCTGGGCAGTTAGGATTTCGTAAGTGCAGTTGTAAGAGAGTTGGGAGAGATTTTTTTGCAGGGGCGGACACAGAAGGAAGTAGGGTTGGATGGGGGAATGGGGATGTTGGTGGAGAGCGCTACAAGGAATTGGTCAGAGATGGCCTTATCTGCAATTTACACGGTGGGTGTAGCGAGGCAATGAGAGATGCCAAGGTCAAGGGATGGCTGTGAAAATGGGTTGGAGAGTTCACATGTGGGGAGACATTAAGGGAGGATACGAGGGTAGTGACATCAGAAGAGAGAGAGAGTATGACGAATTGAGATGGAGGTTGAAATCACCGAGGATCAGAAGTCGCTCGGTGCTGAGGCTGAGGGAGGAAAGCAGTGAAGACATCTCAGTGTTAAACTGTTATCGTACTTGGGTGGGCGTTAGAGAACGAGAATTTTAAATGAGAGGTGAGAATGGTGGAACAGGGTAAGATGCTCAAAAGAGGAGAAATTGCCAGAGGAGTAGGGGGAAAGACCGTGGTGTGATTTGGTGATGAGATCCACACCGACACCTCGGCGGTCTGGACGGGGCAAATGGTGGAATGAATAGCCAGGCGGGAAGGCTTCATTTAAGGGTAAGGTGTCATCACCCCTCAGCCAACTTACCGCCACTCGAGTCTCTTCTGAAGGCTGAAACATTCAATCTAGCCTTTGGATCTGTCATCTCCATCCCACGACTAACTGAGCTTTTACACAAAAAGCAAAATAATGTGAATGCTCAAAATCTGAAACAAAGACAGAAAATGCTGGAAAGCACAGCAGATCAGGCAACATCTGTGTCGAGAGAATCAGATTTAATGTTGAAGGTCGATGACGTTTCTGGCTGAGCACTTATTATAATCTTTCGCGAGTTGGGGCCAGTGTCGCTGGGGTGGATTGTGGGGATGTTCGGGTCTAGCTTTCCGCTGGCAGATGAGGCTTGAGTTATCCTGCTCCAGCATAGCTGGTAGGAGAGTTAGGTTGGGATAGAGAAACACTCCAACTTTCCTTCCCTGGCTAGTTTGCAGGTTTCGGCCCATGTATGGAACTTTCAAACTCGCTTTGAATCACTGAGTCAAAATAGACAGATTTTACTGGGTGAAATACATTTTAATATTATGGAAATACACTACAATTAGGAGAATTAAATAATGACAGGAATTATTACATCTTAACAAACCTAAAATTCTCATGCCTGTGTCTATGTTAATACATAATGATAATTTTGCACGAAGCATTTGTTAGGGTACAGCTAGGAAACTGTACACAGTTTTGGGCACTTCATTATAGAAATGACATTAATGCAAGCAAACAGCAGAGATTCATCAGGATGATGCCAGAGATGGGAGGCTGTAGCTATGCAAGGACGTTTGAGACGCTGGAATTAATTCCATGGAAATTGTCAAGGTTAGGAGGATATTTAATAGAGGTTTTTAAACGTATAAGTTTTTTTGATAGATTGAAGAAGGAAATATTATTCCCTCTGTGTATGGATTGGGTTCAGTAACGAGCGATCCCCAATTCAGAATTGTCACTGAGTGAGGAGCGGATTGTGGGAGCATGGAATGCTTTGCTACAGGGAGTGGTAAAGACAGAGACCATTGCATCATTAAATCAAAATTGGATAAATATATGAAAGAAAAGACGATACAGGGCTATGGGGAGATAATGGGGTAGTGGGATTATTTCTGGAAAGCTCCAGCAAAGGCATAGCGAGCAGATTGGCATCTTTTTGTGCTGTGAACTATTTTGGTTTAAGTTCTGGCCAGTAGCCTGCCCTCACATCTTATCTCTAATTTTTAAAATGCTTGTTTACTTGTTTAATCAAAGGCTCAAACACTTGGCAGTAACAATTCATTAGATAAGGTGACCCTTTCACTTAGTCATTCATTGCTTTATGCATTTGATTTACGGAAGTTCTCATGTTCAAAGTGCACTTTGATGGTTGGCCATTGGTTCTCCTAATGCTTTAAACAGAAAAGGCGCAACAGAAAATCTCTAGATTTACCAGTACAATATGTGAATTAAAATGGCTATCGATGCTTATGTACTTGTCCTCGGTGTATCAATGAGTCCTCAGATTATTTTTTCTTTTTTAATAATGGAATAAAATTATCTTAGCTTTTTCTATTTCATTTGCACCACGCCATTTTAACTTTTTCAATTATTAATTCCTTTTATTCAATTGATGCTCCTTGGGTTGTGGGCAAAAGAGGCAAGGCATCATCTGTTGCCAATCCATAGATGTCCTGAGGGGATTAATTCTAAAATCGAAAGGGAGCTGAAATATGAGAAGGAATAAATGATGCTTCAGTTGTACAGAACTTTGGTCAGACCCCATCTGAAGAATTGTGTTCAATAGAAAGGAAAATCGGGCTGGGTAGACATCGGCTGCCGATTCAATATGGCCCGTTTTACTGTCCCGCTCAAGACCAATTTCATCCTCATGTGTTTTTTTTTCTATCTACCGTTTTGTTTTGTTTTATTTTGCTTCTGAGAATTGTATTTATTAATGAAGCTGATTCGTTAATTTATAGCCTGTGATTGAAGCCTGCTGGAGATGAATTTGTCCATCAGCTGGAAAGATGGGAAGGACATGGTGATGACCCGAATCAGTAAAACGTTTCATTGTTCACCTTGGGTACTGATATCCCCGATTGTCAATGAGGATCATGGGGACTGTAGCTTGTCAGTGGAAGTGAAATTTGGCACTTGATATAAAAAGGAGGATGTTGAACAAGGTTGAATTGTAAGAACCGTTTTTGCGTATTATTAATGATGTGGAAACAAAACAAATGGAATGTGTGGCTTGGAAACGTACAATTTTAAGAGGCAGACTTGGGTGACAAGTTGCCCATTCAGTGCAGGAGCGTCCTCCTACATTTCATTACTGAAATAATATCATTCCTCAAAGTATGTGGCCCTCAGCAAGATACTAAAAAGGAATGAAACACCATGGGTGGATAAAGACATCAGGACAAAATTGAGGGTCAGGAAATGGACATACACTACGTACATAAACAGAAGAGGAGAGCAAGACAATGGAGAATACGATGAGACTAGGGGAGAAGTCAAGAGCACAATTAGGAACCATGAAATTCAATAATCAAGGAACATCAAATAAAATAGTAAAATATTCTACAGGCACATAAATAAAAAATAGGAAAGTCGGGATGGGCATAGAGCCATTAAGGAACGGTCAGGATAAAATCAGAGGCAGCAATAGCGAAATGGCAGAAATATTGTATCATTATTTTGCCACAGTATTTACCAGGGAGATGGATCAGGCAGACATGACATCGGAAGATGAGATCAGAAATGATATAACTGCATTTAAAATAAAAAAAGAGGATAAATATTAAATAAACTATTTCAACTCAAAGAGAATAAATCCACCTGGCTGGTTTGGACGGATTAATCCGCGATTCTAACAGAATCCAGGGCAGATGTAGCAGAGGCACGATTACACATGTTTACTAATTCATTCGGAAAAGGTGTAGTACCAGAGGACTGGGGGATAGCTAACGTTATATATATATTTAAGTAAGGAGAAAGAACATTTCCAGGAAATTATAGAACAGTCAGCTTAACAGCAGTAGTAGGGAAAATAATGGAATCCCTAATAAAGTAGAAAATAGAAAAGCATCTAGAAACCAGAAATATAATAATGAATAGTCAACATGGATTTCAAAAGGGGAAGTATTGCTTGACCAACCTTTGGAGAGATAACAGAGAGAGTAGACAAGGGTAATGTAGTAGATATAATTTTACTAGATTTTCAAAAGGCCTTTGATAAGGTACGACATATTAAACTTCTTCTTCTTCCATATGATTGTAGCAAAGCAAATCAAATTGCAATATCTAAGTTGGATATCTAGGCCAAAGCTTCTGCTGTAACAACATGGATATGTTGTAGGCTGCCAGCGGACTTCCTCTGAGAGCAGTGCTCAATGATGTGCACCAGGGTCTGATTAGGAGCTCCACAGTTACATGATGGGGATGCTTTAATTCCATCTATGGAGAAGGTGGCAGCATCTAGCATGATCGGTTCTGAGACGGTTCATAGTTGTCCACTGTTTGGGAGGAAGGTTTGATCCTTCGGGTTGTACTGTGGGGTCCTCTAAAAGGAATCCATTCCGTATGTCACAGTTCTTCCAAGTATTTCGCCATCGGTCTTGAAGGCTCAGGGGAGATCGTTGAAGGACTTTGGCGACGTTCCAAAATGGCCTTCTACATTTGAGACGTGCTGGTGATAGATTGCTCAAGTCGGCCTGGATCGGCATGTCTTTGATTGTATAGTGGTTGTATTTTTCTGGAGACTGTCTTTTCGCGGCGTATGTGTTTTGGTGTGATGTTTGCAAGCATGGGCGGCCAAAGTGTTGGTGTCGATAAAAGCATACCGGTGATAATTCTCATAGTAGAATTCAGCTGGACATCAAGGAATTTGACATGCGGACTTGATAGCCATGCGGGAGAGCAGTACTCCGCTGTAGATTACACCAGGGCGAGTACTGTCGTATGGCGGGCTTTGAGCATCTGCTCTCCATTTTGGATCCGGCGAGTTTATGGATCGAGTTAACTCTACTCTTTAGTTTCTTCCCAATTAGACTAAAGCATATGATCAGAGCATGTGGAATCAGGGGACAAGTAGCAGAATGGATGTCTGGCTAGCTGAAACACAGACATCAGCGAGTTGGGGTAAGGGGTAGCTAATCACAGTGGCAGGAGGTGGGAATTTGGGCCCCACAAGGATCAATGCTAGAACCACTGTTATTCACAATTTATGTCAACGACTTATACTTTGGAAGCAAACATAAAGACAATTTCTAAATTTGCAGACAACACCAAATTGTGAGGCATAGTCAACACTGAGGAGTACTGCAACAAATTACAAGAAGACTTTAATGAACTAGCAGAATGGACATAGAATTGGCAAATGAATTTCAAAATAGGTATTATGTTTTGGTAAAAAAAATAAAGGAGGTCACATTTTCCTGAGAAAAAAAGAATCTAAATGGGTTGAAGGAGCAAAGGGATCCGGGAGTACAAGTTCACAAATCACTAAGATTTGCGACGCTGGTGAATCAGGCCACAGCCCAAGCAAGCCAAGCAATACGCTTTATTTCTAAAGGGAGATAATTGAAAATTAGAGAAGTTATGCTAAACTTGTAAAGAACGTTGGTTGAACCACACTTGCGGCACTCTGAGCAGTTCTGGTCGCCATATTATAAAATGGAGATACAGGCACTGGAGAGGGTGTAAAAGAAGATGCACAAGGATGATAGCAGAACAGCGAGGTTGTACCTATCAGGAAAGGATCAACAGGCTGTGTCTCTTTTCTCTTGAAAAGAGAAGGCTGAGGGGTGACCTAATAGATGTATTTAAAATTATGAAAGTTTTTTATATAGTAACACAAAGTGGACGTTTCCACTTGTGGAGAAGAGCAAAACTAGAGGCGATCAATATAAGATAATCACGAAGAAATCAAATAGGGAATTCAAAATAAACGTATTTATCCATTGAGTGGTGAGAATGTGGAACTCGCTGCCACAGGGAGTAGTTGAGGCGAATGGTATAGATGCATTTAAGGGGAAGTTGGATTAGCATATGGGAGAGAAGGGAATAGAGGGTTATGCTGATAGATTTAGATGAGGAAGGCTGGGAGGAGGCTCGAGTGGAGCATAAACGCCGGGATGGACTGGTTGGATCGAATGTCCTGCTTCTGTGCCGTATATCCTATGTAATTATATGTAATACATGAGACAGACGATGGGACATTGTAAGCACGTCTTATGGCAAAACCGACATTGTTGTCTTCAGTGCGCCACTGAACTCTAGCAACCTGTACTAATCCAGAAATTACCTCCATGGAATCTACTGAGATTGCAACTGACAACTCATTTACTCACTATCCTCTCGCATGCTTTCAGTCAATTTTCTTGTTCTCCTTCTCTCACTCCGGTTCACTCTTTCTCTCTCACGTGTTCTTTTAACCTCTGTGGATCCCAGTCTCTGCTTGCTACTTGATCTAGGTCCATTATACATGACGCAGTCATTCTTTCTCAGTCCCTCTCTGTGCCTGTTTATCTCGTTCATTTACTTCAAATTTCTTCTTTCTGTCTCTGTGGTTGCCTCTCTGTCTCTATATCACTCTGGGTTTATCGTTAACTCTGTCAATACTTCGCTCTAGTTTTCTTCTCTTTATCACTCTCAGTCACTCTTTGTCTCTGTCAATCATTCTTTCACTAGCTCACTCTAGTTCTTTTATATCTGTCTCAGCCATTCTCACTCTCTATGTCTCCATCACTCACTCATACACTCAATCGCTCTAGTTCTCTACTGTCTCTCTTTTTAAGCCTAACTCTTCCTCGCTCTTGCTGGGCTACGTGTTTCTGCCACATATATAGCTGCCTTTCCCTATAACTGTCTCTTCCTGCCTGCTGATACCTGTTTGCGACGCTCTCTATCTGTCAGCGACTGTAATAATTGCTCATTAATCACTACACTTGGCCAAAGAGTTGGCTTATGAGAAATGTCTTAGAGAGCAGAGGGAGATGGTGTCATTTAGGAAGTAAATTCCAGATTGTGTGGCTTGGACGACTGAATACGCTGCTGCCAATGGTGCGCTGAAGGGGTAAAATGCTGCAGAATAAGCCAGTGAGAGCAACAGCGAGATGAACTCAGTGTTATACAAAGCCATGACGACCAGGAAGGTCCGAGGATCCATCCACAGTTTGGCTTGATTAATTGGTCTGAGTTGGGGCGGATTGGGGTCTACAATTGACCTGAGCGCCCCTGAGTGAGGGAAGAAGAAATTTTAGCCAGGGTTCCAGATCCTGATCACTGTTCCGTTGTTCCTGCTGGGAGATACGTCTGCGAATGCCGGGCAGCAGGCCAGCATGTTCTGATACTCATTGACGAGCCTAGTAAATAGGAGGAGAGATATATTGCCCGCAGGGTACATACACAAGCAACACTCAGGATTATGAAGGACAAAAAAGAAAAAAATTGAAATGTTTCTATCAATCCGTCACTTGAATGAGATATGTTAGTGTAGTACTATGGAATTGTAATAGGGTCCCAGAAATGGCGAGATCAAATCCCACCAGCTCATGTAATTGGATTTGATAAATTCGTTAAAATGTGAGGGGCTGCCAGGGAAATCACTTTGTGAACTGGCAGATTGTTGCAGGAATCCAGCTGGTTTGTTAATGTCCTTCAGGGGAAGGGAACCTGTCAGGCCTACCAGGTCTGACCTACACGGGTCTCCATTCCCAACCTGCCTGTAGAATCTCAATGCCCCCTGAAGTGTCTGCAAGCCGTTCGGATGTAAGACAATCTCTACAAGAAACTAAGTACCAATCTTCGAAGGGCGACTAGGGATGAGCAATAAATGCGGCCTTGGCAGGTTGGCCAGATCCCGACAATAATTTAAAAATATAAAGAACACAAACAACCAGTTGTTGACATTTTTAGGGTTTCCATGATTCATTCTTAATTAGAGGGCCCCCTTTTATATAGGAATTTCTTGATTAGACTTTCTAGTTCCTCTCCCAGAATCCTTCTTTTCAAATGATAATGGTGCTGCTTTTTAGTAATGACGATAAATTTCTATCAATTAATCTACATTACACCCATACATGAGGTGTGGAATCGCGCAGTGGTGTATTGCTTTGGGAAACTTAAGTCCAACGTCACTTGTTCCTGCCAAGCATGCTACACATCTCTAATTCCGACTCTGCCATGTGACACTGGGCTCTCTCGACATGCCACGTTGCTGTATCGACCTTGGCAGCGAGGAAACATATAAAAGAACTGTTTGAATGCCATTGGCATGTTATGTTCCGTTGCTATCTGTGAGATTATCAGAGATCAGTGTGTTCCTTTCACTTGTTCTGCTGATCTGGAATGTTGTACTGGTGCACATGAACATTCGACGGGTGGGGGAGTGGGGCAGGCACTCCAACTGCTGATGTGGACGTTTGTAGTAGGAAAATAAAGAGGGTAATGATTTTCTGGGACTTTGAGCAAAAACGTAGTCGTTTAACCGTAAAAAATCGAAGGGAAAGTTGTCTCCAAAAGTTTGAAACTTTTGTATGCAGTCAGAGTAAAACGTCGGGAAAGGATGAACAGTACATTGAGCTTGACCCATCCTGGGATGCTGCAATTTCTGCACCACATTGCCCTCCGCCTTTCTCCCCTTGCATCAAACAGACACAGAATCCCCTGGGGAAGAGGGAGAAACAATACATTTCTTAACCGCATTTCGGAAACTACTTTGAAAAATTCTTCTCAGACCCTTAAATACAATCACCCAAACTCCAGAAAAAAGTATTTGATCAATCAGCCCGATGGTCCACCTGCCTTCTATATAGTCATAGATTCATAGAGTCATAACGACACAGAAGGAGGCCATTCGGCCCATCGAATCCGTGCCGGCTCTCTGTAGAGCAATCCAGTCAGTTCTACTCCCCCTGTCTAACCCCGTAGCCCTGCAAGTTAGTTTCCCTCAAGTGCCTATCCAGTCTCCCCTTGAAAACATTGAGTGTCTCCACTTCCACCACTTCTGTCGGCAGCGAATACCAAGTCATCACCACTCGCTGTGTAAAGTTTTTCCTCACATCCCCCAGTATCTCTTGCCAAAAAACTTAAACCTGTGTCCCCTAGTCCTTGTACCATCAACTAGTGGGAACGGCCTTTCCCCGTTAAGCCAATCCAAACCCGTCAAAATCTTGTACACTTCTATCAAATCACCCCTCAACCTCCTTTGCTCTAATGAAAGCAAATCCATCTTCTCCAACCTGTCCTTGCAGCTAAGAGACCCCATACCTGGAACCATTCTGGTAAATCTCCTCTGCACCCTCTCAAGCGCCTTCACATCCTCCCTAAAGTGCGGTGACCAGAACTCGACGCAATACGCCAGTTGTGGCCTAACTAGCGCTTTATAAAGCTTCAGCATAACTTCTCTACTTTTGTACTCAATACCTCTATTTATGAAGCCCAAGATCCCATATGCTTTGTTAACCACTCTCTCAATATGTCCTGCCGCCTTCCGGGACCTATGCACATTAACTCCCAGGTCCCTCTGCACCTGCACATCCTTTAAAGCTGTGCCCTTAAGTGTATATTGCCTCTCCATGTTCCTTCTGCAAAAAATCCTTCACCTCACACTTCTCTGTATTATTTTCCATCTGCTACTTTTCTGCCCATTCTGCTAGCCTTTCTATGTCCTGTTGCAGTCGACTGGTATCATCATCACTGTTTGCCACACCCACAAGTTTAGTGTCATCGGCAATTTTAGAAATTCTAGTCATGATGGCCACTCTCAGGGGTTGTCCAACTTCTTTTCGAAGAGTGAACTTTACTTTGTATTTAACTTTCGCTCTACCTGCCCTGCGATTGTTTGATCGGACAGTGTGGAGAAAGAAAAATAAAATAATTTATATATCGCCTTTCACGACGTCTCAAAGCGGTTTAGTTTTGAAGTGTAGTCACTGTTGTAATCTGGAAAACACGATAACCAATGTGCGCACAATGTGATAATGAGCAGATAATCTGTTTTTTGTAGCGAGAACAACTGAGGGATAAATATTGGCTCGGACACCGGGGATAACTTATTCAAAGTAGTGCAACTTAACTGCTTCCTGCCAGGAGATCTTTTACATCCCCCTGAGAGAGCAGAAGGTGTAACGTCTCACCTGAAAGACGGAACCTCCGACACTGCAGCACTCCCTCAGTACTGCCCTGGAGTATCTTTAGAGGGAGTTTTCCTTTGTATTTATGATGTGCTGTACCTGCCCTGGGAGTGTTATATGGGGCAGTGTAAAGGAAGCTTTGATCTATGTCTAACCACTGCTGTAACTGCCCTTGAAGTTTCAGATGAGACAGTGTAGAGAGAGCTTTACTCTGCAAATAACGCTTGCTGTATCTACCTGTACGTGTTTGAATTGTTCAGTGTATTCGCAGCTTTCCTTTATATCTAACCTATGCTGTACCTTTCCTGGGAGTGTTTGACGGAACAGTGCAGAGGGAGCTATACTCTGTATATAACACATGCTGTACCTGTCCTGGGAGTGTTTAACGGGACAGTGCAGAGGGAGCTTTACTCTCTATATAAACTATGCTGTACCTGCCCTAGGAATATTTCGTGGGACAGTCTGGAGGAAGCTGTACTCTGCATTATACTTACGCAGTACCTGACCAGGGGGTTGTTGTAGAGAGAGTTTTGCTGACAGAGGCAGAGCAAGAAAGTGTAGATGTATTGACGGAAGACTGGGATCAAGGTGGAAGACAGTAAGAGGCAGTGATGTAGGAGGAATCCTGCAGCAAAATATAGAAATGTAAGGAGACATTTTCTGGAAAGAGGAAGGGAAAATTAGGAAAACATCAGAAGCAAGAGTTAAAAAGTAGCTTGCTTTAGTGTGGAAACCTCGGTCAGTGTGTAGATACCTCGCTGATGAAAAAAACTGTAAGATTGCAATCAGTGCAAAGATATGTCCCTGACGTCAGAGGACAGAGATACACCAGCCAGTGAACTGATATCTTCCTGAGGAAGAGGGACTGAGAGACACCAGACAGTGTTCAGATATCTCATTGAGGGAGAGAGACTTAGAGACACCAGTCAGTGTGCAGATACTTCCCTGAGGGAGAGGGACTGAGAGACAGCAGTCAATATGCAGATGTCTCTATGACAGTTCGTGCACTGAGAGAAACTAGAAAGATAGAATGACAAAATTGCAAAAATTGTTTATACCAATCTGGCATAAAAGGAAATCTAAAAAGGTGACTCAACCGTGGATAACAGGGGAAATTAGAGACAGCATAAAATCCAAAGATAGGGCGTATAAAATAGCCAAAAAACGCGCCAGAGCGGAAGATTGGGAACAGTTTAAGATAGAGCAAAGGAGGGCAAAGGGCTTAATCAAGAAGGGCAAAATAGCTTACGAAAGCAAGCTGGCGGAAAATATAAAAACTAACTCCAAAAGCTTTTATAAGTATATCAAGAGGAAAAGACTGGTGAAAACCAAAGTTGGTCCATTGCAGTCAGATACGGGGGAATATATAATGGGAAATAAGGAAATGGCAGACCAACTAAATGCATACTTTGGGTCAGTCTTTACGAAGGAAGACACAAAAAACCTCCCTGGGATATCGGGAAAAATAGGGACATTGGCAAAGGAGGAACTGACGCAAATCAATATCTCTAAGGATATGGTGTTAAGGAAGCTAAAGGGATTGAAGGCGGACAAATCCCCAGGGCCTGATAACATGCATCCTAGGGTACTGAAGGAGGTGGCCCTAGAGATAGCGGATGCACTAAGCATGATTTTTCAGAATTCATTAGACTCGGGAACAGTGCCCATGGATTGGAGGGTAGCTAACGTTACCCCACTATTCAAAAAGGGGGGTAGGGAAAAAGCAGGTAATTACAGACCTGTAAGCCTTACATCAGTTGTGGGCAAAATGCTGGAGTCCATCATTAAGGATGAAATAGCCGAGCACTTAGCAAATGGGGACAGGATAGGACAGAGTCAACATGGATTTACAAAGGGTAAATCGTGCTTGACTAATCTATTGGAATTTTTTGAGGGAGTAACTGGTAAAATAGATGGGGGAGAGCCAGTAGATGTGGTGTACCTGGACTTCCAAAAGGCCTTCGATAAGGTCCCACATAAAAGATTAGCATGGAAAATTGAAGCTCATGGGATAAAGGGGAAAGTATTGACGTGGATAGAGAACTGGCTGTCAGATAGAAAACAGAGAGTTGGAATAAACGGCTCATTTTCTGAATGGCAGGCAGTAACAAGTGGGGTACCACAGGGATCTGTCCTGGGTCCCCAGCTGTTCACAATTTATATTAATGACCTGGATCAGGGAGTCGAATGCAGCATTTCCAAATTTGCAGACGACACTAAACTAGGAGGGCGGGTGGGCTCAGAGGAGGAGACCAGGAAGCTCCAGAGCGATTTGGACAGACTGGGTGATTGGGCGGATAAATGGCAGATGCACTATAATGTGGACAAGTGCGAAGTTATCCACCTTGGGTGCAGGAACGGGAGGGCAAATTATTATTTAAATGGCAATAAATTGGGAGAGGGGGAAGTACAGAGAGACCTGGGTGTTCTTGTACACCAGTCACTGAAGGCGAGCATGCAGGTGCAACAGGCGGTCAAGAAGGCAAACGGTATGCTGGCCTTCATAGCAAAAGGGTTGGAATACAGGAACAGGGATACCTTGCTGCAGCTGTACAGGGCACTGGTGAGACCACACCTCGAGTACTGTGTACAGTTTTGGTCGCCTCATCTGAGGAAAGATGTTCTTGCCATGGAGGGGGTGCAGCGGCGATTCACCAGGCTGATACCAGGAATGGCGGGATTGACCTATGAGGAGAGACTATGTAGTTTAGGGATGTACACACTGGAGTTTAGAAGATTGAGAGGGGACCTCATAGAAGTGTATAAAATTCTGACAGGTCTAGACAGATTAGATGCAGAAGGAATGTTTCCCTTGGCGGGTGAGAACAGAACTAGAGGACATAATTTAAGGATAAGGGCTAAACCATTTAGGACAGAAATGAGGGGGAATTTCTTCACTCAGAGAGTGGTGAACCTGTGGAACTCATTGCCACAGAGGGCAGTGTACGCCAGCTCATTAAATATATTTAAGAGGGAATTAGATATATTTCTACAGGCAAAAGGGGTTAAGGGTTACGGAGAGAAGGCGGGGACGGGATACTGAATTGAAGGATCAGCCATGATCTCATTAAATGGCGGAGCAGGCTCGAAGGGCCGGATGGCCTACTCCTGCTCCTATCTTCTATGTATCTATGTATCTATGTGAAGCTATCTCCCTGAGAGAAAGGAAGAGGTTGAGACTCCAGTCAGTGTGCACATAGCGCCCTGAGAGGGAACCGAGAGACACCAGCCAGTGTAGAGATATCTCCCTCAGAGGGGACACTGAGAGCCACCAATCAGTGTACAGGTATCTCCCTGAGAGAATGGGGAGTCAGATACACAAGTTAGTGTACAGATATTTCCCTGACGGAGAGAGACTCAAACACCAATCAGTGTACAGCTAGCTCCCTGAGAGAGATGGTACAGTAAGACATCTTTCATTGTATAGGTATGTCCCTGACAGAGATGGGACTGAGACACCAGTCAGTGCAGAGATATCTCCCTGTAAGAGAGAGGGGACTGAGTCACCAGTCAGTTTACATATGTCTCCCTGATCGAGAGCAGTGAGACAACTATCAGTGTAAATATACCTCCCTGAGGAGAGAGACTGAGACACCAGTCAGTATACAGATATCTTCATCGAAGAAGATAAGTGAGAAACGCCATTCAGTGTGCAGAAATCTCATGGAGGGAAATGAACTGAGACGTTAGACTGTTCACAGCTATCTCCCTGAGAGAAGCGGGGTTGAGACACCAGTCAGTGTCAAATATCTCCCGAAGGGATATAGAACTGAGACATCAATTAGTGTTGAGATAAATCCCGGAGGGTGAGGGACTGTAACAGCAATCATGTACAGATATCCCCCTGACGTAGAGGGTGTGGGATACACCAGTCACAGTGTACAGATATCTCCCTGAAGTAAAGGGTATGGGATGCACCAGTCAGAATGTACACATATATCCCTGAATTAGAGTGTGTGGGATACACCAGTCACAGTGTGCAGATATCTCCCTGAAGTAGAAGGTGTAGAATACACCAGTCACATGTGTGCAGATATCTCACTGAAGTAGAGGGTGTGAGATGCACCAGGCACTGTGTGCATATATCTCCCTGAAGTAGAGGGTGTGGGATACATCAGTAACAGTGTACAGATATATCCCTGAAGTAAAGGGTGTGTGTAACACCATTCACATTGTAAAGATATCTCCTTTAACTAGAGGGTGTGTGATACACCAGTCACAGCGTACAGATTTCTCACTGAAATAGAGAGTGTGGGATACACCAGGCAGAGTGTACAGATATCTCAATGAACTACAGGGTGTAGGATACCCCAGTCACAGTGTACAGATATTTCAATGAAGTACAGCGTGTAGGATACACCAGTCACACATCTACCTCTACAGGGCGATATCTGTATACTATCTGGTGTTGGTCATGCACTCGCATTCATCAGGAAGGTATCTGTACACTCTGACTTTTGAATCCCACACCCTCTACTTAAGTGAGATACCTGTACACTGTGAGTCGTGTATCCCACACCCTGTACTTCAGGGAGATATCTGCTCCTGCTCTTATTTCTTATTTTCTTATCTTCTTACTTGTGCCTTTTAGATGGTGGAAAGGTTTTGAGGATTCAGAAGGTAAGACACTCGTTGCAGTTTACCTAGCCTCTGACCTGCTCTTGTTGCCACAGTATGTATGTGGCTTGGCCAATTACGTTTATGGTGAATGGTGACCCCCCAGGATGTTGATGATGGGAAATTCGAAATGGCAGTGCCGTTGAATGTCAAGGGGAGGTGGTTAGACTCTCGCTTGTTGGAGATAGTTATTGCCTGGCAATTGTATGGCGCGAATGTTCCCTTCCAGTTATCAGCCCAAGCCTGAACGTCGTCCAGGTCTTGTTACATGCGGGCATGGACTGCTTCATTATCTGCTGAGTTGTGAATGGCGCTTAAGGCTGTGCAGTCATCATCGAACATCCCCATTTCTGACCTTATGTTGCAGGGAAGTTCATTGATGAAGCAGCTGAAAATGGTTGGGCCGAGGACACTGCCCTGAGGAACTCCTGCAGCGATGTCCTGGGGCTATGTTGATTGACCTTCAACCACCACAACCATTTTCCTTTGTGCTAGGTATGACTCCAGCCAATGGAGCGTCCCCCCCCCCCCCCCCGCCCCGATTCCCATTGACTTCAGTTTTACTAGGGCTCCTTGATACCACATTCGGTCAAATGCTGCCTTGGTGTCAAGGGCAGTCACTCTCACCTCACCATGGAATTCAGCTACGTTGTCCATGTTTGGACTAGGGCTGTAATGAGGTCGGGATCCGAGTGATCTTGCCGGAACCCAAACTGGGCATCAGTGAGCAGGTTATTTGGGAGTAAGTGCTACTTGATAGCATTGTCGATGACACCTTCCATCACTTTGCTGATGATTGAGATTAGACTGATTGGACGGTAATTGGCCGGGCTGGATTTGTCCTGCTTTTTCTGGACATGACATAGCTGGGAAGTTTTCCGCTCCTTGTTGATGGAGAGGAACTGAAAGACACCAGTCAGTATTAAGATATCTCCCTGTGGATGGAGAGGTACTGAAATACACCAGTCAGTTACAGGTATCTCCCTATGAATGGACTAGTACTGAGAGACTCCAGTCAGTTACAGATACCTCCCTGTGGATACAGAGGTACTGAGAGACTCCAGTCAGTATACAGATATCTCCCGTTGGATGGAGAGGTACACAGAGACTCCAGTCATTTTCAGATAGCTCCCTGTGGATGGAGAGGTTCTGAGAGACTCTAGTCAGTATACAGATGTCTCCCTTTGGATGGAGAGATACTGAGAGACTCAAGTCAGCTACAGATAGCTCCCTGTGGATGGAGAGCTACTGAAAGACTCTAGTCAGTATACAGATGTCTCCCTTTGGATGGAGAGGTACTGAGAGACTCCAATCAGTTACAGAGAGCTCCCTGTGGATGGAGAGGTACTTAGCGAATCTAGTCAGTATACAGATGTCTCCCTTTGGATGGAGAGGTACTGAGAGACACCAGTCAGTTACAGATACCTTCCTGTGGATAGAGAGGTACTGAGAGACTCCAGTTATTTACAGATATCGCCTGAGCTAAATTAAATGAAGGTACCAGTCAGTCTACTGACGCCTTGCTGAGGGACTAATCGACAGCAGTAAATGTATAGCTATCTCCCTTGAGGCCTTGTCGCAAATATAAAACTCAATAGCCAAACCCTTGTGTTCAATGTGTACCTAATGATTTGGAAGTGTATCTTCGGCGATTCTTCTACTGCACCATCAGGCCTTCTGTGGATACACATTACAGGCGTGCAAACGTTTTTCTACCGAACTTCTGTCAGAGCTACGGCTGTCAAGCCAGAGACCCGATTAAATTGACTACTTTTGTTTACAGTCTTGTACAGAGGCCACTTTTCAGATTGCACGTAGATTCTGAAAGGTTCAACAGGCAGGGGTTAATGGCTTCAACATCGAAAACAGGTTCCCGAGCTACAAATGACCTTAGCTGTCCAAATATGTTGTTTTCATTTTTTATCGTTTTGACAGGCATTTCATCACTTGTTTATTTATTCTTGGTCAAGCTTATCACAATGCTGATTCATTGTTGGGAAAATGTCACCAGTTCTGAACGGAGCCAAATTCTGCCGAGCAGGTTCTGAGAGGCTGGCCATAAATCGTATATAAACCCATAATTCACAGTGCACAAACACCAGAGTTTGACAATTCACCGCAAGGATGAGGCATCAGTGCCTCTTTCTCCTATGCGGCCTGCTTGTAGCGGCCATGACAGGTAGGGAGATATTTGCTGTCCCACTGACTCGCTGATATTATGCAGCTTTACCTGTCATGCGAGTGTTTGATGTGACGCATTAGAGGGAAAGTTCTACTCTATCTACCCCGTACAGTTCCTATGTTCGGAGTATTTTATCAGGGAGTGTAGATGGGGGCGGGTGTTGTGCTGTATATAACCCATGATTTTCAAATATGCATCATTAGCTGATCTGCATCCTGTATTAAGGGATAACATGAGTAACAGTTCTTTGCAGAGCGAATTTCTTATGAGGTCGTTCTTGGTATTGAAAGACTGAGCTGAAAATACAGAGAGACTGGGGCTACAGAAAGAGAGATCGAGAGAGAGAGAGAGAGGAGGTGAACTTTGGCCGAAGATTCTCGGAATCCCCGGAGGAACCTGGGTTCCCCCGCAGAAAGTAAAATATCACAAAACGTGTTCAAGTCTCAGTTCTGAAAATAGCTTTCAGAGATTCAACACACTGGACGGAGCTTAGACTGTCCAGATCAGATGATGATCAGAGCTTGAACCATCTGGACGGAGCTCAGACTCTCCAGATCAGATGATGATCAGAGCCTGAACCATCTGGACGGAGCTCAGACTCTCCAGAGCAGAACATGGGCAGAGCTTGAACCATCAGGACAGAGCTCGAAATTTCCAGAGCAGACCATGGGCAGAGCTTGAACCCACAGGATGGAGCTCGGAATGTCCAGAGCAGACCATGGGCAGAGCTTGAACCCTCTGGATGGAGCACGGACTGTCCAGAGCAGACCATGGGCAGAGCTTGAACCCACAGGATGGAGCTCGGAATGTCCAGAGCAGATCATGGGCAGAGCTTGAACCCTCTGGATGGAGCTCGGAATGTCCAGAGCAGACCATGGGCAGAGCTTGAACCCTCTGGATGGAGCTCGGACTTTTCAGTGCAGATCATGAGATCAAATTCCATGGAGATTCTCCCTTTCGTCCGCTGCACATGTGGTGGAAGATCTGTAGATCTTCTGCCAAAGTTGTGGGAAACGAGAGGGGTAACCTCCGTGAAAATTCACACCCCCATATCAGGGATTTGCTTCACTTCATCTTTTCTCAACGATAATGTTAACCTATTCGAGCCAGCAAGAACGAGGCGAACTCGGGTCAGACGCCTGTTTTGTATCCCGTAGGATTCTACACTCAGTTGACGTCAGATTCCGACAGATGTGTTTGTGTAAAATTTGGGCTGAATGGAAAGTGAAATCGGGCAGGGAGTAACATGCGTGGCTGATCCGATCCACTCAGGTGCCCTCCAGGCGGGTGAGGGTAAAATGAGCGATCACGCCTGTTGGATTTCCCCTCAGAACTGATCAGGGGTATTCAAAGCGTTCACCTACACCTGTTCAGGTGTATGAACTGTGGAAATGTGTCATACAACATTTTATCAATAAGACTCCTTAATGCCTGTTGATCATTGGTGTCTAGTATGACTGTGGGCCATAGAGAGGGTCGGGGGGTAATTGAACATTTAAAAGGCATGAGGCCTATGCGACCAGTTGCTGAGAATCGATTGCACAGGCTGTAGAAAGAAATAACATGCGATTCTAAAGCGTCTTTCACAACCTCAGCTTGTGGCAAACTGCTTCACAGCTGAAGAGGCACCTTTTGAAGTGTAGCCACTGTTATAATGTAGGGAAATACTGCAGCAAATTTTACGACAGCAGGACCCCACAAACAATGTGCTAACAGCCCCAATGTCAAACTAACCGACCCAGTGGGAATGCGGCGACATGGGATTCGGAAGCCGTTTTACACCACGTCTGAAATTACTCCCCATTTTAGTATTTGAATGAAAATCGGACGGGTTCTATAACGGGCGGGAGTTTGGCTCTAGCAGAATATCCTTCAGGCAGTAAAGAAGAACATTTACACCAATCATGTTACCACAAACCTCTTCCTGACAGAGCACTGATAAATGTCGAATGTATTGGAGAGAGCCTGAGAATGTAAACCAAATTTGAGAGGGAAATGATCTGCAATCAGTACAAAGTGGAACTATTCTCTACAAAAGTCCAAAACAGAAACAGGGCGTGATGTTCGGCTACTGTTCATTGGTGTGACAGCCACGAGTTGGTGTTGAAGGAGCAGATATCTGTATCCAGGTTAATTCCCACGATTGAGGCTTGCTTTACGAAAATAGGAGCACGAGTTGGCCGTTCAGCCATTCGAGTCTGTACTGCCATTCAATTAGGTCATGGCTGGTCTGTACCTCAACGTTACTTACCCACCTTTGCTCCATTTCCGTTTATACCCATAGAAACACCTGTCGTTCTCAGTTTTCAAAATTTGAATTGGGGCAGTGGTTTGGGAGCGAGTTTCAGACTTCCTCTATCAATTGTGTGGAAAAGTGTTTCCTGATTTTACTCCTGAATGGCACAGCTTGAGTTTGAAGATCGTGTCCCATTGTTCTGGATTCTCACACAAGACGTCATAGTTGCGTTGTATCTACCCTGTCAACCCCGTTTATCATTTTAAACTCATTCATTAGATGAGCACTCAACCGTCTAATCCACTTTTATGCAAATTGTCCTCAGAATTGAACCTTTTAGCCCTGGAACCTTTCAGGTGAGTCTGCGCTGCTCGCCCTGCTATAACGCCATTACGTCCTTCCTGAGGTTTTTGTGCCAAAATTGAACGCAATTCTTCAGATGAGGTCTGCCAAGGCTCTGTGCAACTGATGCATAGCTTCCTCCCCTTTGTACTCCAACCCTCTTCAGATACAGGCCAACATTCCAAAGCCTATTTGATTACTGTTTTTACCTGTGTACCAGGTTTTAGTGATTTATGTACATAGACACTCAAATTCCTTTGCTCCTCCACAGTTTCTAATCTCTCGCCATTTAGAAAACATTCTTGTTTGTCTTTCTTGGATCCAAATGGATAACCCCGCACATTGAACCCTATCTGACACAGTTTTTACCACTCACTTGTCTGTCCAGTTCTCTTTCTAAGTGTCTGCCCCATCTACACATTTACTGTTCCGCCGATATTTGTGTCATCTGTAAAAGAAGGCTGCAGAAAAATAGGACTTGCGTTTATACAGCGCAATTTATCAGCGCGCGGCCATGAAGTAGTTGTATGGTAACATGTTTGGGTTAAATGTCACTCTTCAAAGTTAATCTTGTGGAACGGATCGCTGGCCTATTATAGAACTGGTCCGATGTTTATGCTGGGCCCACCACCAACTTCTCCACGGCAAATAGGAATGGGCAAAAAACGCGGGCCTTGCCAGCGAAACCCACATCCCAT
Organism: Squalus acanthias; assembly: GCA_030390025.1. Taxonomy (NCBI): domain Eukaryota; kingdom Metazoa; phylum Chordata; class Chondrichthyes; order Squaliformes; family Squalidae; genus Squalus; species Squalus acanthias. Next base: position 8,704,414 of record JASTWF010000029.1, on the reverse strand, counting down.
TAATGAGATTTAAAAACATCAGATTCATTTAGGTGTCCGGATATTATAGCGTGAGAGGTGGATATTTATTTGACAGGGAGAGACACGTGCTGCAACTTAAATAAACAGAAAGAGAACAGTACAGTTGTTTAGGTTTTGGAAATATCTGCACCAATTGGCACACGAAAAATCGGTATTGATGCTCCAGCCATTGCACAACGACCAGGAGATTTTCCATTTCTGTGCTGGGAGCCTGTGATTTTTTCCACAGTCATTTTCATGGTAAGGAACTGTGAACTGCCACAGTGGCGAACGGCTGCCACAGTATTCTGCTTTTTCTACGTGATTTGGTAAAGACAATGTTAACACAATTCTGTTTATTTCACAGCACCTCCTGTAATCGACGAGCACAGAGGTAATGGTTTTAATGAGGGAATTTATTCTCTCGAGTTCTGTATATTTCAATCTCCGAAGAGCAGAATTATAGGCACTGGGAGACAGATGTTTTCCCTCACCACCGGGACCGGTTCCTTACCCTTGAGTCAAAAGGTCGAGTTTTAAATTGTCGTGCGGGCGTATAAATGGCGTTACAGTTTGGCCGCACGTTAGAGAGCCGCTCAATCTTCATTCCTACTCAGTACAAAAGAAATGAAATTCAGGCGCTCTCTACAATGAGCGGCCAATCATCAACGCCAGTTGTATGTTGAGATGGCAAGTTGAAAATCTGCTCACTTTTGTCAAGATGTACAGAAAAGGGAAGGCGATGAAACTGGACTAGGGTGGTAGTGCAAAATGGGCGACAGCGATTTGGCCTCCTTTTTTACAACACGCTCGATTCTCTTTTCCTCTGAAGTCTACATAAGTGAAAGTCAGCCGGAGTGCAAACCCTTAATGCTGTGCTGCCCGCCTGCCTGCCCCGTGAGCATTAACTCTGTCAGCGCAAAGCACCACACAAACTACCCAACGTCAAACCTTTGCGCCAACACAAAGGTCAGGTGACACTTTAGGAAGCTGCAGGGGCAACACAGGAGATGCCAAGCCCTGCAGTCTCAATATGTGACTGGCCCAAATTCTAGAGCTCGGAACCAACACACCAGAGGACGGGAATTTGAAATCCAAACACAACTGTTTGAGAAATTGAGTTAAGGTGAATAAAAAATAGCTGGCATCAGTGAAAAATAATCAGACCCCAGCTGCCTCACGAATGTCCTTTAGAATCAAACCTGTCGTCCTTACCCGTTCTGGCCTATATGGGACTCCAGTCCCACACATCAGCGGGAGAATCTAAACTGCCCTCTGAAGTGGACTAGCAAGGCAATCACTTGTATCAAAGCACGACCACCAAATCCTTCTATGAGCCACTAGGGATGGGCAATAATTCCCAGACTTGGCAGTAACAGTTTTACACTGAGAATTAATTGTAACAAAATCACCATAAAGAAATAAAAAGTCCAAACTTGCCTTGAGATAGCGTCTACCGTGATATCAGGACGTCCCAAAGCGCTTCACAACCAGTGAAGTACATCTGAAGTGTAGATATTGTTGTAATTTGGGGAAACTCAGCAGCCAATTTGCAACGGTCCCATAAACGGCAATGAAACAAACCGCAGAGAATCTGAGTTTGCTGATGTTGGTTGAGTGCTAAATCCTGGTCCAGGACAGCGACAGAACTCGCCATGGATTTACTCGGTTTGTGCTGGCAGCATTTAATGCTGGGCCATAGAAATTCGTCACAGGCACTGGCATAAAACGAGCGGTATCGGATCGACCCGCCGTTATACGCAGCGCCTGATATTCAGTTCCAGTGACTGCAGTAGCACTTAATATCAGGCGCTGCCTATAACGGGCGACCGATCCAATACCGCCCTTTTTGTGCCACCGTCTGAGACTAATTTCTAGGCCAAGGGAGTAAAATATGGCAAAGGGTAAAATATGGAAGGGCCACTTATTGATCTGGATAAACTCAGCCCCAAAAATGCTTCTCCTGCTTTCGCCACCAAAATAATGCTGATCATTGAAACATGGTCACTCGCTTCTTACAGACCAACAATGTAAAGCTGCCACACACAGCCCAGATGTTCTACTGGATTACGACTGTGCGTTGAGCGTAACCTATACTGCCTTCTCTAAACTCTCAAATATTAAGCTGCCAACGGCACAGCTGTTTGTTGACTGGATGAAAAGAATAATTCACCTTCCCCGCAACACTGCGCGACCCCAACCTTTCCACAGAGAGGCAGCTGTAAATCAGAGGGACTGCTTCATCACACCCAGCACCTGTTGGCCTGCAATAGAATTAGCTGACTCTATACAGGGATCTATATCACATGCTTTGAATTACCTGCTAAATGGGTACACATCCAGGTATTATTTGAATGCATAAAATAATAAATGCCAGGAGGTGGTGTACGATTCCAGTCTCTGATCTGCCCTGAGGTGTGATTGTTAACCAGAATGAAATCCAACTTGATATTTTAACAATAACGATATAGGGCCTTAGTTCCTGTAACACGGGATTCATCCATTTTAAATTTTGCAGATTAACATACACATTCCTGAGCATACAGAGAAATGTCACACGAGCTCATGTGTCATCCATCCCCTAATAACACTTACCCCTTCGTTACACGGGAGGCGTTCATGTTGGGGGTGCTATTAATAATTTTAATACAGAAAATTTGATCTCCTAAATGTTTACATAAAAAAAACTCTGGAAAATGTAACGGAACGTAGTCTGTGCGAAGGTGCTCACACTATCGAAATCCAAATCCTGTCACTTCCTCATCCCACTACTCATTGACATTCATAGAATCTGCACCTTTCTATCATGTCCTGAGGTGTGATCGTTAACAAGACTGCAATGCAAATTGATCCGCTGTATAATTAATTTTTCTCCTTACAATGAAACATTTAAAAAGCTTTGTCACCCGAGCCCAGTGATCATCCATCCCATATTATCACTGAGAGGGATGTTTGGTCCTTAAACTCTACTTGCTGAGAACAACAGATATGAATGAGATATACTGAGTTTTCAGATCTCAACATTCATGTGCTGAACCTGTAGCTTTCTAATTGACAGATGATGCTGAAAGTTAATAATACGTCTATAATGCAAGAATAACGAGACTGGTTACACAAAGAGAACGAGTTAAAGGAGCAAAGCGCAGCATTTGGTCGCTGCCCCGATTGTGTTGAAAATGTTGATTGCCAAGTGATTCTGTGCATACAATGTTAACACAAATCTCTTTGTTCCGCAGATCATGACCATCATGATGATCACGGTAATTGCTGTAAGGCAGTGATTTTATTGTCTTGAACCTTTACATGTTTTAATGTCCAGAAAGAATCATGGCAACCAATTTGAGTGAAGCTGTTCACACTAACCAAACCCAAATATCTACAGTAAACCACTCCACTGCTCATTGACTGCAGCACAAACGTTTCAAAATTGTTAAAAGCATGAATTTGAAGTGGCTGATATTAGTGGTCTGTCACTGAATATACTTTTATGGCCTTCTCCCACCACGGCTTAATAATAGCAGGAGAGCTTCTCCAATCGTTTTTTTAAATCATTCACGAGATGTGGGCGTCGCTTGCCATGCCAGCATTTATTTCCCATCACAAATTGCCCTTGTGAAGGTGCTGGTGTGCTACCTTCTTGAATATAACTGTGTGGCTTGCTAGGCCATTTCAGAGGGCAGTTAAGAGTTATCCACATTGCCGTGGGTTTGGAGTCACATATAGTCCAGACTGGGTAAGTACGGCAGATTTCCATCCCTAAAGGACTTGAGTGAACCAGATGGGTTTTTACGACAATCCGGTACTTTCATGGTCACCATTATTGATACATCTATTTATTCCTGATTTATTTAATGTAATTTAAATTCCCCAGCTGCCGTGGTGGGATTTCAATTTATGTCTCTGGATCATTAGTCCAGGCTTCTGGATTAGGAGTCTAGTAACATAACCACTATGCTACAGCACCCTATTAGCATATTCTGCAATCGAAATCTCTAAAAGCATAAAGAGGACAACTAAATGTTCTTGATTTATTGAAACTGTTATGTTTTCCATCCCTCTGAGAATACAATCTGGCTTTTGGGAGAAGATGTGCACATCCATATATAATAGGAATATAATATTCAGTCAGTTCAATTCGTTTCTGAGCTAATACTTTTTCCACAAGAGGTGGCGTTCATTTTGGTTAGGGTAAATGTTTTAATTCACAGAATTTACCATCTTTAACTTTCTTCTTAATCTTTGATAAAGTTTTTCAAACATATGGAATCCTTAGAGATATCAATAGAGACATACAGCACAAAAGCAAAGATGTTATGCTAAATAGTTACAAATTACTTGTTAGGCCTCAGCTCACAGTGTCGAATTATTTGCACAGCATTTTTGGAAGAATGTCATGAGGTTTGGAAGTGTGCTGAGGAAATGTATCTGAATTGTACCAGGTATGTGGAGAGCGTAGAGAGCTTGTGATTGTTCTCCTTGAGCAAAGCAGATTAAGCGGCGGTGTAATGCAGGTGTTCATAATTACGAGGGGTTTTGATTGAGTGAATGAGAAGAAACCATTACCACTGGCGGGAAAGTCAAGCGAGGAGATAGATTTACGACTATTGAAAGAATCAGAGCGGAGATGAGAGTTTTATTCACGAGCCGTTTTGATCTGAAATGCACTGCCTGAAAGGGCGGTGTAGCAGATTAATTAGGAACTTTCAAAGAAGGGAATTGAAATACAATTGAAAAGGAAAACATTGCAGGATTATGGGGACAGCGCAAGGCAGTGGGAGAAATTGGAGAGCGCTTTCATAGAGCCGGCACAGATTGGCCGCCCGTTAGAGAGACGCTTAATCTTCATTCCTACTCAGTTCAACCGAAATTAAATTCAGACGCTCTCTACAATAAGCAGCCAATCATCAACGCCAGTTGTACGCTCAGATGGCAAATTGAAAATCTGCTCCCTTTTGTCAAAATGTCTAGAAAAGGGAAGGCGATGAAACTGGACTTGGGTGTTAGCGCAAAATGGGTGATAGCGATTTGGCCTCTTCTTTTACACGTCACCCGATTCTCTTTTCCTCTGAAGTCTACATAAGTGAAAGTCAGGCGGAGTGCAAACCCTCAATGCTGTGCAGCCCGCCTGCCTGCCCCGTGAGCATTAACTCTGTCAGCGCAAAGCACAACACTAACTACCCAAAGTCAAATCGTTGCGCCAACAGGAAGGCCAGGTGATACTTTAGGAAGCTGCAAGTGCAACACAGCTCCTGCCCAGTACATACCAAGCTCTGCAGTCTCAATGTGTGACTGGACCAAAATTTAGAGCTCGGAACCAATACTCCAGAGGACGGGAATTTGATATCCAAACATAACTGTTTGAGAGATTCAGTTAAGGTGAATAAAAAATAGCTGGTATCAGAGAATAGTGATCAAACCCCAACTGCTTCACTAATGTTCTTCAGAATCAAACCTGTCGTCCTTACCGCTTCTGGCCTGTATGGGACTCCAGTCCCAAACATCAGCGGGAGAATCTGAACTGCCCTCTGAAGTGGACCAGCAGGGCATTCATTTGTATCAACGCACTACCACCAAATCCTTATCAAGGCCACTAGGGATGGGCAATAAATCCCAGACCTGGTAGCGACAGATTTACACTAAGAAATAATAGTAACAAAATCACCATAAAGAAATAAAAAGTCCAAACTTGCCTTGAGATAGCGTCTACCGTGATATCAGGACGTCCCAAAGCGCTTCACAACTAGTGAAGTACATCTGAAGTGTAGATATTGTTGTAATGTGGCGAAACTCAGCAGCCAATTTGCAACGGTCCCATAAACGGCAATGAAACAAACCCCAGAGAATCTGAGCTTGCTGGTATTGGTTGAGTGAAAAATCCTGGCCCAGGGCAGCGACAGAACTCGGCATGGATTTTCTCGGTTTGAGCTGGCAGCATTAAATGCTGGGGCATATAAATTCGTCTCAGGCAGTGGCGCAAAACGAGCGGTATCGGATCGGCCGTCTGTTATACGCAGCGCCTGATATTCAGTTCCAGTGACTGCAATGGAACTCAATATCAGGCACTGCCACCGCCTGAGACGAATTTCTAGGCCAAGGGAGTAAAATATGACAAAGGGTAAAATATGGAAGGGCCACTTATAGATCTGGATAAACTCAGCCGCAAAAATTCTTCTCCTGCTTTCGCCACCAACATAATGCAGATCATTGAAACATGATCACTCGCTTCTTACAGACGAACAATGTAAAGCAGCCACACACAGCCCAGATTTTCTATTGGATTACGTCTGTGTGTTGAGCGTAACCTACACTGCCTTCTCTAAACTCTCAAATATTAAGCTGACAACCGCACAGCTGTTTGTTGACTGGATGAAAAGAATAAATCACCTTCTCCGCAACACTGCACGACCCCAAACTTTCCACCGAGAGGCAGCTGTAAATGAGAGGCACTGCTTCAGCACACCCAACACCTGTTGGTCTGCACTGGAATTAGATGACACTATACAGGGATCTATATCACATGCTTTGAATTACCTGTTGAATGGGTACACATCCAGGTGTCATGTGAATACATAAAATAATCAAAGCCAGGACGTGCTGAACGACACAAGTCTCTGATCTGCCCTGAGGTATGATAGTTAACCAGAATGAAATTCAACTTGATATTTTAACAATAACGATATAGGCGCTTCGTTTCTGTTACACGGGATTCATCTTTTTTGAATTTTGCAGATTACCATACACATTCCTGAGCATACAGAGAAATGTCACATGAGCTCATGTGTCATGCATCCCCTAATAACACTTGCCTCTTTTGTACACGGGAGGCGTTCATGTTGGCGGTGCTATTAATTATTTTAATACAGAAAATTTGATCTCCTAAATGTTTACATAAATAAAACTCTGGAAAATGTAACGGAACGCAATCTGTGCGATGGTGTTCACACTATCGAAATCCAAATCCTTTCACTACCCCATCCCACTACTCATGACATTCATAGGGGTAAAAATTCAGTTGGTTGCGCCTCCCGTTAGCGCCTTAAATGGGCGCTAATGGGGCGTTAAGGCGCTAACGCCCGGGCGCAGCGCTGTTTGCGCCGCTCGAGAACTTAACTTGAGATTGTGCGGCGGCGCTAAAACTTACCGCTGCGACCACCTGCGTGCGCAGATTGTGACGTCATTCCGTGGTGCAACGCCCTTGGGGCGCCCCGGAGCGGAAATTGAGTGGCGCCCCCTGCCTTACCGCCTGGCGCTTCCAACGACCGGAAGACTGGAACGTTATCAATCGGTGTGGGGCTGGGGGGGGCGCTATTTAAAGGGGGCCTCTTCCTGTCTTTTTCTGTGGTCGACATTTATGCACCACTCGTTCTGAGAGAGAGAGAGAGATTCGGAGAGAGAGAGAGAGAGACTTCTACATTGACTCAACGCTTTGTGAGGTAGTTTTGCCTAGTTCATCCTAACTTTGCTGCTACTTTCGTTGCTGTACCTCATTACTTTTCTGGCAAAGAGAAGATGGGGGCTGCAATGATTGGGGGCGTCGTCCTGCTCCAGCTCAATCGGAGGAGAGTGAGACGCAGACAGAGAGTGGCAATGATGGCCAGACGGAGGAGGCCCATCAGGCGCATGTACAGGAGAGCTTACCCTCCCAGGGTATATCGTGAACAGCTCTCCTACATCCACATGTCCGAGGAGCTGTGTTTGTGAAGGCTGCGATTCAGCAAGGAGGTGGTCACTGAGCTCTGCCACCTGCTGCAGCCAGATCTGCAGCCTCAGCTGAGGTCCAGGACGTCTCTGTCGGTGGCAGTGAAGGTCACAGTGGCTTTGAAATTCTACGCCACTGGCTCATTCCAAGCTGCTGTTGGGGACCTCGCCAATATCTCCCAGTTTGCGGTGCATCGCTGCATCCGGCAGGTCACCAATGCCCTCTTCACAAGGAGACGAGACTTCATCTCCTTCCCTATGACCCCAGACAAGCAGCATGACCGTGCTATGGGCTTTGCGAGGGTAGCGGGCTTCCCCATGGTGCAGGGCGCCATTGACTGCACGCATGTGGCTTTGCGTGCTCCGCGAGAGAATGCAGAGGAGTTCCGGAACAGAAAGGGGTTCCATTCCTTGAATGTGCAGTTGGTCTGTGACCACAGACAGGTGATTCTCGCTGTCAATGCCCACTATCCAGGCAGCTGCCACGATGCTTTCATCCTGCGCCAGAGTACTGTGGCAGAAATTTTCGAGGCACTGCATCAGCCAGTTGGTTGGCTTCTGGGGGACAAGGGGTACGCATTGAGCACCTGGCTGATGACACCGCTCCGTGCGCCAAACACCCCTGCTGAGCTGCGGTACCAGGAAAGCCAACAAGCAACGAGGAACATTATTGAGCGCACAATCGGCGTGCTCAAACAACGATTCCGCTGTCTGGACCATTCCGGAGGAGCCCTGCAGTACTCGCCTGAGCAAGTTTCCAAATTCGTAGTGGTGTGCTGCATGTTGCACAACATGGCAATCCTCAGGACGCAGCCAATGCCACCAGGCCTTGCAGCACCACAAGAGGAGGAGGAGGAAGAGGAGGAACAGGCCGAGGACGATGATCAGCAGCAGCACCAAGGCAGGAGGGCGGCCCACAATGGTCAAACTGCAAGGGCCGTCCGTCAACGACTAATAGCAAGCCGCTTCTAGGGCCCCTGCCAGTGCTACAAACACGAATCAACCCAGCACGCAACCCCTAAGCCGGCCAAGGCACCAATAATTCCAACCACCAGCCATGTATATTTTGAATACAGAAACTTATTTATTGTACAAACTCTGTGTGTGTCAATTCCTCATGACAAACTCATAGAAATAAACACAAAAAAACAGTCAATAACATAACTGGTTCTCACAACCTGGAGATAATGTCCAAAACACTAAACAAAAGTTGGGCCATGAACCTCGGCCTTTAATAAAAAAATGACCAGCATTTTGGCACACCTCCTACTTTTTGCCCTTCGAGGGTGATCTCCTTCCCTTGCGCACTTCCCCCCTTCTAACCCTACTGCTCCTCCGTAATGGGACCTCAGTGGCTGCAGCAAGGCTGGTGGAAGGCTGCTGCTTGTCAGACCCTGACACTGCAGATGCCCCTGAAGGACGGCCTCGACCACTTCTGGGCCTGGAGGGCCCGGCTGCAGACTGCACCAACTCTGCATGGGCGGCAGCAGTCTGTCCTACAGGCGGTGGCAAGTGCAATGGAGAAGTGATAGTGTTGGCAGCAGGAATGCTGTCATCATGAGAGAGGACAGCAACTCCCTGCTCGCCCGACACACTGGCACTCCCACGGGGCAGCACTTCAGCATCCGGAGCAATTTGCCGGAGAACAGATTGCTGGCCTGCTGCGGCGCGGTGACAGCCCCGGGGACATGTGCACGAACCATCGAGGATGGCAGCAGTCAGTGCTCGCGTGGCCTCAATCTGAGTCTGCATGAGAGCAGGCTCAGATGGGTTCCTGGCAGCCAGTGACTGAATTGCAGCAGTAAGCTTTAGTGTGGCATCCGCCTGTGCTACAGCGAAGTGCTCCACACTCCTTGCCAGTGCCTCAATGCATTCGGGCACCCTTCCCACTGCACCCATGAGCTCAGTGTGCATGACCACCGCCTGGCTGTTCATTTCTGCAATCAGCCGCTCCTCCTCTGCGTCCATTGCATTAGGAGTGTCTGGCATACTCTCCCTCTGGGGAGAAGGCTCCCGTTCTTCCCTCCCCCCCCCATGGCGTTGCTGCAGCCCGCTGGGTCCTGGAACTTCACCATCATCAGCCCCTTCCCCCCTGCTCCCCCGTTCTTCCCTCCCCCCCCCCCATGGCGTTGCTGCAGCCCGCTGGGTCCTGGAACTTCACCATCATCAGCCCCTTCCCCCCTGCTCCCCCGTTCTTCCCTCCCCCCCCCCCCATGGCGTTGCTGCAGCCCGCTGGGTCCTGGAACTTCACCATCATCAGCCCCTTCCCCCCTGCTCCCCTCCGGGGAAGGCGTGTTCCCAGTGTGGCCATGGGCTTCCTCGGGAGAGGGTGGCACTGATGCTCCGGCTTCCTCTTCCTCCTCAGCTGCAGCATCACTCCCAGTGGCAGCTTCAGGGACCATCTCCTCAGCTGGTGAATCACCATCTGAAAGCAGGGAGGTACAAGAGTGGCTTTAGCGTGAGGACAGGGTGGCAGTAAGGGAGGAATAAGTGCAGCGAGTTAGCAAGTTGGATTGAAAGTGTCAAAGGCTGGTATTGTGAGGGACAAGTGGAAGGACAGAGGACAAAAAGGTGATGACCTTACCATTGCTGTCCACAACGGGGTCGGCGTCTCCAGTGGCGACGGGACCGATCACCCGGCTTGCCACAATCCTGTGGACGCGCTCCTCCAGATCGCTGAGGGGTTGCAGCTGAAGCCGCCCTCCACCCGTCCGTTGCTGCTGTCTCCGATTATGAGCCAGCTTAGCCTGCAAGAAAAAGGACAGCATCTGAGTCAATATACAGCCATGGTCTTGCCTGAATTGCCTCCCATAGGTGAATAGCCCTTACTGTATGCAGCCATGGTCTTGCCTGATGTGCCTCCCATAGGTGAATAGCCCTTACTGTATGCAAAGTGTGGAATGTGTGTGTGTGTTTGATGAAAGGGCCATAGGTGTTGCATGAGTGTTGTGCATTGGGGTTTTAAGACCCTCTGGCCATAGAGTGAGGTTGAGATGGAGGGATGGAGAGGTATTGAGAAAAAGCCACTCACCCTGACGACCCGAGTGAGGTCGTTGAACTTTTTGCGGCACTGGACATGGGTCCTGGGCACCATGCTCCTGGAGGAGACGCTCTGAGCCACCTCCCTCCACACTCTTCTGAACTCGCGTGGCAAAGGCCTCCTGCCACTCTCCGGGAACAGCATCCATCGTCTGCGCTCCACTGCCTCAACCAGAGCATCCAAGGCCCGCTCGGTGAAGCGATGAGCGCGTTCTCTCACCCTCTCCATGCTTGGCAGCAAAATGGATTACAGGTCTCTCCAGGCTGAGATTCAAGGCTGCAATGAGCAGGGTGTGGCTGGGGAGCAAGTGGCCCCCCCTGCTTTAAGAAGTGTCCGGCGCCAGTGTGTCTGTGTTCCCTCGCTAACTGGCAGCAGCTGCGCTGCGCTCGTGCGCTGAGTTAGCGCCTCACTCCTAGGCCTTTGCACCTTAAGAGAGGTGTGCAGCGCCTAATTTAGCGCTCCACTCACCTCCCGGGGCGGTAAAAGTGAAGTTTCCTGTCAGTGCCGATAATTAGCGCCAGGCGCTAATATTTGCGCGCGGAAGATATTTGCGCCCCAAATGGGGCGCGACCTAATTTCTACCCCATAGAATCTGCACCTTTCTATCATGCCCTGAGGTGTGATCGTTAACAAGACTGCAATGCAAATTGTTCCACTGTATTATTTATTTTTCTCCTTACAATGGAACATTTAAAAATCTTTGTCACCCGAGCCCAGTAATTATCTATCCCATAATATCACTGAGAGGGATGTTTGGTCCTTAAACTCTACTTGCTGAGAACAGCAGCTATGAATGAGATATACTGAGTTTTCAGATCTCAACATTCATGTGCTGAACCTATAGATTTCTAATTGACAGATGACGCTGAAAGTTAATAAAACGTCTATAATGAAAAAAAAAATGAGACTGGTTATAGAAAGAGAACGAGTTAAAGGAGCAAAGAGCAGCATTTGGTAGCTACACCGATTGTGTTGAAAATGTTGACTGCCAAGTGATTCTGTGCAGAAAATGTTAACACAAATCTCTTTGTTCCGCAGATCATGACCATCATGATGATCACGGTAATTGCTGTAAGGCAATGATTTTATTGTCTTGAACCTTTGCATGTTTTAATCTCCAGAAAGAATCATGGCAACCAATCTGAGTGAAGCTGTTCACACTAACCAAACCCAAATCTCTACAGTAAACCACTCCACTGCTCATTGACTGCTACACAAAAGTTTCAAAATTGTTAAAGGCATGAATTTGAAGTTGCTTATATTAGTGGTCTGTCACTGAATATACTTTTATGGCCTTTTCCCGCCACGTCTTAATAATAGCAGGAGAGCTTCTCCAATCGTTTTTTTAATTCATTCACGAGATGTGGGCCTCGCTTGCCGAGGCAGCATTTATTGCCCATCCCTAATTGCCCTTGTGTAGGTGCTGGTGAGCTACCTCCTTGCATATAACTGAGTGGCTTGCTGCGCCATTTCAGAGGACAGTTAATAGTCATTCACATTGCCGTGGGTTTGGAGTCACATATAGGCCAGACTGCGTAAGGACGGCGGATTTACATCCCTAAAGGACATTAGTGAAACAGATGGGTTTTTATGCCAATCCGGTACTTTCATGGTCACCATTACTGATGCTAGCTTTTTATTCCTGATTTATTTAATTTAATTTCAATTCTCCAGCTGCCGTGATGGAATTTCAGCTCATGTCTCCTGATCATTAGTCCAGGCTTCTGCATTACGAGTCCAGTAACATAAACACTATGCTACCGTATCCTATTACCATATTCTCCAATCGAAATCGCTAAAAGCATAAAGAGGACAATTAAAAGTTCTTCATTTATTGAAACTGTTTTGTTTTCCATCCCTCTGAGAATACAATCTGGCTTTTGGGAGAAAATGTGCACATCCATATATAATAGGAATATAATATTCAGTCAGATCAAGTAGTTTCTGAGCTGAAGCTGGTTCCACAACAGGTGGTCATCATGGTGGTTATGGTAAATGTTTTAATTCACCGAATTTACCATATTTAACTTTCTTCAAATCTTTGATAAAGCTTTTAAAACATATGGAATCCTGAGCGATATCAATAGAGACATACAGCACAAAAGCAATGATATTATGCTAAATAGTTACAAATTACTGGTTAGGCCTCAGCTCACAGTGTCGAATTATTTGCACAGCATTTTTGCAAGAATGTCATGAGGTTTGGAAGTGTGCTGAGGAAATGTATCTGAATTGTACCAGGTATGTGGAGAGCGTAGAGAGCTTGTGATTGTTCTCCTTGAGCAAAGCAGATTAAGCGGCGGTGTAATGCAGGTGTTCATAATTACGAGGGGTTTTGTTTGAGTGAATGAGAAGAAACCATTTCCACTGGCGGGAAAGTCAAGCGAGGAGATAGATTTACGACAATTGAAAGAACCAGAGCGAAGATGAGAGTTTTATTCACGAGCCGTTGTGATCTGAAATGCACTGCCTGAAAGGGCGGTGTAGCAGATTAATTAGGAACTTTCAAAGAGGGAATTGAAAATGCAATTCTGTGATTCTTCTTTGAATGAGAATTGCCTAGTTCGTAGATTGCAGCATTTGTTGCAGGCCTTGTAGATTTACATTTCATAGACAAGGCTGAGATTTATTTTAAAATGAATAATGTCATAGAACTGTGACTGTTTCCTCCAACTGAAAGAAATAAAAGCGTAAAGAGGAGAAATCAAAGTTTTTCAATGGCTTAAATCGCAAAATTTCATTTTATTTGAGAATACATTCAGGCTTAGGGGAGAATTTGAGTGAATTCAAACGCTGGAACAAGTTAAAATTTAGAAAATGTGCAAATATCAGACTTCCGCTGTCGTTTCTAATACAAAAATGAGAAGTCGCACAACACCAGGTTATAGTCCAACAGATTTATTTAAAATTACAAGCTTTCGGAGCTGTCGCCCCTTCGTCAGGTAAAGTTACTGTGAGAGAATCTATCAGAATTCACAGAATATAAACACAGAGAAAATGCATAGATTAAATCTTTCCCTACATCAAAGACACACTAAGAGCACAGCCAAGACAATGAGATGTGTCCCAGGGGGTCCAACGCGTCAAAACACCTGCTGGCTGCATATCCTCTCCATTTTTTGTGTTTGTTTCTTGTGTTTGTTTTTTTTTAAACTGGAAAGACCGGCAACGATGTCAAGTCACGTTCTATAGCGTGACATGAACCCGATATCCCGATTGAGGCCATCCTCATGAGTGCAGAACTTGGCTATCAGTTTCTGCTCGATGATTTTGCGTTGTCGTGTATCCCGAAGGCCGCCTTGGCGAACGCTAACCCGCAGATCCGAGGCTGAATGCCCTTGACTGCTGAAGTGTCCCCCGACTGGGAGGCACCAATCCTGCCTGGCGATTGTTGCGCGGTGCCCGTTCATATGTTGTCTCAGTGTCTGCATGGTCTCGCCGATGTACCATGCTCTGGGGCATCCTTTACTGCAACGTATCAGGTAGACAACGTTGGCCGAGTCACATGAGTATGTACCATGTACCTAGTGGGTAGTGTCCTCACGTGTGATGACGGTATCTGTGTTCATGATCTGGCATGTCTTGCAGAGGTTGCCATGGCAGGGTGTGTGGTGTCGTGGTCGCTGTTCTCCTGACAGCTGGGTAATTTGCTGCGAACGATGGTACTTTTGAGGTTAGGCGGCTACTTGAAGGCGAGTAGTGGAGGCGTGGGGATGGCGTTAGCAAGGTGTTCGTCGTCATCGATGACATGTTGAAGGCTGCGAAGCACATGGCGTAGTTTCTCCGCTCCTGGGAAGTACTGGACGACGTAGGGTACTCTGTTGGTTGTGTCCCGTGTTCGTCTTCTGAGGAGTTCTGTGCGGTTTTTCGGTGTGGCCCGTAGGAACTGTTGATCGACGAGACAGTTTCTAATACACTTATAGATCATTCATCGCTTCCCAAAGGAGATCTCTTAGATTATCTGAATTAGCTGTGATCTTCTCTCTGATGAGCTAGATTTTCTCAGGAGAGAAAGAAATGAAAACGTATTACATTGCATGATGTTGGTGCCAGCCAGTTAGGTACTTATCAAATAAATTGGGCAATAACGATTAGAATTTGCAAATGAAGGCTGTATGAATGGTAACATTAATTTAGTTGGTGAAGGTTTACTCCAATCCATACATTCTGAAGAGCTGAAAGTCCCAGTTATTGCATCAAATTGTGTAGAATTTGTGTCTTTTCAATTGCCTTTCTGCTGACAACTTTAATGGGGCTTTTTGTTCCACAGGTGATGATCACCACTGGCCTCATGGTAATTGTTTCACTCACAGAATTTATTATCTTTCATTATATACATTAGGTTCTCCGGAAAGAGTAATGATAGATAGGCTGAGTGAAAAAGACGTTCTTAATAGCAAAAAACAAATCCCTTTACTACCCCATCCTGCTGGACATTGACTTGAATTCAAGAGTTACAAAGTATTAATGGTTTGAATTGTCTGTTGTTACTATTAGTGGCAAAGAACTGAGTGTAATTTCTAACAGTATCCTACCGAAAACGGCGGAAAATACCTGATTTCAAGGTGGATGTTCAGCTGCTACCTTAGGAAGCTGCAACAGCTCATTTCAGCTCCTACCCAAGAAATCCCAAACTCTGCACTCTCACTGGGTGATTCCAATAATACAATGAGGCTGCCTTGAAATGATGGGACTGTGGAAAACAATTTGAAGTTCCCACCATGTGCTGTCTGAAAAAAAGACCCCGGGCAAACTGGGCAAGAGCCATCAAAGAATCAGGGCGTATATTTCAGCCAAGGAAACTGTAAATAATCAAAACCTCTGATTGTGATTGTCCAGTATCTGAGAGGTTTGCAATTAAATGTGATGGCTTTATTCAGCGATCGATGCCAACTACCTCAGCTCACCACATGATGGATCCACATGCAGAAATAGTATGAAAATATAATTAAATCAGGTCAAGGACTTCCTGATTTACTCAAAGCGGTTGCCCTGCCCTGAGCTGTGATTGTTAGCAAGCTGCAATGCTAATTTATCCAAACAGGTATTGGCATGGAAATTGCCGTCTGAGGCTTGCCGCGAACGAAAGCATCCGAACCGCAAGAAATGTATGCAGCTCCCTGGTGCCTCCAGAGCTTCGGAATCTTCCGGTCCTGGGCCTGCAGGAGTGCGCAAAGGCCCGGGGATCCCAGGGGCGCATGCGGTTCGCAAGACTCCCTGGGATCACGTGGACCAAACGAACCAATCACAAAGGGGATTGCTATGATTCTTATGGGGATTCCATTTACGTACGGAATTACCATAAGCATACTAGGAATCCCATAACAAACACAACTTCACCGCACTTCAATAAAAATAAATCATCACATGTTCAAAATTAATTAAAATACAATTTAATTAAACATTTAAAGCAAATTTTTGTTTGAAAAATAAATGTAAACATTTTTAAAGGTCAAAAATAACCTAAACTGATTTTAAATGTGAGGGAATGTTTCAGTTAATTAAAAAAACATTCATTTTAACATTTATTGAAGCGCCTACGCTGGTAAAAGAAGGCCCGACGGCTGCTTTTACCAGGTGTCAAAGTTTCGTGGGCATTCGCTGGCCATTTCTTGGTCAAATAGCCAAAACCTGCACCAGCGAATGTCCATTTTTACCTGTGGGGACGATCTGTCCAAGCACAAACTTGACAGTTCGCAAGTTCCGTTTTTTCACGCATGCGCCTCGCCTACAGAAACCCGACACTTACGGGGCACTTATAACCGCGTACGCTGTCATAGTCCCGTAAAATCCGGCCCAATATAACAACAATAATACACGTGCTTCATTGTTGCTATACAGGAGGGAATCATTAAAAATCACACCTGAACACCTCCATTAAATAGTAGACAGAAGAGTGTCACACAGTTCATTCTCTATCTGCCTCCTAATATCAAAATGGGAATTTTTAATCCTAAACCTCTGCCTGCTGAGAATGGAAAGCATAATTGAGTGATGCTCAGTTCCCAAATTGCACCAGAATGGAATGCATAATTGAGTGATGCTCAGTTCTGAGATCACACCATTCTGGTGCAGACCCTCTGGTTTTCCAATTGAAAGACAAGGCTGGGATTTAGTAACCTGTGGTAATGTACATGGATTGAGACTGGTCCTGCAAACTGAAGGAGCTATTAGCAAACAGAGGAATTTCAAACGTTATGATTGCTTCAAACTGTAATGTTTTCCATTCTACACTCAACAAATTCAGGCATTTGAGAGAACTTCACAGAACTTCAATGTTTCGTACATTTTGACAAGTAGAAAATGTGAAAACTTAAGACTTTTACTGATGTGTCGTTAGCAATCCGTTAATATATAATTCACAGAGACCAAAAGGAGATCTCTTAGATTGTCTGAATTAGCTGTGCTGCTCACTCTGATGATATGGAATTTGTCAGGAGAGAAGGACTTCGAAAAATAATTCACTCACATATTGTGATGTCAGATCTTTAGGATGCTGATATAAAGGTTGCTGAATTGAATTGAGCCGAGTATAAATGCTAAATGTAATTCATATTGTAAAGATATACACCCATCAATAATTTATGAAATTTTGAATGTGGCAGTTACTGCACCCAATAGTGTTGAAAATGAGCTTTTCCAATTGATTGTCTGCAGAAAATATTAACACAAATATGTTTGTTCCACAGGACGTGGTCATCATCGTCATTATGTTACATGTTATAATTCAGAGAATTTATTATCTTTCATTCGATATATTTGGTTTTCTGAAATTAATAATGGCAGATAGTCTGAGCAAAACATATGTTCTCAAAAGCCACCGCTAAATAACTCCACTACCCAATCCTGTTGGTCATTGACTTCTCTTCATGTGCTACAAAGTATTAATGATGTACATATTCTGTTGATGATATTAGGGGCCAAGAACTGAATGGGTTATTGTAACAGTTTCCTACCACTTCTCAGCAGACAACAGGGCGAAAAATACCTGATTTCGAACTTTGCCTTTGTTTAAACGTTCAGCTACTACCTTAGGAAGCTGCAACAGCTCATTTCAGCTCCTACCCAAGAAATCCCAACCTCTGCACTCTCACTGGGTGATTCTTATATTAGAATGAGGTCACCGGCTGCTTTTAAATGATGGGACAGTGGAAAACCCTTTGAAGTTCCCGCCATGTGCTGTCTGAAACAAAGGCCCCGGGCAAACTGGGCAAGAGCCATCAAAGCATCAGGGCGTGTATTTCAGTCAAGGAAACTGTAACTAATCAAAACCTCTGCCAGGGATTGTCCAGAGCTGAAAGATGTGCAATTAAAGGAGAGGACTCTATTCAGGGGTCGGTGCCAATGACATCCAGTCACCTCAGATTGGGTCCACATGCAGGCACAATGTGAACATATAATTATATCAGATAAGTGAATCGCTGATTTACTCTGAAAGTTTGTCCTGCCCGAGCTGTGAGAGTTACCAGACTGCAATGCAAATTTATCGAACCAGCTATTATTCTTTCATTATTGCTATAAAGGAGTGAATTATTTTTTGAGAAGAATAACAGATGAGCACATCCATTCCACAGCAGACAGAAGAATGTCACACAGGTCATTCACTATCTGTCTTCTAATATCAAAACAGGAATTTCTGATCCTAAAACTGTGCATGCTGACAACAGAAGGCACGAATGACAGATGCTGATTTCCTAGATCCCACCATTCTGGGACAATTCGTGTGGTTTTCAAATGACAAGGGTTAGATTTATTACAGGACGAAAAATGTAAAATTATGTTTCCTGATTATGCAAACTGATAGAGCTTAAAGCGAAAAAAAGGAGATTGCAACGTTTCTGATTGCTTTAAATCTTATAATTTCCACTGTATACTGAACAAGGGCAGGCTTTTTGGGGGAACTTCATAGAAATTTAAATTTTGGAATATTTTCAAATGTAGAAAATGTGAAAACTTTAGATTTCTATTGATCTGTCGTTCCCAACCCATTGATGCAGCTTGCACTGAGAGCCAAAGGAGATGTCTTAGATTAACTGTATTAGCTGCGTTTCTCACTCTGATGAGCTATAATTTTTCAGTAGATAAAGACATCGATAAAAAAAACACTCACAGATTTTGGTGTCAGAGCGTTTGGATGCGAATTAAAAAGCTGGAGCTAAACAGAATAATATGTTGAAATTCGGCTATTATGAATGGAAAATGTGTTTTTTTGCAATCATCTATGTTAATTCATAATTTAAGAAATCAAGAATGTGCCAATTACTGCGTGCAACTGTGTTGACAATGTGGATTTCAAATTGAGACTCTGCAGACAATTTTCACACAAATCCCTTTGTTCCACAGGAGGTGGTCATTATGATGGTCCAGAGGAGATTGAGCGTGATATAACAGTCATCAGAGGTTTCAGTTAAGTGGAAACATCAGAGAAGCAGGAATTTAAATTTGAGCAGATAATGTTACGGGGCGATATAGTAGAGGATTTCAATATTTTGAGGAATTTTGCTGAATAAACAAGAGCACAGTGTTTCCATTGGCAGATGAGTAGCTGATAGAAGGCCTCAGATGTAAGATAATGGACACATAGAAGCATAGAAGATAGGAGCAGGAGTAGGGCATTCGGACCCTCGAGCCTGTTCCGCTATTTAATGAGATCATGGCTGATCATCCAAATTCAGTACCCTGTCCCTGCTTTCTCCCCATATCCCTTGATCCCTTTAGCCTTAAGAAATATATCTATCTCCTTGTTGAATATATTTAATGAATTGGCCTCAACTGCCTTCTGTGGTAGAGAATTCCATAGGTTCACCATTCTCTGGGTGAAGAAATTCCTCCTCATCTCCGTCCTAAATGGCTTACCCCTTAGCTTTAGACTGTGACTTCTGGTTCTGGACTCCCCCGCCATCGGGTAAATCCTTCCTGCATCTAGTCAGTCTAGTCCTGTTAGAATTGTATACTTTTCAATGAGATCCCCTCTCATTCTTCTCAACTCTAGAGAAAACAAGACTAATCGACCCAATCTCTCTTCATACGTCATTCCTGCCATCCCAGGTATCAGTCTGGTAAATCTTCGCTGCACTCCCTGCATGGCAAGAACATCCTCCCTCAGATAAGGCGACCACAACTGCACACAATACTCAAGGTGTGGTCTCACCAAGGCCTTGTACAACTGCAGCAACACATCCTTGCTCCTCTACTCGAATCCTCTCGCTATGAAGGTCAGCATACCATTTGCCTTCTTAACCGCCTGCTGCACCTGTATGCTTACCTTCAGCAGCTGGTGCACAAGGACTCCCAGATCTCGTTGCACTTACCCTTTTCCCAATCTATTGCCGTTCAGATAATAATCTGTCTTCCTGTTTTTGCCACCAAAGTGGATAACCTCGCATTTATTCACATTATACTGCATCTGCCCAATCACTCAACCTGTCCAACACATACGGGCGTTTCTCTGCATCCTCCTCACAGCACACACGCCCATCCAACTTTGCGTCGTCTGCAAACTTAAAGATATTACATCTACTTCCTTCGTCTAGATCATTAATATATATTGTGAATAGCTGGGGTCCTATCACCGATCCCTGCGGTACCCCACTACTCACTGCCTGCCACTCGGAAAAATATATGTTTATTCCAACTCTTTGCTTCCTGTCTGCCAACCAGTTCTCTCTCCAAATCAGTACCTTACCCCCAATCCCATGTGCTTTAACTTTGCACGCTAATCTCTTATGCGGGACCTTATCGAAAGCCTTGTGAAAGTCCAAATACACCACATCCGCTGGTTCTCCCTTATCTATTCTAACAATTACATCCTCAAAAAATGCCAGTAGATTGGTCAGGCATGATTTATCTTTTGTAAATCCATGTTGACTTTGTCCGATCCTGTCACTGTTTTCCAAGTGCTCTGCTATTACATCTTTTATAATGGACTCTAGCATTTTGACCACTACCGATGTCAGGCTTACCAGTCTACAATTCCCCATTTTTTCTCTACCACCTTTTTTTAAATAGTGGGGTTACATTAGCTACCCTCCAATCCATGGGAACTATTCCAGAGTCTATAGAATTTTGAAAGATGACCACTAATGCATCTATTATTTCTAGCACCAATTCCTTAAGTACGCAAGAATCAGATTATCAGATAATTGGCAATAAATGACAGGGAGGAGATGAGGAGATTGTTTTTTAGGCAGATAATTCTTCGGTTCTAGAAAGCAGTGCCTGAAAGTGTGGTGGAAGCAGATTTAATAGTAACTTTCAAAAGGAAATTTGAAATATGCTTGATAAGGAAAGATATGCAGGGCGATAGGGAAAGAATCGTGGAGAGGAACTAACTCAATAGCTCTTTGAAAGAGCCGGCACAGGCATGATTGCCGAATGGCCTAAATTTCTGTTGCAAGATATTATAAATCTATAATGTTTATCTCAATGAGAGATGTAGAGCTCTCAGATTCCACCTTCCGATGCAAACCCTATGGTTTTCGGATTCATCGACATGGTTGAGAATAAGTAAAATTTGGAAAATGTACCAGTAATTAGCCTGATTCTTCAATCTGAAAGAGATAAAACCGCAAAGAAGGGAATCCAAAGTCTTTGATTGGTTTATATTCTGATGTTTTCAATTTTTGAAAATACTCTCCGGATTTTCGAAATACTTTGCAGATATTTAACTTCTGTAGCACGCTGAAATGAATAAAATGTGCGAATATGGGATGTTGACTCGCCAACGTTTCCAATCCATTGATAGCTCATTCAAACTTGCTCAAATAAGATCTTTTAGATTATCTGAATCAGCTATGCTGCTCACTCTAATGAAATATAATTTATCATACGAGAGAAATGCCTAAACATATCTCTAATTGGTTTGGTGTCAAAGAGTTAGGTTCTTAGCAAAACAGTGGAGCAAGAAGATCAGTAAGTTGAAATCAGTCGAGTATGAATGTTAAAATTAATTTATTTTGTAAAGATCTAGCCAATCCATAATATGTGCAACAGCGAATGTACCTGTCACTGAAGCAGATTGTGTTGAAAATTAGCTTTTCCAATTGATTATCTGCAGACACTGCTGACACAAATCTCTTTGTTCCACAGAAGGTGGGCACCATCATGGTTATGGTAAATGTTTTAATTCTAATAATTTATTTTCTTTAATTTCCTATACCAGATTCTCCAAAAACAATAGTGACGACATTCTGAGGAGCATAGATGTTCAGAATGAACAAACACATATCCCGTCACTCGCCCCCCCCCCCCCCCCGCCCCTGCTCTTTGACCTCTATTCACTTGCTATAACGTATTACTGGTGTTAATTGCCAGTTTTGTTATCGCAATGCGTTGTGAGCAATAAAGATACATGGCAAAATGCGCAATCGACATGAAAGGTTCAGGCGTAGATTACAGCACAAAGACACTGTTAACAATCAATATCACTGCTCGAGATTTTCCGGTAGCTAAGAGTGTAGTGCTTGAGTGAGATGAATATATTGAGTGATCTGTGTCAGTGCTTGAAGTTATCTGGTGGACGGGTAAACATGCAACTATAAGATAAACATTTAATTCAATCAGAAGGAGGTTCTTCTGAGTTGTTCAAGTCTCTGTCCTGCCCTGATGTGTGAATTGCAACCAGACATCTATTCATCATAATATAAGCTAATATTATACAACAACTATAAACATACTTCAAGTTTTTCATGCAGTAGTGAATCTTGTTCACACCTGCATTAAATGGACTACAAAACAATGTCACACAGCGCATTCATTATCTATCCGTGAACAACATGTAACAGCAGTTTCTGATCCTAAAATGCTGCTTGCTGAGAACTGAAGATGTGAATGAGTGAAACTGAGTTCCCAAATCCTGGTGCAGACAATGTGATTTTCCAATTTATAGACGAAGCATAGATTTAATGCATTTTGGATAACGTAGCAGAGAGGAGCTGGCTCTAAAAACTGAAAGAGCTAAAGGTGTAAAATGGAGGATTCATTACTTTTGATAGTTTTAATACCTAATGTTTTCCTTTCTTCTGAATATTATTTCTGCGTTTGGAATAACTTTAGAGAAATGCAACATTTGGAACATTCTGAAATGTAGAAAATGTGCAATTATCAGACTTTAAGTAAGGAGACGTTTCGAATCGTTTTATAGATCATTGACAGAGGCCCAGAGAAACTCTTAGAGGATCCAAATTAGCTGTGTGGCTCCTCTGATGAGTTAAATTTATCAGGTGAGAAATACATCAACATTATTTCACAGAGTTAGGGCCTTTTCAGAAACGTGGAGCCTAAAAGATCAATAAGTTGAAACTAGGCGAGTATGAGTAGTAAAGTTTATTTAGTTTGCAAACAAGTACACCAATCCCTAATTCACGCAGCGCTGACTGTGCGAGTCTTTGCATGCAATTGTGTTGAAAATGTGGATTTCCAATTGAATATCTGCAGATAACGTTAACACAAATCTATTTGTTCCACAGGAGACGGTCATCATGGTGGTTATGGTAAATGTTTTAATTTAGAGAATTTCTTGTCGTTAGGGCAAGTTAATAAAGCTGTTAAAATCATATGGGATCCTTGGCTTTACCGATAGAGGCTGAAGGGGAAGGAACATATGCTACACATATAATATAAATCACTGGTTATGCTACAGTTGGAGCGTTGTGTCCAGTTGGGCCCCACAACTTATGACGGATGATAAAAAGCTTGGAGAGGGTGCAGAGGATAATAAGCAGAATGTACAATGGATGAGGGATTACCATCATGGAACGAGAGTAGAGAAGCTTTGTTAGTTCTCGTTAGAGCAGAGAAGGTTAAGTGATGATTGTATAGATGTGTTTAAATTGATGGGGTATTTTGATATAATAAGCAACCATGAACTACAACCATTGGCGGTAGGTTTGGTAAACAGAGAAAACAAATTGAAAATAATTGGCAAAAGAACCAAAGGCAAGAAAAGGATATATTTTTAATGCAGTAAGTTTTGATGCTCTAACGGGAAGGTTCTTGGAAACAGATTCTATAGTAACTTTCAAAAAGGATTGAGGTCATAGAATCATAGAATATTATAGCACAGAAGTAGGGGATTTGGCCCATCGAGTCTACGCTGGCTCTTTCGAAGAGCAATCCAGTTAGTTCCACTCCTCCGCTCCTTCCCCATATCTCTGCATTTTTTTTTCCTTCAAGTAATTATCCAATTCCCTTTTGAAGGCTACTATTGAATCTGTTTCCACCACCCTATCAAGCAGCTCATTCCGAATCCTAACCACTCGTTGCGTTTTTTTCCCCTCATGTCAACTCTGGTTCTTTTGCCAATTACCTTAAATCTGTGCCCTTGGAAACAGTTTCTCTTTCATTACCCTATTGAAACCCTTCATGATTTTAAACACCTCTATCAAACCTCCTCTTATCCTTCTCTGCTCCAAGGAGAACAACCACATCTTTTCCAGTCTATCCACATAACTGTAATCCCTCATCACTGGAAGCATTTTTGTTAATTTATTCTGTACCCTCTTCAAGGGTCCCACGTCCTTCGTAGAGAGTGGTGCCAGAAATTGGACACAATTCTCCAGCTGTGGCCGAACTAGTGTTTTATATACTTTTAAAACAACATCCTGGCTTTTGTTCTGTATGCCTCTATCTATAAAGCCCAGGATCTCGTAGGCTTTATTAACTGCTTTGTTAATCTTTCTTGCCAGCTTCAAATATTTGTGCACCAGAAGGCAATCACTCGGAGCAAAAAGATGTTCCCAATACCCAAACGTCACTCCTTTCACTGCACCATCCTGCTGCTCCTTGATATATAGATAAGAGTGAGGGATGTTGGGTACTGCTCGAACCTGGAGCTGGAGACGCAACTTAAAGTTGCTGAGCTGCCATTGTAGTGCCAATGTACGTGCGTCTTATAATGTATGCATGGTGTGAATTTCCTGTCCTTGATATTACTGGCCAAGAACTGAATCCAATTTTGTGACAGTCTCCTACAGCTTCACAGCAGAAAACACGGCAGAAAATCCTGATTTGAAACTTTACCGTTGACTAGATGTTCAGGTGACACTTCAAGAAGCTGTAGTGGCCAATGTCAGCTCCTGCGCGGTAAAGCCAACCTCTGCACTCTCACTGTGTGATTCAGATATCATTTAAATGATGGGGCAGTGCATAACCATTTGAAGTTCCCGCCGTGTGCTGTAAGTGGTCCCAAGCCATCAAACCATCAATCGTACATGTCATCTCAATGGCACTGTTATCGATCAACACCCCTGCTTGAGATTGTCCAGCAGCTGAGATTTTTGCAGTTGAATGAGTTTAACTATTCAGTGATCTGTGCCAAGTACCGCAAATTACCTAGACTCTTGTTCACATGCAGGCATAACGTGCACATAGACTTAAGTCATATCAGGAATTTCGGAGATTCTTAAGCCCCTGTCCTAATCAGCGGTGTGATCGTTAACCAGACTGCAATGCAAATTTATCCAACATGATCTTTTAACAACAATGATAAAGAAGCTTAACTGTTGTCACACAGGAATGGACCATTTTAAAATTAACAACAACAAAATGCATTGGTATAGCGCCTATAAAGTAGTAAATTGTCTTAAGCACTTCACAGGAGCGTCATCCAAAAATGATACCGAGCTACATGAGATATTTGGACTGGTGACCATAAACTTGATGAAATAGGTAGGTTTTAATGAGCCGAGTAAGGTAGAGATGCGGAGAGGTTTAAGGAGGGAATTCAGGAGCTGAGGGCCTCGGCAGCTGAGAGCACTGCCGCCAATTGTGCAGCATGAAACTCGGGGAAGCGCAAGAGGGCAGTATTGGAGGAGCGAAGTGATCTCCGAAGCTTGCAGGGCTTGAGGGGGTCACAGAGATAGGGAAGGGCGAGGAAAGGGGGGGATTTGAAAACAAACATGAGAATTTTAAAATCGAGGCGGTGTCAGTACGGGATGCAATGCAGGTCAGCGATCACAGGGGTGGTGGGTGAAAGGGTCTTGGTGTGAGGTGGATTACATGCAGCAGAGCTTTGGATGAGCTGACGGTTACGAAGGGTGATAGTGGCAGCACGGACAGGAGAACATTGGACTAGTCGAGTCTAGTGGTAACAAAGACATGGATGAGGGTTACAGCAGCTGATGAGCTGAGGCAGGGGCGAGGACGGTCGATGTTACGACGGTTTAAGTAGCTGATCTTAGTCATGGAGAGAATATGGCTTCTGAAACTCAGCTCCGGCTCAAATAGGACGCCAAATGTGCGAACGTGCTGATTCAGCCTTTGACTGTGTTCGGGGAGAGCGATGGTGTCGGTGAATAGGGACCACAGTTCAGCCAGAAGCGCCGAGTGGATGATTCATATCTCCCTACTCCCCAGGTCCCCACCATCACAGAAGCCTGTCTTCAGCCAATTCCATTCACTGCACGTGATATCAAGAAACGACTGAGCGCACTGGATCCAGTAAAGGCTATGGGCCCCGACTACATCCCAGCTATCGTGCTGAAGACTCGTGCTCCAGAACTAGCCGCGCCTCTAGCCAAGCTGTTCCAGTACAGCTACAACTCTGGCATCTATCCGACAATGTAGAAAACTGCTCAGGTATGTCCTGTCCACAAAAAGCAGGACAAATCCAACCCGGCCATTTTCTGGCACATCCGTCTACTCTCAATCATCAGCAAAATGATGGAAAGTGTAATCGACAGTTCTATCAAGCAGCACTTACTCACCAATAACATGCTCACTGATGCCCAGTTTGGGTTCTGACAAGACCACTCGGCTCGCGACCTCATCAGAGCCTTGGTCCAAACATGGACAAAGGAGCAGAATTCCAGAGGTGAGGTGAGAGTGACTGCCCTTGACATCAACGCAGCATTTCACCGAGTCTGGCATCAATGAGCCCTAATAAAACTTAAGTCAATGGGAATCAGGGGGAAAACACTCCACTGGCTGGAATCATACCTAGCACAAAGGAAGATGGTTGTGGTGGTTGAAGGTCAATCATCACAGCCCAAGGACATCGCTGCAGTAGTTCCTCAGGGCAGTGTCCTAGGCCCAACCATCTTCAGCTGATTCATCAATGTGGGTATTGCGAAAAATTATTTCGGTCTCCTGTTGGTCCTTTTAATTATTGCGTCACCTTATATGGTACTACTCTTCCAGCCACATTCCTTCATGTCCAGTCTGGCCTGGACTTGCCTTATCCTTTCTGACCATGTATCTACAGAGGGGACCGAAGGCAATGGCTTCGGTCTTCCCAATATTTGAAGAAAATTTCTGCTGATCGAACACTGGATGTCGGAAAAGCAGCGTGATGAAATCTGAGGCTTTGAATTGGTCAGGGAAGGTGATCTGAGGTAGAGCTGGCTGTCATCAGTGTATATGTGGACGCGTGGATGTGCTTCCGGACGATATCGCCAAGGGGCAGCATGTACATGAAGAATAAGAGAGAAGTGTGCATACATCGTTGGGGGACTCTAGCGCTAACGGTGTTGGACCTGGCAGAGAAGCCATTGCAGGTTATCCTCTGGCTACGACTGGCTGGATAGGACTGCACCCAAATGAGGACAGTCCCACCCAGCTGGACAAAGGAAGAAAGGCGTTGTAGGAGAATGATGCGGCCAACCGTGTCAAGGGAGGCAAGGTGGTCTAGAAGGATGAGGAAGAATAGGTCACCACAGTAATAACAGCATAGGATGTAGTTTACGTATTTGATAGGGCCGTTTCGGTGCTGTTACAAGGCAAATGTCGGACACTGAAATGTAGCAAATGCGCAAAATCAAAATTTAAATTAAGTTTGGTTTTCAATCTATTTACAGATGACTCACAGAGGCCCAAAGAATTCATCTTTGGTTATCTGAATTAGCTGTGCTGCTCACTTTCTTCAGCTAAATTCCTCTGGAGAAAAAGAAAACCAATAATATTGCAGGACCGTTTTTAGTTATCAGAGAGTTCGTGTCGTATCAAAATATTGGAACAAAAAGATTAATAATTTGAAATTAAGCCAGTATGAATGGTAAGATTCCTTTAGTTTGTTGGAATCTATGACAATCCGTGCTTTCTGAAGCCCTGAATGTGACAGTTAGTAAGCTCAATTTTATAGAATATGTGGATTTCCAATTGACTCTCTGCAGACAATGTTGACATTGTTAAATACGTGGCTCAAAGACTGGTGTGGGTTGAAATGGGTTTTGCTTCCTGGGACACTGGCACCAGTATTGGGACAGGAGAGAGCTGTTCCGTTGGGACGGACTTCACTTGGCCAGTGCTGGGACTAGAGTCCTGGCGAATCGAATAACTAGGGCTGCAGAGAGAGCTTTAAACTAATTAGTGGGGGGGAGGTTTCAAGAGAGCAAAAAATAAAATTGTCAGCGGAGAAGGCAATAGAGCAAAGTAGCAGTGGGGTAATTGAAAACCAGAGCGTTTCAGGAAGGGACAGAATATATAAAGATAAGGGTAAAGTAGTAAAGGGGGTAAAAGCAGGAATAAATTGTCACAAAACATATTTAAAAGTTCTTTATCTGAATGCACGCAGCATTCGTAACAAAATAGACGAGTTGACGGTACAAATAACTACGTATGGGTATGATCTTGTGGCCATTACAGAAACATGTCTGCAGGGTGACAACGACTGGGAATTAAATGTGCCAGGGTATTAAACAATCAGGAAGGACAGGCAGGAAGGAAGCTGAGGTGGGGTGGCTTTGTTAATAAAGGAAGGAATCACTGTATTACAGAGAAATTATATTGGGTCAAAGGATCAGGATAATGAAACAGTTTGAGTGGAGATAAGGAATAATAAAGGGAAAAAAAACACTAGTGGGAGTAGTATATAGGCCTCCTAATAGTTGCAACTCTGCTGGAAGAAGTATTAATCAGGAAATAGTTGGGGCATGTAATAACGGAACAGCTATAATTATGGGGGATTTTAGCTATCATATTAAGTGGACAAATCAAATTGGGCAGGACAGCCTTGAGGAAGAGTTTATTGAGTGTATTAGGGATGGATTTCTTGAGCAGTATGTAACTGATCTTACAAGGGGGCACGCAACCTTGGACCTGGTCCTGTGTAATGAGTCAGGATTAATTAATAATTTCCTAGTTAACGATCCCCTTGGAATGAGTGACCATAACATGGTTGAATTCCATACCCAATTAGAGGGTGAGAAGGTTGGTCCTCAAACAAGCGTACTGAGCTTGAAAAAGGAGACTATGATGGTATGAGAGCGGAATTGATTAAAGTGGACTGGGAAAATAGATTCAAGGGTAAGACGGTATATGAGCAGTGGTGTTCATTTAAGGAGTTATTTTACAACTTTCAAAAATATATATTCCACTGAGGAAAAAAGGGGGTGAAAGAAATGACAGCCATCCGAGGCTAAGTAAAGAAATTAAGGATAGTATCCAACTAAAAACAAGGACATATAAGGTAGCCAAACTTAGTGGGAGGATAGAAGATTGGGAAGTCTTCAAAAGACAGCAAAAATAACTAAATTATTGATTAAGAAAGGGAAGATAGATTATGAAAATAAATTAGCAAAAAATATAAAAACAGATAGCAAGAGTTTCTATAGTTATATAAAAAGAAAAAGGGTGGCTAAGGCAAACGTAGGTCCCTTAGAGGATGAGACCGAGAAATTAATGGTGGGAAACATGGAGATGGCAAAAATGCTGAACAAATATTTTGTTTCCGTCTTTACGGTAGAGGACACTAAGAATATCCCAACACTGGACAAACAGGGGGCTCTAGGGAGGGAGGAGCTAAATACGATTTAAATCACTAAGGAATTGGTACTCAGTAAAATAATGGGATTCAAGGCGGATAAATCCCTTGGACCCGATGGCTTACATCCTAGGGTCTTGAGCGAAGTGGCAGTAGGGATTGTGGATGCTTCGGTAATAATTTTCCAAAATTCCCTGGACTCTGCAAAGGTCCTGGCAGATTGGAAAACTGCTAATGTAACACCCTTATTTAAAAAGGGTAGTAGGCAGAAGGCTGGAAATTATAGACCAGTTAGCCTAACATCTGTGGTGGGTAAAATTTTGGTGTCTATTATTAAGGAGACAGTAACGGAACATTTAGATAAACATAATTTAATATGACAAAGTCAGCATGGCTTTATGAAGGGGAAGTCATGTCTGACAAATTTGATTAATTCTTTGAAGACATAACGTACAGGGTGGGTAAAGGGGAACCAATGGACGTAGTGTATTTAGACTTCCAGAAGGCATTCGACAAGATGCCACATAAAAGATTATTGCTCAAGTTAAAAAATCACTGGATTGGGGGGGAATTCTGGCATGGGTGGAGGATTGGTTATCTAACAGGAAGCAGAGAGTTGGGATAAATGGTTCATTCTCGGACTGGCAATCAGTTGCCAGTGGTGTTCGCAGGGGTCGGTGCTGGGTCCCCAACTCATTACAATCTATATTAACGATTTGGAGGAGTGGACCGAGTGTAACATATCAAAGTTTGCAGATGATACAAAGATGGGAGGGAAAGTAGAAATTGAGGAGGACATAAAAAACCTACAAGTGGATATAGACAGGCTGGGTGAGTGGGCGGAGATTTGGCAGATGCAATACAATATTGGAAAATATGAGGTTATGCACTTTGGCAGGAAAAATCAGAGAGCAAGTTATTATCTTAATGGCGAGAAACTGGAAAGTACTGCAGTACAATGGGATCTGGGGGTCCTAGTG
Organism: Squalus acanthias; assembly: GCA_030390025.1. Taxonomy (NCBI): domain Eukaryota; kingdom Metazoa; phylum Chordata; class Chondrichthyes; order Squaliformes; family Squalidae; genus Squalus; species Squalus acanthias. Next base: position 8,673,999 of record JASTWF010000029.1, on the reverse strand, counting down.
CAAGAAAATCAAAAAGTTAGTATGCAGGTGCAGCAGGTGATCAAGTAGGTCAACGGAATGTTGGCTTTTATTGCTAGGGGGATAGATTATAAAAACAGGGAGTTATTGCTGCAGTTATATAAAGTATTGATGAGACCGCACCTGGAATACTGCATGCAGTTTTGGTGTCCATACTTAAGAAAATACATACTTGCTCTCGAGGCAGTACAAAGAAGGTTCACTCGGTTAATCCCCGTGATGAGGGGGTGGACATATGAGGAGAGGTTGAGCAGATTGGGACTCTACTCATTGGAGTTCAGAAGAGTGAGAGGCGATCTTATTGAAACATATAAGATTGTGAAGGGGCTTGACGGGTGGATGCGGTAAGGATGTTCCCAAGGATGGGTGAAACTAGAACTAGGGGGCATAATCTTAGAATAAGGGGCTGCTCTTTCAAAACTGAGATGAGGAGAAACATCTTCACTCAGAGGGTAGTAGGTCTGTGGAATTTGCGGCCCCAGGAAGCTGTGCAAGCTACATCATTAAATAAATTTAAAACTGAAGTAGACAGTTTCCCAGAAGTAAAGGGAATTAGGGGTTACGGGGAGCGGGCAGGAAATTGGACATGAGGCTGAGTTCGGATCGGTCGAGGCCCTGTGGGTGGCGTAGCGGGCCCAGGAGCTGAGTGGCCAGGTCCTGCTCCTACTTCTTGTGCTTTTTAGATTTGAGGTTAGGATCAGATCAGCCATGATCTTATTGAATGGCGTAGCAGGCTCGAAGGGCCGATTGGCCTACTCCTGCTCCTATTTCTTATGTTCTTATGTTCTTAAATCTGTTTGTGCCATAATTGTGACCAGCTTCAATAAAGGTGACAAGTCCGATCGCGGTAATTACAGAGGAGTTTCCCTGCTGTCTGCAACAGGGAATATCATCGCAAGAATCCTCCTCAATCGCCTTCTCCCAGTGGCCGATGAGCTCCTCCCAGATTCGCAATGCGGATTCCGCCCACTAAGGGGAACAATGGACATGATCTTTACCGCACGCCAATTACAAGAGAAATGCAGGGAACAGCACCAACCGCTGTACATGGCCTTCTTTGATCTCACAAAGGCCTTCAACACTGTCAACCGTGATGGATTATGGAATGTCCTCCGCAAATTCGGCTGCGATCAAAGGTATGTCACCATCCTCCGCCAACTTCACGATGACATGCAAGCCGCGATGCTGACCAACGGTTCCACCACAGACCCAATTCACGTACGAACCATGGTCACAGCAAGGCTGTGTAATTGCACCAACGCTCTTCTGGATCTTCCTCGCTGCAATGCTCCATCTCACCCTCAGTAAGCTGCCCGCTGGAGTGGAGCTAATTTACAGAACAAACAGGAAACTGTTCAACCTCCGTCGCCTCAAGTCCAGATCCAAGGTCATCCCATCCTCTGTCGTCGACTTACAGTATGCAGACGAGGCTTGCGTCTGCGCTCACTCGGAGATTGAACTCCAATCCATCATGAGCACCTTCACCGAAGCGTACGAGAGCAAGGGCCTTACACTAAATATCCGTAAGACAAAGCTCCTCTGCAAACCTGCCCCCGTCACACAGTACTGCCCCCCGATTATCAAAATGCATGACAAGGCCTTGGACAACGTGGACCACTTTCCATACCTCGGGAGCCTACTGTCAACAAGGCAGACGTCAACGACGAAGTCCAACACCGCCTTCAGTGTGCCAGTGCAGTCTTCGGTCGCCTGAGGAAGAGAGTGTTTGAAGACCAGGACCTCAAACCCGGCACTAAGCTCATGGTCTACAGAGCAGCAGTGATACCCGCCCTGCTGTATGCCTCAGAGACATGGACCATGTACAGCAGGCACCTCAAAGCACTGGAGAGGTACCACAAACCCTGCCTCCGCAAGATCCTGCAAAACCATTGTCAGGATAGGCGCACCAACGTCAGTGTTCTCGCTCAGGCTAACATCCCCAGCTTTCAAGCTTTGACCATGCTCGATCAGCTCCGATGGACGGGTCACATTGTCCGCATGCCCGATACGAGACTCCAAAAACAAGCGCTCTACTCGGAGCTCCGGCACGGCAAGAGAGCCCCAAGTGGGCAGAGGAAACAATTCAAGGACACCCTCAAAGCCTCCTTGAAAATGTGTAACATACCCACCGACACCTGGGAATCCCTGGCCCAAGAACACACAAAGTGGAGGAGAAGCATCCGGGAAGGCGCCGAACACCTCGAGTCTCTTCGCCGGGAGCAAGCGGAAGCCAGGTGCAGGCAGCGCAAGGAGCGCACGTCAACCCAAGCACCCCACCAACCTGACCCTTCAACCACCCTCTGCCCCACCTGTGACAGAGACTGTAGGTCCCGCATTGGACTCATAAGTCACCTGCGAACTCATTTTTAACGTGGAAGCAAGTCATACTCGGTTCCGAGGGACTGCCTAAGAAGGAAGAAGGTTATCATGGTGGTTAGGTGAATATTTTCAATCAGGGAATGTTATTGTCCTTCATTTTATATATTTGGTTTTCCGGAAAGAATAATGGTAAAGAGTCTGAGTAAAGGAAATGTTCTCAACAGCCAAAGTCATCTCCCTTCTCTACCCATTCTGCTGCTCATTGACCTCTACTCACGTGTTAAAGGTGCGAATTTTCTGCCGTTCATATTAGTGGCCAAGACTGAATGTATGTTTGTGACAGTTTCCTGTCACTTTTTATCACAAACCAGGAGGTGAATATTTGCTTTCAATCTTGGCCGTTGTCTAGAGGTTCAGGTGCTATTTTAGAGGGCTGCAACGGCTCATTGCAGATCCCGTAAAAGTAATCCCAATCCCTGCACTCTCACTGCGTCATCCCAAATACACAATGAGGTTAGCGAATGCATTTAAATGATGCACAGGGGTCCAGTGGAGAAATCTTAGAGAGTCTGAATTAGCTGTGAGGTTTACTTTGATGACGTATTGGTTCTAACCAGTGGCCGATATTTGTAAATATGTCGCTCACTGATCTTGGTGTCAGAGCGTTAGATATTTATCTGGCCGTGGACCAGAGATGAATAAAATAGAGTGTGCATCATAATGTTCACGTAATTGTAGAATGACGCACGCCTATCTGTAATTTATGCAATGCAGTGTCAATCACTGCACCGATTATATTCAAAATGTGGATTTGCAGTTGATCTCTGCAGGCAATGTTAACACAAATCCATTTGTTCCACATGAGGTGGTCATGGTTCTGGTCACGGTAAATTTTTAATTCAGAAAATGTATTGTCTTCAATTTCTATATACTTCAATTCCTGGAACGAATGTTAGCAGACAATCTGGGATAAGAGACCATGGCTTAAAACTGGCCTTGCGGTTTGGCCGCTCCTTATTAACGCCACCTGGGGCACAATTCATTTTTGGGCGGTAGCGCAAAACGGCCGGCATCGCTCGCTGTATGTCGCGCCCGATATTCAGTCCAGTGCATTTGAAGTCAAGCAAATTAAATATCCCGTAAGACGTATGATGGGCGGCCTATGCGACACCGATCACTTTGTGCTCCCGCCCAAGACTGTGCTGATTTCCATTGGAATTAATGCAGCGACATTTCCGCTGTTTGTATCAACGGTAGTGGTTCCGCCCACCGATTGAACTCCAGACGGCGAAGATGTCCGTCGAACCTTCCGCGTCACGGAGGTAGATGTGGAACTGGACGCTAGAGCCCGAAATTGTTGCTAAGATTGTTGCCAGTTATAGAAACCGCCGGAAATCAACGGAAAGGAAAACCCTTGTAAGGCTTTATCTACATGCATTTGGGACTATGCATTTGAACCGCTAGGTCTCCTGATCATTCAAAGCCTTCTGTGCCGTTCAATAGAGTGCACAATCTCGTTAAAAGTTGTTCCTCTCAAAATATTTTTCCTCACACTTTTGCACTTTGAATTAAATTGTTCACCTGTCTGCAAATCCCATTAACATGCCGATATCTTACTGAAGTCTTTTGCCGTCTAACTCACTGTTTCCCACGCTTCCTACATTAGCCTCAGTAACAGATAGTAAGATTGAGCTCTCTATGGTCAAGTCCAAATCATCTATTGTACCATCCAAAATTAGAACCCAGTACCGAGGCTTTGGATACATCACATGCGACTATTCTGCAATTCCTACTTGCTAAAGTTCATTTTATTCCTCCCCCAGAAAACAAATTCTTGTCAATGCAGCCTAATCTCCTGTTATACTGTGAAGCTGAATTTTTCCATCAATCCTCTTATGAGTCACTTTATTGACGCCATTTGACAATCTACATTTTCAACAATTGCCTTTTATTTATCTATCAATTTGGTCTCTTCCGAATTTCTATTATATTGTCAAACATGGCTTGCATTTAATATATTCATGCTGGATTTCCTTGATTAGACCTTGCATTTCAATTTTATTTGAAATTATGAATTATAATGGTTGAGCACAATTGTTATAATAATTAGTCTATAGTTACCCGAGTTATGCTGCTCGCTCTTTGAACACATATGTTATTGACAACTTTCCTGTCCCGTGACACAGAATCATAGAATAGATGAGCAATTTAGCTGGTCCCACTCCCCCGCACCTCATTTACACGTAGCCCAGCAATTTTCTTTCCCGTCAGGTACTAAGCCAATTCCCTTTTGAAAGCCACGATTGAGTCTGCCTCCACTACCCTTTCAGCCAATGCATTCCAGATCCTAACCACTCGCTAACCACTCCTCTTGTCGCCTTTGGTTCTTCTGCCAATCAACTTAAATCTATGACCTCTGGTTCTCGACCCTTCTGCCAATGAGAATGGTTTCCCTCTATCTACTCTGTCTAGAGACCACATGATTTGGAACACCTCTATCAAATCTCCTCTCTAGCTTCTCTGCGCTACGGACAACAACACCAGCTTCTCCAGTCTATCCACGTAACTGAAGTCCCTTATTCCTGGGACCATTCTTATACATCTTTTATGCACCCACTCTAAGGCCTTCACATCCTTCCTAAAGTGAGGTGCCCAGAATTAGAAATAATACTCCAGTTGAGGTCGAACCAGTGTTTTATAAAGACTCAGCATAACTTCTTTGCTTTTGTACTCTATACCTCTATTTAAGAAGCCTATGATCCCGGATGGTTTTTGAAACGCTTTCTCAACCTGCCCTACCATCTTCAACGATTTTTTCACAGATACCCCAATGTCTCCCTGTTACTGCACCCGCTTTAGAATGCTACCCTTTAGTTTATGTTGCCTCTCCATGTTCTCCAAACCGAAGTGCATCAATTCGAAATTCTGTGTGTTAAATTTCACCTGCCACGTGTCCGTCCATTCCACCAGCCCGTCTATGTCTTCTTGAAGTCTATTCATATCCTCCTCACTATTCACTATACTTCAAAGTTTGGTGTCATCTGCAAATTTTGAAACTGCATCCTGTACACCCAAGTCTAAGTCATTAATATATATCAAGGAAACCGACCACTGGGGAACACCACTGTATACCATCCTCCAGTCCGAAAAACAAGCGTTCACCACGACGCTCTGTTTCATGTCACATAGCCAATTTCGTATCCATGCAGCCACTCTCCATGTTTTCCATGGTTTTCAACTTTGCGGGCAAGTGTGCCACAGATGTTGTTTGAAAAAAAACTGGTGTATGCAATTAGCGGAAATGTTGCTCCATTGCCAAAAACCTTGATTGAGAAACAGGACACAAAGTGGATAAACTGTTGTTGCTTGGATTGCAGAGGTATTGGAAGTAGTGTATCCCAGGTAAATGCAAATAAGAAGCCGGCAGCTTCTACAACAGGCTGGTGATATGCAGTGTCAGATTGCTGCCCGGGCAATGAAGGTTAAACATTACCACCACGTCTATTTTTGGACCAGCACTCACTGAGCTTCAGACAGTAATTGATGGAGACAAATGTTTGAACAATTTTGTTGTGAAAGCTGCGAAATCAAATCAACGCTTTATATTTTTTACCATATAACCAATCTGTTCGTTCTGACTTTGTAGCAAACATCTGCAAAAGTGACCAAGACTGTGGCAGGCGTCAGAAATGCTGTTCTGGAAAATGTGTGTTACAATATGGTTGTGGTTACTGAACGGGCGTCTTTCCAGTAAGTAAATTATTTAACAACTTCTGCCAACAGAGCATGCATTTATTTAGTCAGTGAAGCAGTTGTTTAATTGCAGCCAACATTGCGGGATTGCTAAACTAGATTGGGAAACTACATTAAAATGCATGACGGTCAACAAGCACTGGCTAGCATTTAAAGAATTAATACATAAATTACAACAAAAATACATTACTTTAAGGTACAAAAACCCCACAGGAAAAGTGGTCCGACAGTGACTAACAAGAAAAGTTAAAGATAGTATTACATCAAATGAAGAGGATTATAATGTTGCCAAAAATAGTAGTAAGCCTGAGGATTGGGTGGATTTTAGAATTCAGCAAAGGATGACCTATAAATTTATAAGGCAAGGAAAAATAGAATCTGAGCGTAAACTAGCGAGAGACATAAAAACAGAATGTAAAAGATTCTATATGTATGCAAAAAGGAAAAGATTAACGAAAATACAGGCCGAGACATGAGACATTTTAATGGGGGTAAGGAAAAGGCAGGCAAATGAAATAAATACTTTGTGTCTGTCTTCAGAGAAGAAGAAGCAAAAAAACTTCCCGGAAATAATGGTGACCCATGGGTCTAGTGAGAACGAGGATCTGAAAGAAATTATTATTGGTAAAAAAATTGTACTGGAGCAGTTATTGGGACTGAAAGCAGATAAAGCCCATGGACCTGATGGACTACATCCTAGGGTTTTTAAAGCGGTGACTATAGAGATAAGGGTTGCATTGGTTGTCATTTTCCAAAATTTCATACAGTCTAGAACAGTTCCCGCGGATTGGAAGGTAGAAAATGTAAACCCTCTATTTAAGAAAGGAGCGAGACAGAAAACGGCGAACTATAGAGCAGTTAGCCTGACATCAGTAGTAGGGAAAATGCTAGAATCTATTATTAAGGACGTGGTAACAGGGTAGTTAAACAATAATAATAGGATTGGGCAGAGTCAACAGGGATTTATGAAAGCGAAATCGAGTTTGACGAAACTGTTAGCGTATTTTGAAGTTGTAACTAGCAGAATAGATTAGAGGGGACCAATGGATGTTTTGTATTGGATTTTCAGAAAGCTTTCGATAAGGTGCCACACAAGAGGTTATGAAACAAAATTACTGCTCATGGGATTGGGGATAATATACTAGCATGGATTTAGGATTGATTAACTGACATAAAGCAGAGAGTACGAATAAACGGGTCATTTTTTTGGCAGGCTGTAAATAGTGGGGTACCGCAATGATCAGTGCTTGGGAGTGAGCTATTCACAATCTACATCAATGATTTGGATGAGAGGGCCAAATGTAATATATCCAAGTTTGCTGATGCTACAACGCTGGGTGGGAATGCAACTTGTGAGAAGGATGCAAGGAGGCTTCAAGGGGATATAGACAGGCTAAGTGAGTGAGCAAGAACAAGGCAAATGGAACATAATGTGGAGAAAAAAGAAGTTATCCACTTTGGAATGAAAAATAGAAAAGCAGAGTATTTTTTAAAAGGAGAAAGATTGGAAATGTTGGTGTTCAGAGGGTCCTGGGTGTCCTTGTACACGAATCACTGAAAGTTAACATGCAGGTACAGCAAGCAATTAGGAAAGCAAATGGTATGTTAGCCTATATTTCAAGAGTATTTTAGGATAAGAGTAAAGAGGTCTTTCTGCAATTATATAGGGCCCTGGTGAGACCACACCTGGAGAATTGTGTACAGTTTTGGTCTCCTTACTTAAGGATGGATATACATGTCATAGAGGGAGTTCAACGAAGGTTCACCTGACTGGTTCCTGGGATGGGGGGATTGTCGTATGAGGAGAGATTGAGTAGTCTAGGTCTATATTCTCTAGAGTTTGGAAGAACGAGAGGTGATCTCATTAAAACATTCAAAATTCTTACAGGGTTTGACAGGTTAGATGCATGGAGAATGCTTCCGCTGGCTGGAGAGTTTAGAACCAAGGGTCACAGTCTCAGAATAAGGGGACGGCTATTTAGGACTGAGATGAGGAGACATTTCTTCACTACCAGCGTGGTGAATCTTTGGAATTCTCTACCCCAGACGGCTGTGGAGGCTTAATCTTTGATTATATTCCAGACAGAGATCGATAGAATTTTATATATTAAGTGATTCAAGGGATATGTGGATAGTGCAGGAAAGTGGCTATGAGGTAGAATATCAGCCATGATCTTATTGAATGGAAAAGTAGGCTCGAAATACCAAGTGGCCTACTTCTGCTCCTATTTCTTATAAGAACATAAGAACATAAGAAATAGGAGCAGAATAGGCCACTAGGCCCCTCGAGTGTCCTTCGCCATTCAATAAGATCATGGTTGATATTGGGCACAAAACTACTTGCCTGGCGGCTCCCCATAACCCTTCACGCCCTTATCTTGCAAAAGTCTGTCTATCTCCACCTTAAATGTAATTAATGACCCAGCCTCCACAGCTTTCTGCAGCAGAAAATTCCAAATATTTACGACCCACTGAGAGAAGAAATTCCTCCTCATCTCAGTTCTAAAAGGACGACCCTTTATTCTGAAACTATGCCCCAGAGTTCTCTGCATCTACCTTCTCGAACCCTCTCAATATCTTATTTGTTTCAATAAGATCACCTCTCATTCTTCTAAATTCCAATGAGTATAGGCCCAACCTGCTCAACCTTTCCTCATAAGTCAACCCCCTCATCTCTGGAATTAACCTAGAGAGTCGTCTCTGAACTGCCTCCAATGCAAGTATATCTTTCCTTAAATAAGTACACCAAAATTGTACGCAGTACTCAAGGTGTGGTATCACCAATATCCTGTAGAGTTGTAGCAGGACTTCCCTGCTTTTATACTTCAACCCCCTTGAAATGAAGGCCAACATTCCATTTACTTCTTGATTACTTGCTGTACTTGCATGCTACATTTTTGTGTATCATGCACAAGGAACCCCAGGTACCTCTGAACTGTAGCATTTTGTAATCTCTCTCCATTTAAATTCAAAGTTGCTTTTTTATTTTTCCTGCCAAAGTGGATAACCTCGCACTTTCCCACGTTATAATCCATCTGCTAAATGTTTGCCCACTCACTTAGCCTGTCTATATCCCTTTGCAGATTTTTTGAGTCCACTGCACAATTTGCTTTCCCACCCATCCTTGTATCATCCTCAAACTTGGCGAAATTACACTCGGTCCCTTCATCCAATTCATTAATGTAGATTGTAAATAATTGAATCCCCAGCACCGATCCCATTGGCACCCCACTAGTTACCATTTGCCAGCCAGAAAATGACCCATTTATCCCGTCTCTCTGCTTTCTGTTCGTCAGTTAATTCTCTATCCATGCTAATATATTACCCCCAACTCCGTGAGCTCTTATCTTATGCAGTAACTTTTTATGTGGCACCTTTTCGAATGCCTTCTGGAAATCCAAATACACCACATCCACATGTTCGTATGTACTTATTGGGAACGTATATGGACCCTGATGAATGGATCTGGAATAGTTATGGATGAAGCTGAAAGCAGCTGGAGTATTAGTGGTCGCTTTGCAGAACCCGATCCTCCATTGCAGATTAGCGATCATAAAGGCTGCTGCAAGGTTGAGGGGCAGAGTAAAAACAAGATAAGACAAGTCAGAGGAATTGATGATCATACCATATAGGGTTCTGATCAGACCAGGTATATCCTAGTGTGGTGGTTATTTTACTGGTCTAGTAAACCAGAGACACAGACAAATAAACCAGAAACCTGCATTCAAGATACATCATGGCACTTCGGGAATTTGAATTCAGATTTATAAACCTGGAAATAAAAAGGCGGTATCAGTAAAATTGAACATGATGCTGTCGGATTGTCGCCTAAAAACCCAACTGGCTCCCGAACGTCCTATCCTGCAGAAAACCTACCGCCTTTACCCGGTCTGGCCGATATGTGACTCCTGTCCCAAACGAACCTGGTTGACTCTTAACATCCCTCTGAAGTGACCCACTAAGCTAATCAGCAGTAAAGGGGCAAATAGGGATGTGTAATAAATGCAGGCCTTACCAGAGACGTCCCATCCCGAGAATGATTAAAAACAAGGACCATATCCTTGATACTGGAACAGGTTTCGAGTCATAAAATAGAAGGCCTTCATTCAAGGTCCTCAGATATGAGGAAAGACGAGAGACATTTAACAGTAAATATTAATCTTTATCGCTTAGATGATAATCTACCAGAGTGGATCCTTCACCAATTACAGAGTCCATCCCGATGTTCATTCAATTGAATTCAATTGGGTGAAAATCGGACAGTTCTAAACAAGCGGGTGATCCAGTCCACCAGTTAACGCCCATGTGCAGCAGATGGAAATTTACCACCTGGACCTTTTTTCGTTTTGAAAGAAGATATATAAATTGTTGGATATGAATAAAAGCCGATCCAGTAAACTACTTCAATGTAAATTATGTCAGTACGATCGCCTAATCAAGGAATCACGGGGTGTCCGAGCATAAAACCGATGTTACTGGCCGGCCGGCCTTTGAAGAAACGGTCGGAATATCATTTCCATTGAGATCAATGAACATGATATTAGATCTGTTTCTATAACGGACGACCCGTCCACAACATCAGTTTTACACCCCAGCGGCAAGTAGAAAACCTACCCCTATCTACATAAATGAAAGTTGTTGTTCGTGAAAAGAATCAGGCCTTTAACACCCGGTTGCTGCAAGCATTGATATCACAGCACGTCAGTGTGAAGCAACGTTGACCTCATTCACAGAAGGAATATCAGCTCATATTGTAGGATGCGGAATAACATCTGGGTTAGCTGGGGCTGCATGCCATAAAGAATCATGGCAGTACTTTGGACACAGAACGACATCGAGATCTGTTTATCTGTTACCCCAGATCTCTGTATCTGCCCTTAGATCTCTGTATCAATCCCTGGATCTGTTTATCTCCATCCCCAGATCCCTTGGCCTATCCACTCCGTTGAAACACTTATCGTTTAGATTATAATCATGTTTTGTTCCTTTCCTACAAAATTATCTACTTCACATTCATCTGCAATGAACTGCCTGTGTCACATATCCACCCGCTTCACTGTTTATAAGTTGAACATATTGATGTCTAACAAGAAAATACACTTATGTTTATTTCGTAATTTTCAGGAAAGGCATTCCATCTGGCTGGATCCCATACAAACGTAGATGTTGCTTCTGCTTAGAATCTGCTTCAGTAATTCATTCAATATCAATTCATTAATTGCTTGAAACGGACATCCATTCACTGTTGGATCAGTAACACCGAGGAGAACAGATGGCTCTGTCACACCACAAGTTACCACTGCGAACTACCCTGTATTTTGATGAACATTACAACAACCAAATATGGCATCGTCCCTTGTGAGAAATTAAAACCTGGTTACCGGACTGGCGATCCTTGAAGTTCGACTGTTATCTTTTCGGAAAAAAACTGTTTATCATAAGAAACAACTTAAGCTCGGAGATTGCAGCTTTATTTAAATTATATTCATATAAAATTGATATCAGTTCGGCCGACCACAATTAGCTGAGATGCCGTAGCAGCGGCATTTTCACTCACACATTGCATACTTCAGAGCAATCTTGGAGTCACACACCCTGGTTTTTTGAGAGAGACGAATTGGAATGATTTCTGAAAGAATTATGATATTAGTGCCCGTTGAAAGCAAATAATATCTTAGCTTAATTACAGAGATAAACACAGAAATAATCTACACATTGAACTGTGAATAAACCTTGTGCTGAAGATAACTATGAAGATTTCAAAGCCTACGGAGTGGATGGCGCCGCCCATCATTCAGTCACAATACGAAGTTTATGGGATGTGCACGCTCGGTTTCCGTCAAAAGAGCGCCACCCACAATATTGATGCAACAGAAAAAGACGCATCAGGAGACAGGTCTTGAAACAGGTGTTAGGGCTTTGCCTATAGAAATCGGGTGGTTAACCACCAGTTTGCAGCTCCCCGTGCAAAACGTGGCTGCCCTGAACACAGCCGACGCCCGAAACCCTTGTCTCTGTGAGGCCTAACCAGCTGTGCTGAACGGGATCGCTGGACACCTCCACCAAAAATGTAAGCGTTTTCAAAATAAATACTTGGAAATGGAGCTGGGAGGAACATGAGTGCTCAGGAAAACCGGACTGACGTTTCCCAGAGCATTAGAGGCCTCCACTTGACCCCATCCCAATCGCACCCCCCTCACCTGGGTCCACGACTCCCTCCTAATCACATCACTGCTCTCATGGACGCCCCTCCCTCCTGATCACTTCACCCCTCTTGCATTCACCCCTCCCTTTCGATTGCTTCACCCCCTCTCCCGGTCGCCGTCTCGCTCCCGGTCGCTTCTGCACTCTCCCAGGACCTGCTTGAGGAGCACCGAAGCAACGGATCGAAATTGAAATCTTCTTTGCTGGAGAGTGGCCGGGCGACTCCCAGAAGCCGTCTGCAACTGACTGGTCTGAGGTGGATTAGCCCCAAGGAGCAATATTGGTTGTACCTCGGGCTTATTGGTAACAGTGCAGGGATTGTCTCCTACACCCAGTTCACACTGACTGGCCAGCGCAAACCAATTTCATGGCCCGGGAATCTCATTTTTTTACCAATGGCATTATGCAAACACAATTCGATACGTTTTTATTTTCCTTATGAAAATTTACACTTAAGATACAGTTTCTGCAACTTGCAAGCCAGGAACATGGCTAAAGAATTACTCAAGACCTCACTTTGCCAGTCGAAGCTACCCCCTTACCTGGTTCAATCAGAACAGAAAACTTGGAGTTGTACTCATGAAGATTTTTTCTTTGTTAAATGTTGTATTATGTTGGATTGAATTGTATTCCAGTGGGTGAGTTGAGTGCATTTCGGTTTTGTGTTCAAGTCCGAGTGGATGGTGTTAAGATAAGTTGAAATTTCATGGGGTGTGTTGAGCTGAGCTTAAAGTGGGACGGTTGGCTTGAGATGAGTTACGTTGAAATCCAACTGTTTAGGTTAAGTTGAGTTAAGTTGATTTCCAATTTGTTGCTGTATCAATGGCGGGCGAAGTAGTTGCACTTTTGTTGCATAATAAAAAACTCTTTCATCACAAAAGACTTGTCTGTGTTTTTTTGAATCTCGTTTATGTATAACTTATGCATTATATTATTTACCGGTATAATTCGTTTAATGCACTTTGTATTTAAAAAAATACCGAATGCAAATAAATCAAAGAGGATAAGATGTCCACGATGAAACTCAGAAAACCCTTCAGCAAGTCTTACAGAGGCACTGAGTTCCCCATCTTCTTATTATGACACTCAAAGGTGAAATCTCACACAGCTAACAATTTGGAGCGAATGATCTTCTACTAAACATTGGTTCTGGCCAGGTCATTTTAGAGGACACACTAAAGGGCGAGGATATAACTATTTTTTTACACAAAGAGTTATTAGAACAAGGCATGCGTTGACAAAATGGTTGCTGAGTCTGAGGTAATATCACCTTGAATTGGATAAGAATTTTAAAAGGAGGAAAACGAAATGATCTTGGGAAAGGGCAGGGAAATGGGATAAGCTCCACTGAAGAGCTCGCACCTACGTATATCTGTGCTGTAATTTGCGTCATTCAGTGAGATACCAAATGTGGCCTCAAATTGAACATTCACATCGGAAGGAAAACAAAACTGTCACTGTGTGAGTGGCATATCTGGCAATTTGTGTGGTTATTGGGCTGGGTAAGTTAACTGTTGAACTCAGTGAATTTAGTCTTTGGCTGGCTGAATTTGAGCCGGGGAAAGGTGACTTGATTGGTGGGCTGGGTGAGTTGAATCCTGCGCTAGGTGAGTTGATTGTTGGGCTGAGGGAGTTGGATCCTGGCATTGGTGAATTTAATGCTGGGCTGTGTGAGTTGGATGATGGGTTGGTTGAGTTGGATCCTGGGATGTGTGATTTTGATGTTGGGCTGGGTGAGTTGAAACCTGGGGTGGTTGAGTTTGATGTTGGGCAGGGTGAGTTGAATCCTGGGGTGGTTGAGTTTGATGTTGGGCTGGGAGAGCAGAATCCTGGGGTGGTTGAGTTTGATGTTGGGCTGTGTGAGTAGAATCCTGGGGTGGTTGAGTTTGATGTTGGGCTGGGAGAGTTGAATCCTGGGGTGGTTGAGTTTGATCTTGGGCTGGGAGAGTTGAATCCTGGGATGATTAAGTTAGATGTTGGGCTGGGTGAGTTGAATCCTGGGGTGGTTGAGTATGTTGTTGGGCTGGGTGAGTTGAATCCTGGGGTGGTTGAGTTTGATGTTGAGCTGGGAGAGTAGAATCCTGGGATGATTAAGTTTGATATTGGGCTCGGTGAGTTGAATCCTGGGGTGGTTGAGTTTGATGTTGGGCTGGGTGAGTTGAATCCTGGGGTGGTTGATTTTGATGTTGGGCTGGGAGAGTTGAATCCTGGGGTGGTTGATTTTGATGTTGGGCTGTGAGAGTTGAATCCTGGGGTGGTTGATTTTGATGTTGTTCTGGGAGAGTTGAATCCTGGGGTGGTTGATTTTGATGTTGGGCTGGGAGAGTTGAAGCCTGGGGTAGTTGATGTTGAAGTTGGGCTGGGAGAGTTGAATCCTGGGGTGGTTTATTCTAATGTTGGGCTGGGTGAGTTGAATCCTGGTTTGATTGCGTTTGATGTTGGGCAGGGTGAGTTGAATCCTGGGGTGTTTGAGTTTGATGTTGGGCTGGGTGAGTTGAATCCTGGGGTGGTTGAGTTTGATGTTGGGCTAGGTGAGCTGAATCCTGGGGTGATTGAGTTTGATGTTGGGCTGGGAGAGTTGAATCCTGGGGTGGTTGATTTTGATCTTGGGCTGGGAGAGTTGAATCCTGGGGTGGTTGAGTTTGATGTTGGGCTGGGAGAGTTGAATCCTTTGGTGGTTGATTTAGATGTTGGGCTGGGAGAGTTGAATCCTGGGGTGGTTGAGTTTGATGTTGGGCAGGGTGAGTAGATTCCTGGGGTGGTTGAGTTTGATGTTGGGCTGGGAGAGTAGAATCCTGGGATGAGTAAGTTTGATGTTGGGCTGGGTGAGTTGAATCCTGGGGTGGTTGAGTTTGATGTTGGGCTGGGTGAGTTGAATCCTGGGGTGGTTCATTTTGATGTTGGGCTGGGTGAGTTGAATCCTGGGGTGGTTGAGTTTGATGTTGGGCTGGGTGAGTTGAATCCTGGGGTGGTTGAGTTTGATGTTGGTCTGGGTGAGTAGAATCCTGGGGTGGTTGAGTTTGATGTTGGGCTGGGAGAGTTGAATCCTGGGGTGGTTAATTTTGATGTTGGGCTGGGAGAGTTGAATCCTGGGGTGGTTGATTTTGATGTTGGGCTGGGTGAGTTGAATCCTGCGGTGATTGAGTTTGATGTTGGGCAGGGTGAGTTGAATCCTGGGGTGTTTGAGTTTGATGTTGGGCTGGTGAGTTGAATCCTGGGGTGGTTGAGTTTGATGTTGGGCTGGGTGAGTTGAATCCTGGGGTGGTTGAGTTTGATGTTGGGCTAGGTGAGTTGAATACTGGGGTGATTGACTTTGATGTTGGGCTGGGAGAGTTGAATCCTTGGGTGGTTGATTTTGATCTTGGGCTGGGAGAGTTGAATCCTGGGCTGGTTGCGTATGATGTTGGGCTGGGAGAGTTGAATCCTTTGGTGGTTGAGTTAGATGTTGGGCTGGGAGAGTTGAATCCTGGGGTGGTTGAGTTTGATGTTGGGCAGGGTGAGTAGAATCCTTTGGTGGTTGAGTTTTATGTTGGGCTGGGAGAGTAGAATCCTGGGATGATTAAGTTTGATGTTGGGCTGGGTGAGTTGAATCCTGGGGTGGTTGAGTTTGATGTTGGGCTGGGTGAGTTGTATCCAGGGGTGGTTGATTTTGATGTTGGGCTGGGTGAGTTGAATCCTGGGGTGATTGAGTTTGATGTTGGGCTGCGAGAGTTGAATCCTGGGGTATTTAATTTTGATGTTGGGCTGGGAGAGTTGAATCCTGGGGTGGTTGATTTTGATGTTGGGCTGGGTGAGTAGAATCCTGCGGTGATTGAGTTTGATGTTGGGCAGGGTGAGTTGAATCCTGGTGTGTTTGAGTTTGATGTTGGGCTGGGTGAGTTGAATCCTGGGGTGGTTGAGTTTGATGTTGGTCTAGGCTAGCTGAATCCTGGGGTGGTTGAGTTTGATGTTGGGCCGGGAGAGTTGAATCCTGGGGTGGTTGAGTTTGATGTTGGGCTGGGAGAGTTGAATCCTGGGGTGATTGAGTTTGATGTTGGGATGGGAGAGTTAAATCCTGGGGTGGTTGATTTTGATGTTGGGCTGGGAGAGTTGAATCCTGGGTTGCTTGAGTTTGATGTTGGGCTGGGAGATTTGAATCCTGGGGTGGTTGAGTTTGATGTTGGGCAGGGTGAGTAGAATCCTGGGGTGTTTGAGTTTGATGTTGGGCTGGGTGAGTTGAATCCTGGGGTGGTTGAGTTTGATGTTGGGCTGGGAGAGTTGAATCCTTGGGTGGTTGATTTTGATGTTGGGCTGGGAGAGTTGAATCCTGGGGTGGTTGAGTTTGATGTTGGGCTGGGTGAGTAGAATCCTGGGGTGGTTGAGTTTGATGTTGGGAAGGGTGAGTTGAATCCTGGGATGGATGATTTTGATGTTGAGCTGGGTGAGTTGAATCCTGGGGTGGTTGGGTTTGATGTTGGGCTGGGTGAGTTGAATCCTTGGGATGACTAAGTTTGACGTTGAGTGGGTCGAGTTGGAATTTGGGTTGTTTAAGTTGGATCCTGGGCTGGGTGATTTTGATGTTGTTCTGCGAGAGTTGGACCCTGGGTTGGTTCTGTTGATTTTGGGCTGGGTGAGTTTTATCCTGGCTTGGTTGAGTTTGATGTTGGGCTGTGTAAGCTGGATCCTGGACTTGTTGAGTTGAAAGCTGGGCAGGGTGATGATGATCCTCGGTTGGGTGAGTTGGATACGAAGCTGAGTGACTTTGATGTTCGTCTGCGTGAATTCAAGAACTGTATGGGATTCTGAATAGCAAAAGAAGCTTCAACTAATCCTTGATATTTCTAACTGTTTTGTGTAGTGGAAACATTTAAAGCACGAGGAAAGAAAAGTGGAGGAAGTTTATTTCAGTTTACAGTGAACTCTTCATCTCGGTCAGTATGATTTTAATTTCGGTTTTAAGCTCACACAACCAGTGTGAAGTCTGAGCTTGCAAACTACGGTTTGTACAGAAGAGATATGCGAAGGTTATCAATCTGACCACACAGAGAAACATGTTATTTGAACATTTGGAAATGTCCCTGTGATAACCAGCCAGGTCCCAAAATCTGTAGGCTTCAATTGTACGTTAATTATTGATACTCTGCATTCTGAATTAACGTTTGTTTATTATTTGCACCATTGCCTTCATTTTGTGAAAAAACACGTCCCATGTAGCATAATCTGAACCAAAGTGAAGCATTACAATAAATCCATTTGCAAAAAATGCCACTTATTCACAAACGAACGCATTGATTGGAAGTCACTTCCACTACAAGGAAACAAAAGCAGCAGTAGCTGGCTGACTTTCCTTATCCCCAGTTGCAAGGACATTGAGCCAAATTGTTCCCCTGGCTGGAGTCAACAAAATCAGAGGGATAAGCTGTAAAAATGATTCGCCAATCTAGGGTTCTTCAGGAAATGCAACAGGGAGGCACCAGTAGAGTAAGTAGGATGCGTAGAACAGAGAACATAAATCTGTAATACCTTTAGATACCATCGGGCATCATTGGGATGTGGCAACGAGACAGAGGTCAGGAAGTTTCTTTGCACAGAGCGTGAATGGCAGCTGGATTTGCTTGTCATGAAGAGTGGTTGAGACCAGAACACGGGACCCATTGAAGAAATAATTGAGTGCTATAAACTGTGAGAGAGCATATCTGGAGTCCTGTACAGGTGAGATTGAATTGCTAAAATGTCTTCATCTAAACCTGTCCTGTGACTTGGGCGTGCCGACAATGGGTGACACGATTAACAGCTGAAGCATCAGCGGGGTTTAATTCACGTTTTAATCTGAAAAATACGGCGATCATCACCATGGGGAGCAAAGTATAAATGGATGTCCATTTCAGCAGGGATTACAAGACAATAATTTCAGTACAATTACTCGAGGGCACCAACTGCAATTGCGATTACAAGAAAATACTTACGAGGAGTTGCCATACTTTAATCTCTGGAAGCGGTACGATACATTGATAAGCATGTGAAACAAGCATACGGTATCTTTGGCTTTATCAGTAAAGGCATTGAGTACAAAAGCAAGGTGGTTATGATAAACCTTTGTAAGTCACTGCTTAGACTTCAGCTGGAGTATTGTGCCCTATTCTGGTCACTACATTGTACGAAGGATGTCATGGCCATGGAGAGGTTGCAGAGGCGATTTCACAGAATGGTACCAGGGATGGGGAACTTCAATATGTGGAGAGACTGGAGAAGCTGGGATTGATATGCCAAGGGCAGACCGGGTTATGGGTAGATTTAATAGACGTGTTCAAAATTCTGATGATTTTGATGAGTAAATCGGGAGACACTGTTTCCAGTGGCAGGAGGTTCGGTAACGAATGGACACATATTTAAAGTAATTAGCAAAAGAACCAGACAGGAGATGAGCAAAATTATTGTTACACGGCGAGTTGTTGATCTGGAATGTACTACCTGAATGGTTGCTGCCAACTGGAACTTGCTGTAATTGGCGAGCCATTTCGGCGCAGCGTCCTCTAGATGGGATCTGGGCCTGTGCGAAAACAGCAAGTAATTGTGTATCTCCTTTATAAATCAGATCGAAGAATTGTTACTTATCAGCGCAGAGTCTGAACCAGGAGGTGTAGGTTCGAATATTTAGTTCAATACCAGATCCTGTACAGATAGCGAAATTAAGAGAGAGAAAGAAAGATGGGATGAGGAGAGAGACAAAGATCAAAGAGACAGAAAGAAAAGTTCTCGCTGTTGTTCGAACAGCAGCCTTTTCGTGCGGGAACCGAAGGTGATAATCGCTGAACTACGGAAACCGCAGCGATAATGTCAAGCAAATGCCTATATTCTCTTCAACTTGTTATCATACCGTGGATTGAGGAGAGACCTGCAGCCGGCTTCCAGACATGGTTCAGGCTATGGATTGGAGAGCGGGGATCCTGCGCTGTTGTTAAGGCCGGCTGGCTGCTGCTGCTTCCGCCTCTCGCGCTCCAGCGCCGCTCGGTTCCGATCTCGCTCCTGTGGACGCGGCTCCATCTGCAAGCGGTGGACATCCTGGCGCAATGGCAGCGCCTCTAGCAATTACGTCCGGGTTACAGAACTATCACCGCTGTCCAGGGTTTTAAAGCCGACGTTGTTTGAGGGATGGGCTATTCACGGTTTGTGGAATAATAATCAGAATTAAGTTTGAGAGATTAAAGGGCTCTTTTCTGTTGCTTTCGTTTTACTTCCTCATCAGTTTTATATAGAAATATGTAACAATTTTTAATGAATGTGGTGCGCAGTGTTTGTGAAGTCAGTGTTAATAAATTTGATACTTTCAGCTGTTCCTTCTCTATCCCAGTCTCTTACCTTAGATTTAGACCATCATGACTTTAAAGCATGTTACTCAGTGATAGAAATAAACCAGTAACAACCCGGAATCTGAGCAGCTATATTCGTTCCGAGACTTAGTGACGGTCCCAATGTCCATTGAAGTTCTCAAGCAGCAATTCCCAGAGTCTATTTTGGGTTTGTCAAGCTGTAAAACATATTACTGGCAAGAGGAGAAAAGTGTGAGATGATACATTGTGCTGTAAATTACCTCTTCATTTTTCAGATTTACAATTTAGCTTTGTTTGACACTGACAGTCGCGGCTGTAACGGAGTTCAGTGATTGGGTAACAAGCCGCACTGTGTATTGGCCTGTGTTACAGACCGGCTCGTTGGACCTGCTCATTTCAACTCATCTCATTGTTCGCTAACTGGATACTTAGTGAAATAAAGGCTGGTGACTCACAGCTGGAAAAACAATCCTCTCCAGCATTGGGACTGAGCGATCGAACACACAGGCTTTTAGGGGCAGGGTGACATAATGTGCAGGAATAATACAGCAAAGATTTTCACTTGTGCAATCTTCATGCAATTTCGTTCTCCCGATCTGCTTGGTGATACTTTCCTTTAATTCGTGACTTAGAGGAGCAATTTGATTCTACGTTCCTTCATCGGGTCGCTTTGGGAGATTGAAAAAGATTTAAATCGACCCTTAACAATCCAATATGCTCCACACGACCCTCCTCCTGTCTTTCCTCATCTAAATCTATCAGCACAACCCTCTATTCCCTTCTCCTACATATGCTTGTCTAGCATATGCATCTATAACATTCGCTTCAAACACTTCCTGTGCTAGAGCGTTCCACATTCTCATCACACTTTGGGTAAAGAAGTTTCTTCGGAATTCCCTGTTGGATTTCTTGGTGACTATCTTATACTGATGGCCTCTAGTTATGCTGTTCCCCACAAGTGGAAACATTCTCTCTGTCTTCACTCTATCAACATGTTTCATAATTTTAAAGACCTCTATCAGTTCAACCCTCAGAAATTCTTTTTTGAAGAGAAAAGAGACATAAGTACATAAAAACATAAGAAATAGGAGCAGGCGTAGGGCATTTGGCGCCGCGAGCCTGCTCCACCATTCAATAAGATCATGGTTGATCTTTTACCTCATCTCCACTTTCCTGCACTACCCCCATAACCCTTGATATCATTAATATTCAAAAGTTATCCATCTCTATCTTGAATATACTCAACGACTGAGCCTCCACAGACCTCTGGGGTAGAGAATTCCAAAAGTTCACCACCCGCTGAGTGAAGACATTTCTCCTCACCTCAGTCCTAAATGGCCGACCCCTTATTCTGAGACTGTGACCCCTGGTTGTAGACTCTCCAGCAGGGGAAACATCCTCCCAGCATCAACTCTGTCAAGCCCTGTACGAATGTTCTATGTTTCAATGAGATCACCTCTCATTCATCCAAACTCTAGAGAATATAGGGCTGGTCTACTCAATCTCTCCTCATAGGACAATCCGCCCATCCGAGGAACCAAACTGCACTCTCTCTATGGCAAGTATATCTTTTCTTAAGTAATGATACAAAAATGTACACAATACGCCAGGTGTGTTCTCACCAGGGCCCTATATAATTGCAGTAAGACATCTTTACTCTTATACTCAAATCCTCTTGTAATAAAGGCCGCCGTACCATTTGCTTTCCCAATTGCTTGCTGCAACTGCATGTTAACGTTCAGTGATTCGTGTACAAGGACACCCAGGTCCATCTGAACACCAACATTTCCCAATCTCACAACATTTAAAAAATACTCTGCTTTTCTGTTTTTCCTACTAAAATGAATACCCTCAAATTGACCTACATTATACTCATATAATCTCTTACATATATCCGTGTTGACTCTGTCGCATCCTATTATCATTTTCTAAGTGCCCTGTTACCACGTCCTTAAAAATAGATTCTTGCATTTTCCCGACTACTGATGTCAGGCTAACTACTCTGTAGTTCCCCGTTTTATCTCTCCCTCCTTTCTTAAACAGTGGGGTTATATTTGCTCCCGTTCAACCGCGGGAACCGTTGTAGAATATATGGAATTTTGGAAAATGACAACCAATGCATCTACTATCTCTATAGCCAACGCTTTCAACAGCCTAGGATGTAAGCCATCAGGTCGAGGGGATTTATCGACTTTCAGTCCCATTAGTTTCTTCAGTACTACGTTTGTACTAATACTAATTTCTTTCAGTTCTTCGTTCTCCACTATTTCCGGGAAGTTTTTTGCGTCTTCTTCCGTGAAGACAAATGCTAAGTATTTGTTTACTTTTTCTGCTATTTCCTTATTTACCATTATAATTTCTTCTATCTCAGCCTGTATGGGATCCCCATTTACTTTCGCTACGCTTTGCCTTTTTAAATACTTATTGAAGCTTTTGCAATCTGTTCACTCATATTCAATTTTCCCTTTCTTCATCACTTTCTCGGTCCTCCTTTGCGGAATTCTAAAATCCTCCCAATCCTCAGGTTTATTAAACGTTTTAGCACCATTATCGGACACTTCCTTTGATCTAATACTATCTTTAACTTCTCTTGTTAGCCATGGTTGGAACACTTTTCCAGTGGGGTTTTTGTGCATTAAAGGAATGTTCATTTGTTGTAAATGATGTATTAATTCTTTAAATGCTAGCCACTGTCATACCTTTGAATGTAGTTTCCCAATCTACCTTAGCCGACGCGCCCCTCATTCCTACGTAGATTGCTTTGTTTAGATTTAAGACCCTAGTTTCGGATTAAACTGAGTCACTTTCAAACTTTTTAAAAAAACTATCATATTATGGTCACTCTTCCCTAAAGGCTCGTTTACTACAAGGTTCTTAATTAACCCTTTCTCGTTGCACAATACTAGATCTAAAATAGCCTGTTCCCTAGTTGGTTCCTCAACATACTGATTTAGAAAACTGTTTTGCATACATTCCATGAATTCGTCCTCCACACTGTTACTGCAAATATGCTTTGTCCAGTTTATATTTAGATTAAAGATCCCCATGATCACTGTATTACCCTTGTTACATGCGCCTCTAATTTCCTGACTTATACTCTGCCCTACATTAGAACTACTGTTTGCTGGCCTTTAAAGAACTCCCACCAATATTTTCTGCCTTTTGCTGGTTCTTAGCTCCACCTAAACTGATAATACTTCTTGATTTTCGGAGCTAATTTCATTTTTCTCTGCTGTATTTATCCCCTCTTTTATTATCAGGGCTAGCCCTCCTCCTTTTCCATTTTGCCCATCCTATCTAAAAGTTATGTATCCTGGAATATTTAGTTCCCAATCTTGGTCAGTTTGCAACCATGTCTCCGTTATGAATATTTGATCAAAAATGTTCATTTCTATCTGTGCTATTAATTAATCTATTTTGTTGCGAATGCTTCGTGCATTCAGATATAATGCCTTTAGCTTTGACTTATTTCAATTTTTCCCCGATGTTACCTTGGTCACTGATGCCTCATTACCTTTGTTACTCTCTCTGTCCCTCCCTGACCCACACTGCTTATTGTTACCCAAAACTCCACTCTGCTCTAGAGCCTTCACATTTCTCTCTCTGCTTTGAAATTTACACTTTCCTGCATCCTCTCCACCCACTTCAATAGGTTAAAGCCCTGTCTACTGCTCTATTTATTCGGTTCGCCAGAACACTGGTCCCAGTCCGGTTTATGTGGAGCCCATCCCAACGGAACAGCTCCCTGTTTCCCCTGTGCTGGTGCCAGTACCCCATGAACCGCAACGCCATCCACCCACACCACTCTTTGAGCCACGCATTTAAATCTCTAATTTGTTTCTACCTATGTCAATCTGCACATGATTCAGCTAACAATCCAGAGTTTATTAACTTTGAGGTTCTGCTTTTTAATTTGGATCCAAGCTCCTCAAACTCCCTCAGCAGAATCTCATTCCTAGTTCTACCTATGTCTTTGGTTCCCACGTCGACCACGACAAGTGGATCCTCCCCCTCCCACTCCAAGTTCTTCTCCAGCTGCGGGAAGATGACTTTAACCCTGGCACCGGGCAGGCAACACAACCTTCGGCCCTCTCGGTCGCGGCTGCAGAGAACAGTATCTATTCCCCTAATTATAATGTCCCCTTCCACAACTACATTCCCTTTCACTCCCCCTACTTAAATGGCCTCCTGCGTCATGGTGCCATTTTCAGCCAGCTCATCCACCCTGTTGGTTTTTCACTCATCCACACAGCCAGCAAGGACCTCATACCTGTTGGACAAGGGCAAAGGCCGAGGCTCCTCCAGCACTGCACCTGGGATTCCCTTACCTGCCTGAGTTGCAGTTATACCCTCCTGTCCCTGACCACTAGCCAGACGTGTAACACTACCTAACTTAAGGGGTATGTCTGCCTCCAGAATCAAATTATCCAGGTATCTATCCCCATCCCAGAAATCCCGCAATGTCTGCACCTCAGATTCCAGCTCAAAAACTCTGAGCTCAAGTTCCTCAAGATGCAGGCACGTACTGCAAACGTGGATGTCCGGGATCACATTGCTCTCCACAAACTCCCACATGCTGCAGCTGCGGCACACTACCTGGACTGCCTTCCCTGTATGACCTTGATTTATTTAAATACATTTAATTAAATTTGTGATTATGTAACTAGGATCACCCAGCCTGTTCATCTTTCCCTGATATGTATAACCTCGCATTTCTGGTATCATTCCTGTAAATCTTCTCTGCACGCTCTTCAGTGCATCTATATCCTTTTTATAATATTGCAACCAGAACTGTACGCAGTACTCTATGTGTTCTTAAACCAAGGTTCGATACAGGTTTAGCATAACTTACCTACTTTTTAATTCTGTACCTCTAGAAATAAACCCTAGTGCTTGCTTTCCTTTTTTGTGGCCTTGATAACCTGTGTCGCAACCTTTAGTGATTTGTGTATTTGTACTCCGAGATCCCACCTAGACTCCCACCCTCCAAGTGATAAGTGAATTCCCTATTTTTCCTACCATAATGTAATACCTTACATTTATATGTGTTGAACTTAATTTTCCAATTAAATGCCCATTCTGTAAGTTTATAAATATCTTCTTGTAACTTGTTGCAGTCCTCCTCAGTATTGACTATCCCCCCCAATTTGGTGTCATCCTCAAATTCAGAAATTGTGTTTTGGATTCCTAATTCCCAATCGTTAATGTAAATTGTGAACAGCAGTGGTCCCAGCACTGATCCTTGTGGATTACCATTACCCACATTCTGCCAATGTGAATAGCTACCCTTTACAGCTACTCTCTGCTTTCTGTCCTGAAGCTAGCCAGCCATCTATTCTGCTAATTGTCCCCTGACTCATAGAAACATAGAAGATAGGAGCAGGAGTAGGCCATTGGGCCCGTCGAGACTTTTCCGCCATTTAATGAGATCATGGCTGATCATCAAAATTCAGTACACTGTCCCTGCTTTCTCCCCATATCCCTTGATCCCTTTAGCCTTAAGAAATATATCTAACTTATTCTTGAATATATTTAATGAATTGGCCTCAACTGCTTTCTGGGGTAGATAATTCCACAGGTGCACCAATCTCTGGCTGAAGAAATTCCTCCTCATCTCAGTCCTAAATGGCTTACCCCTTATCCTTAGACTGTGAACCCTGGTTCTGGACTGACCCGCCATCGGGAACATTCTTCCTGCATCTAGTCTGTCTAGTCCTGTTAGAATTTTGTAAGTTTCAGTCAGATTCCCTCTCATTCTACTAAACTCTAGCGAATATAACCCTAATCGACCCAATGTCTATGCATACATCATTCCTGCCATTCCAGGTATCAGCCTGGTGAATCGTCGCTGCACTCCCTTCATGGCAAGAACTTCCTTCCTCAGATAAGGCGACCAAAACTGTACACAATACTCAAGGTGTGGTCTCACCAAGGCCTTGTACAACTGCAGCAAGACATCCTTGCTCCTGTACTCGAATCCTCTCGCTATGAAGGCCGACATACCATTTGCCTTCTTAACCGCCTGCTGCACCTGCATGCTTACGTTCAGCGACTGGTGCACAAGGACACCCAGGTCTCGTTGCACTTCCCCTTTTCCCAATCTATTGCCGTTCAGATAATAATGTGACAGAAATTCGGGTCTCCACGGGTGAGTACGCGCAGTGTACTCACCCGTACAGCCACCTGAAGTGCCGGTTTCTTGCATGCACTGCCATGCACTGGAAACCGGAATTTCCGATCTCCTGAAGGAAGGGGTTCGGAGTTAACCACGTGCGCCAGAGAGGCAGCGTGTGCGCATCGAACTTCGGTATTTTTCTCAATTGGTGCTGTGCGGGTAAGTCCCCAGCAGCTGCGCTTTTAAAAAGAAGAAGTAAAGTTTTGGCAGAAGCTCCGGAACGATCAGGAAGAAGAAATCTTTCAGCAGTGGGGCTGCTAAATTGAACATTTTTAATTCTGAAAGGGAGCAAAGTTTTTTTCAGAAAGTCTGAGGTAAGTTTCCAACTTTTTTTTTTTAAGAAACGGGTTTGGACCATGTTTTGTGTAATGTAGTTATAAGGAGCAACTCTTGCTGTTTGCAAGGCCTAATTGAATTAGATGTTTTTCTTGAATATCAAAATGACTGTTTAAAAATGAATCATTTAACATTTCCAAAAGTTTAAAAACCAAAATGATCATCAATTATATTCCTTTAAGTAAGTATGTATGCATGACTTTCTGAAAAAGTTACATTTATTGGAAAATCATCTTGGGCCCTGATATTCATCAGGCGGGTATGACGTGTTCACAATCCGATACCGCACGTTTCCCACCATAGCCCGACGTGATTTTCTAGCCACTCACTTTATTAAAATTACTTTAACAACTCTTTCCATTTTTTCCTTACAAGTACTTCATCTGTTTAAAGAGGAAGCGTGTGAGGGAGAAACATGCATTTTGAGAATGCTTCCCTGCTCCTCGGTGCGATTTTACTTCAGAGAATTGGAAACGCCAGTGAATAAGAAAGACTGAGGAACAAAAACCGTCTCCTGGAAAGGAGGAACTACTACCCACCCCAGAGAGTGTACAGGGAGAGGCTGTCATTTGAGATGCTGTCGGAGGAGTTGTGTGTGAGGAGGATGTGCTTCAGTAAAGAGGCAATCGGCCGACTATGTGACATGTTAAAGGAGGACCTTCAAACACGCTCGAAGACCCGCACTGCCTTGTCAGTGAACATGAATGTGAGAAGTCGCACAACACCAGGTTATAGTCCAACAGTTTTATTTGAAATCACAAGCTTTCGGAGCTGCTGTTCCTTCGTCAGGTGAAGTCTTCAGCTGACAAAGGAGCAGAGCTCCGAAAGCTAGTGATTTCAAATAAAACTGTTGGACTATAACCTGGTGTTGTGCGACTTCTCACATTTGTCCACCCCAGTTCAACACCGGCATCTCCAAATCAATGAACATAAAGGTAACCACAACACTGACCTTCTTTGCAAATGTGTCATTTCAGGCAAGCACCGGTGACATTACCAACATCTCCAAGAATGCTGCGAGGGCCTGCATTCACCAGGTCAGAGATGCCATTTTCCGTAGGGCTTCAGAGGTCATTGACTTTGACTTGTCCACTCGCCATCAAAAGGAGATGGCCCTTGCATTTTGTACCATTGCTGGATTCCCCAAAGTGATTGGGGCCGTCGATGGAACCCATGTTCCATTGAAGGCACCACTGGATGCAGCTGTGACAGACATCAACAGGAAGGGGTTTCATTCATTGAATGTCATGATAGTCTGTGATGCGCACATCAGGATACTAAAAATAAATGCAAATCACCGGGGAAGTAATCAGGACTCCTTCGTCCTCCCTAACTCGATCTTATATGGCGCCCTCAGCGCATTGCCTCCAGGATCCGCATGGATATTGGGCGACAAGTGCTACCCGCTAAGACCATGGCTGATGACTCCCTACTGCAAGGCCAATAATGAGGCTCAGGAGAGATACAACCAGGCACACGTGTCCACACGGCAAGTGGTGGAGAGGACAATCGGAGTTCTGAAATCACGCTTCCGGTGCCTGGACAGGTCAGAGGCGACCTTGCAGTATTCTCCTCAGAAAGTGGGAAGGATGGTGGTGGCCTCTTGTTCTTTGCATAACTTTGCCCTGCGGGAAGGACTGACCCTTAACGCTGCAGAGGAGCTCCCTGCTGAAATGGAGGACTTGCAGGATGCCAATGTGCCTGTGGCCAGGCCTGATGGGGAGGAGCCAAGTGCTGCTGATAGTAAGGCCGGTCGGGAACAGCTGGTAGCCAACGCCTTCACGAGGTAGTGTCGCCTTGTACCTCCCGCTCCCCCAGCAAGGCAAAGAAAGGAAAAGACACAATTTAAAGTGAAACAGTGAACTTTAATTGCAGCATCAAAGACGTTTGAGGTTCAGTTTTGGTGTACATAGTTTATAACTTTTAATTGTTAACTAGCTATTTTCTACTTTTCAAACATTCGTAAAGATAAATAGTTTAGAATAAAATTTGTAAAGAGTATAAAGTGACTTTTTTGGTTTCTTAGTACAATAAAGACATTCAAGATGGAAACTAGCTATTTTCTACATTTCAAACAGTTGTAATTTTAAATATGTTTGCAAATAAAAAAGTTGAATTTCTTCAAGGTGACTGGATGCTGTACTTTTTAAATGAAAAGGTTACATACACTTTCAGTCACAAATATATATTTCAATAAAAAAACGCAACGACAACATTTAACATTTTTTAAAACGAAAAATTAAACAATTCAACGATTTGCCCCCTCGCAGCTGTGCCTGAGGTATAAGGAGGTGCATTGTGCAAAAGGTGACACCCTACTCTCTCCTACGCTTTCCCGCTCGCCGTGACCGGAGCCCTGTGCTGCGTCTTGAAAGGGCCCTGTGTGCCATGTCTTGCCCTTTAGCAATTGCCTCCTGCCAGGTTTGCTGCTGTTGCTGCAAGGCAACGTTTGCTTGCATCAAAACAGGAGCAGCAGCTGGCTCTTGGACCCGCACTATTTCTGCGCTGGGAGCAGGCAAGGGCAGTTCTGCGGGAGTCAAAGTAATGGCAGCAGAAAGTGGTTTACGCATGTGCAAGAGTACAATGAGAGACTCATTTATTTGATTAAGCGCCATTCCAACATCTTGTTTGTGCAAGAGTCCAACGAGACACTAATTTCTTTGATTAAGCGCTATTCCAACATCTGGTTTTTCCAACTGCAATACTATCTGATTAAGTGACATGCCAATACAATGAATTCCCTGCCTGATCGAGGCAAGAGAGTCAACTTTCTTCTCACTAAGAGAACACATCGATTCCCTCAACCCTTCAATCTGCTGCACCTGAGCTTGTAAGTCATTCTGTACTGTTGAATATCTTTCTGCTTCTCCCACCTGCTCTGCAGTATGAAGCTGGTGTCTGTCTCGCACAGAGCCAGAGGGGCCAGGAGATGGAGAGGTACTCTGCAGCAACCCAGGTTCCATACCCTCCTCTTCGACTAGCTGACAGAGCACAAGTTGCTCCTGCTCCTCCACAACCACCAGCTCACTCACTGCTCCCACTGCATCAGCGACGCCTTCCCCAATGCCCTCTGCGGCTGCAGACTCAAGGCACTGCTCATCCCGTGTGTGAGAAGTTTGCTGTCCACCTGTGGAAAGAAAACAGTAAACATTTGCAAAGATAAAGCATGATCTGCCACATCACAGAAGCTGATATTCAACACACACCTAACATGTTTAAACATATAGCTGGCTAGAGCAATTCACGTTTATGTATACCAATGTCTGATTCTACACCAGCCAAGGGATAACCGCGACTAAATCCAAACAGATACTCGACCCTTTCCTCATGTTCAGATAAAGCCCGTGGGCGTGACAACACCACCACCTGTCAGTGCACGTTCTCTGGTGTTGTGAGCAGTTTTATTCTAAAATGAAAACAGAAAATATGAAACGTCATGAAACGTCAGCTTTTCTGCAGATTACACCCACCTGCATTTGAAACATGGACTCAGCCTGGTTTGCAGAGTGTTTTTTTTTTCCCTCACTATGTGAAATTTTACAACTCAAACCAGTGGAATCAAGATAAGAGCACAATGGATGACCCTGAGCTGGCCCCAAAGCCATAAAATTTTATGGCAACTCAGGAGCCTGGAAGATGAAGTCACTTGACTAAACACATGCATATAGCTTTTTAAAACTAGTTCAGTTAAATTTAAAGACATTATACAGTTGACTTTTCTAATACTGTACAAACCTTGACAGATCACAATAAATCACTCAATTTCTTGCGGCATTGTTACGCTGTCCATGGAATGGTGGAGTTTGCGCTGACAGCCTGGGCAACTTCAGACCAAGGCGGCCTTCGAAACACACGATAACGCAAAATCATCGAGCAGAAACTGATAGCCAAGTTACACACCCATGAGGACGGCCTCAACCGGGATCCTGGGTTTATGTCACGCTACATGACGTAGAGTACAGCCTTCCTTTGGTAAGCAGACCAAAACTGTACACAGTACTCCAGGTGTGGTCTCACCAAAGCCGTATATCATTTCAGCAAGACTTCCTTACTCTTATACTCTAACCGCGTCGGAATAAAGGTTAACTTAACATTTGCCATCCTAATTGCCTGCTATACCTGCATCCTAACTTTCTGTGATTCGTGTACAGGGACAAACAAATCTCTATGAATAAAAACAGTTCCTAATCTCTCCCGTTTTAAGAAAAAAATCTGCTTTTCCATTCTTCGTAAAAAAGTGGATAATTTCACATATCCCCACATTATACCCCAGCTACCAACTTCCTGCCCAATCACTTAACTAGCCTATATCCCTTTGCAGCCTCATTGCGTCATCCTCACAGCTTACTTTCCCACCGAAGTCATTGGTATGGATTTTAAATAGCTGAGCCCCAAGCACTGATCCTTGTGACAATCCATTGGTTACATTCTGCCATCCGGAAAGTGACCCGTTTGTCAATACTCTCTGTGTTCTGTCCGTTAACCAATCGTCAATCCGTGCTAATATATTATCCCCAATCCCATGAGCTCCAATATTTTGTCACTACCTCTTGTGTGGCACCTTATCGAATGCCTTCTGAATATCCAAATATTTTGCATCCTCCGGCCCCCCCTGATCTACCCTGCCAGATAGACACTCAATAGCTTCCAACAGATTTGTGAAACACGGTTTTCCTTTCATAAAACCGTGTTGATTCTGGCTAATCATAATGTTATTTTCCAAGTGCCCTATTACCACGTGGTTAATAATAGATGTTAAATTTTCCCTACAATCAGGCAAACTGGCCTACAGTTTCCTGTTTTCTCCCTCCCTCATTTCTTGAACAGCGAGGTTACATTTGCTACTGTCCAATCCACGGGAACCGTTCTAGAGTCGAGGGAATTCTGGAAGATTAAATCCATTGTATAAACTATGTCGACAGCCACCTCTTTTGAAACCCTAAGGTGCAGGTCATCGGGTCCAGGTGATTTGTTGGTTTTTAGTCCCTTTAATTTCTCTCGTGTTTTTTCTTTAATAATATTAATTACTTTAAATTCCTCACACTCATTAGACGCTTGGTCCACAGTATTTCCTGTATGTTCTTTGTCTCTTCTAATGTGAAGACAGATACAAAACATATGTTTAACGTCCCAGCCGTTTCCTTATTCTCCATTACAATTTATCCTGTCTCTGCCTCTTAAGGGACCCACGTTTACTTTCACTCACCTCTTTTTTATTACATACTTGTAAAACTGTAACTATCTGTTTTTATAATTCTTGCTAGTTTTATCTCTGATTCTATTTTCTCCCTCTTCATCAATTTCTTGGTAATCCTTTGCAGATTTTCAGAAACCTCCAAATTATCGGGCTTACTCCTCTTTTTGGCAACAATGTACGCATCTGTTTTAATCTAATACTCTCGCTAACTTCTTTAGTTAGCCACGGTTGTAACACTTTTCCAGCAGCATTTTTATTCCTACAGGGAGTGTATATTTCTCGAGAATTATGATTTTATTTTAATGTTTGCCTTTGCTTAACTATCATTATATTTTAAATCAAATTTCCCAATCTTCCTTAGCAATCCCACCCCCCCCCCCCCCGCCCCCATCCATACGACCATAATTGGCTTTTTTTAAAGTTAAGACCCTAGTTTGGAACTTAACCACCTCACTCTCAAACTTAACATGAAATTTATGATATTATAATCATTCACCATGGAGACTCCTTTACTATATGATTACAAATTAACATTGTCACATTACACAATACTAGATCTAAAATAGCCTGTTCCCTAGTTGGTTCCTCGAAATATTGTTCTGGCAAACTGTCTCGAATGCATTGCAGGAAGACGTCCTCCAAGCTATTTTTGTCAATTTTTTTTTGCCAAGTCTATCTGAAGATTAAAGTCCTCCATGATTATTGTATTGACTTGTTATATGCTAATCTAATTTCCTCAGTTATACCCTGTCAAACATTATGATTACACTTAGGTGGCCTATAACCTACTCCCATATGTGTTTTCTCCTGTTTGTTGCTTCTTAGTTCCACCCATAACGTTTTTGCAGCATCATTTTTCCATGTGCTGACTTCTTTTTATTTCAATGTATAATGTTTGTGCTCTCTATAGATTTAATTAGATACTGTGTAACCGGTAACTCCTTCAAGTGGACACTTTGTTCCCTATTAATTGGAGCGTACCTTTCCTGTCCAAAAACTAGTTAAAGAACCAAGTGTCGTTGGACATTCAGTTGCATAAACCGGATATTGTGATAGTACACACACACCCATCTACCATGACCTTAATTGTAAGCTTAAAGTTTTCAAACTAAGGATGGAAAATGATGTCCTGAATGTACTTGGTAATGGACATTTCTGCTTCATCATTTGGACAAGAGTCGGCATCCAGTTAGGCATGCTGATGATCCATTCCAATGTCTGAGTCACCAGCTGTGGGCTCTGGCTGCGGATGGCAGTTATTTTCCCGTAGTTCAAGTGCGGATAAAGCAACGTTAATCAAAACAGACTAACGCCCCTAATCTTGTAGTGTACAAGGAAATGAGAAGATTGGCACCCCACCCATCACCTTAAGTTATCGCTCCCTCCACCATCAGCGGACCATTTCTGCAGTGTAAGGGTTTTTGTGCAGGGAAGTGCAGCGGTTATAGGGTAGGGTAGTGCATTGCTTATAGGGTACTGTAATGCCGGCCTTATAGGTACGGTAGTTTACGGGTTATAGGGTTCCGTAGTGTAGGTGTTATATCTGTTTACAAGATGGCTCCTGTGCTGGCAGCTCCCTACGGAGCTCCTTTGCCATCCTTGGCCATCCGTTGCCATCCTTTGCTCTTTTCCCCCCCAGTCTCCTCTTTTATGCTGTTTAAGTTCCCCTGGCTCTAATAGTGGGTGCATTTTATCCCTAACTGCAAGTTCAAGCTGGAAGGTTAAAGTTACCTGAGCCCACTGCCCATCCCCCGACCATGTCTGTTCTTTGTTCTCAGTGAGCACTGGCTCTTCACTTAAACTTAGCTCCTAAATACCCAGACCTCTCTGCCATCAAGACTTCGCTACTCCACTAGACTAGTGATCGAGTGACTAGTGGATCGCGAGTGGAGTTCGGAGCCAGGGATCGCGAGAATATCAGTGCTAATCTGCTCCTGTGAGAGACAACATCATTCATGTCCGAAGCCGGGACCCAGGAGCGAGGACGAGCCCAGCAGCGAGG
This sequence comes from Squalus acanthias, assembly GCA_030390025.1. Taxonomy (NCBI): domain Eukaryota; kingdom Metazoa; phylum Chordata; class Chondrichthyes; order Squaliformes; family Squalidae; genus Squalus; species Squalus acanthias. The sequence goes on along the minus strand of JASTWF010000029.1, from coordinate 8,640,685 downwards.
TCAAGGCCCAGGAGTGGCACAGCGTGGACCAGCAGCGGGGTCGGGGCCCAGGGAAGGTGCGGCACGGGACAAAAGCGAGGTCCGGAGGATCACAATGCATCCTACGAAACCCAGCAAGAGAGGACCTGCGGGAAAGAGGGAGGAGGACAGTAACATTTTATTTGTGTGTGTGTGCTAGGCCGTTGTAGCAGAGCCTGCCCTCCAACGTCTTGGATCCCCTTGCCATTGGACCAAGACCTTGCTCTGTAAAGCCCTTGTGGTAGCTGGTGTGCAACGGTCACCCCACGTTAAAAGAATTCACGCACAGGCATCTTCCACCCTTTAAAATGAAATTCGGGACCTGGAATGTCAGGACCCTCATGCACAACCTCAACAGTGACAGACCACAACGCCATACTGCTATCGTTGCCCGGGAGCTCAGAGGTTTCGACATTGACATTGCTGCCCTAAATGAGACACAGCGTGCAGGGGAAGGCCAGCTCAAGGAGCAAGGTGCTGGCTACACCTTCTTCTGGAAAGGCAAACCTGAAGACGAACGCCGCCTCCATGGGGTAGGCTTCACCATAAAAAATGAACTAGTTGGGCGTCTCAGAGACTCCCCTAGCGGTATAAACGAGCGCCTCATGACTCTTCGGCTCACCCTATCCCGGAACCAGTGCGCTACGGTCATCAGTGCGTATGCCCCAACACTGGAAGCCACAGACGAGACCAAAGAGGAATTCTACTCCAGCCTCGAACAATCCCTGTCCCGAGTCCCAACTGGCGACAAGCTGATCTACCTTTGAGAGTTTAACGCCAGAGTTGGAAAGCACACTGACCTCTGGGGAGGTGTGATCGGCAGAGAGGGGGTAGGGAAAGCCAACTCCAACGGTACACTCCTCCTGTGGAAATGCTTAGAACATGGCCTTGTCATAACCAACACCTTGTTCCATCAGAGAGAAAATAACAAGGCTTCATGGCAGTATCCTCGCTCCAAGCACTGGCACCTGCTGGACTACATCATCGTACGAGCGAGGGACTGCAAGGACGTCCGCATCACCCGCGCCATGACAGGAGCTGACGACTGCTGGACAGGCCACCGCCTAATCTGCTCTGTCATCTACATTAATGTAGCCCCAAAATAGCGGCGGCAACAGAAACAATGCTGCATGAAAATTAAAGCTGGAGCATTCAAAGACCCCGCTAAGAAAGCCCTATTCAGCCTGCACCTCACAAACAACCTGACGACTCCCAGTGATGCAGAGACACAGAGTGCCCACAGCGCCTGGTCTGCACTCAAGGCCTCCATAATCAGCGCCTGTGAAGAGATGCTCGATCACTCGAGCAGGAAACATAAAGATTGGTTCGACGAAAACGACTAGGAGATCCAGGATCTAATAAGTCGCAAACGCAAGGCATTCCTGATCTGGAAACAGCAACAGAACTCGAGAGCAAGAAAGCAGCTCTACAGACGCCTGAAGGCCGAGGTCTAACAAAAACTCGCGACCTAAAGAACAGGTGGTGGGTGGAAAGAGCGCAGGAATATCCAGCAGCTAGCCAACAACCATGACGTGCGTGGATTCTTTAGCGCAGTCAAGACCATCTACAGCCCAAGCACCCAAGGCCCTACCCCATTGCGGGCCAAGAACGGAGAGGTACTCATCAAGGACAGAGATGCAGTCAGTGCCCGCTGGAAGAAGCACTTCGAAGATCTCCTTAACCGTGACTCTGTCTTCGACGCGAGTGTCCTCAACTCCATCCCACAGCATGCTACCCGCCACCTTCTCAGCACAACCCCAGCCCGGCATGAGGTTGAAAAGGCCATACGACAACTGAAGAGCAACAAAGCCTCAGGAGCAGATGGAATCTCCGCCGAGGCACTAAAGCATGGCGGAGAAGCTCATCTGGCACGAATTCATGAAGTTATTTCTCTTATATGGAAGGACGAGAGCACGCCAGAAGTTCTCAGAGACGCCGTAATTGTGACCATCTTCAAGAAAGGTGACAAGTCCGATTGTGGTAATTACAAAAGAGTTTCCCTGCTGTCTTCCACAGGAAAGTCATTGCTAGAATCCTCCTCAATCGCCTTCTCCCAGTGGCCGAAGAGCTCCTCCCAGAGTCGCAATGCGGATTCCGCTCACTAAGGGGCACAATGGACATCATCTTCACCGCACGTCAATTACAAGAGAAATGCAGGGAACAGCACCAACCGCTGTACATGGCCTTCTTCGATCTCACAAAGGCCTTCGACACTGTCAACCGTGAGGGATTATGGAGTGTCATCTGCAAATTCGGCTGCCCTCAAATGTTTGTCACCATCCTCCGCCTGCTTCACGATGACACACAAGCCGTGATCCTGACCAACGGTTCCACCACAGACCCAATTCAGTAACGAACCGGGGTCAGGCAAGGCTCTGTCATCGAACCAACGCATTTCTCGTTCTTCCTTGCTGCAATGCTCCATCTCACCCTCAGTAAGCTCCCCGCTGGAGTGGAGCTAATTTACAGAACAAACGGGTAACTGTTCAACCTCCGTCGCCTCCAGTCCAGATCCAAGGTCGTCCCAACCTCTGTCGTCGAATTACAGAATGCAGACGACGCTTGCATCTGCGCTCACTCGGAGATCGAACTCCAAACCATTGTCAACGCTTTCACCGAAGCGTACGAGAGCATGGGCCTTGCACTAAACATCGGTAATTCAAAGGTCCTCTACCAACCTGCCCCCGCCACACAGTACACCCCCCGATTATCAAAATCCACGACAAGGCCTTGGACAGCGTGGACCACTTTCCATACCTCGGGAGCCTACTGTCAACAAGGGCAGACGTTGACGACGAAGTCCAAGACCGCCTTCAGTGTACGAGTGCAGCCTTCGGTCGCCTGAGGATGAGAGTGTTTGAAGACCAGTACCTCAAGCCAGGCACTAAGGTCATGGTCTACAGATTAGCAGTGATACCCGCCCTGCTGTATGCCTCAGAGACATGGACCATGTACAGCAGGCACCTCAAAGCACTGGAGAGGTACCAGCAATGCTGCCTCCGCAAGATCCTGCAAATCCATTGGCAGGATAGGCGCACCAACGTCAGAGTTATGCTCATGCCAACAACCCCAGCATCGAAGCTTTGATCACGCTCGATCAGCTCCGATGGACGGGTCAAAATGTCCACATGCCCGATACGAGATTCCCAAAACAAGCGCTCTACTCGGTGCTCCGGCACGGCAAGAGAGCCCCAGGTGGGCAGAGGAAACCCTTCAAGGACACCCTCAAAGCCTCCTTGAAAAAGTGCAACATCCCCACCGACACGTGGGAATCCCTGGCCCAAGATCGCACAAAGTGGAGGAGAAGCATCCGGGAATGCGCCGAACACCTCAAGTATCTTCGCCGGGAGCAAGCGGAAGCCAAGCGCAGGCAGCGCAAGGAGCGCACGTCAACCCAAGCACCCCACCCACCCGCCCCTTCAACCACCGTCTGCCCCACCTGTGACAGAGACTGTAGGTCCCGCATTGAACTCATCAGTCACCTGCGAACTCATTTTTAATGTGGAAGCAAGTCATCATCGGTTGCGAGGGACTGCCTAAGAAGAGAAGAAGTTACATGGTGCAGTATTTTAATGGTTATAAACATGACAATGTAAACGTTACAGCTTATGTTAGCTCAGGGCTTATAGGGAACGTTAGCGTACGGGTTACAGGGTAAGATATTCCATTAGTTATAGGGTACGATATTTTAATGGTTTTAGGCATGACAGTGGAAGTGTTATAGGTTACTGTATTGCAGGGTTTATTGGGTACGGTGGTGTAAGGGTTTAGGTTATGGTTGTGTGGTGGTAGTAGGGTGCTCTACTTTAGGAGTTATAGTGTATGGTATTGTAGGGGTTATTGAATATGTTAATGTAGGCTACGGAGTTGTTGCGGTTATTGAGTGCGGCAGTGCAGTGATTACATAGGATTACATAGGATATACAGCACAGAAACAGGCTATTCGTCCCAACCAGTCCATGATATCATCCACTCAAGCCTCCTCCAGTCATTCCTCATCTAACTCTATCAGCATAACCGTCTATTCCCTTCTCCCTCATATGTTTATCTAGCCGCTCCTTAAATGCATCTTTACTATTAGCTCCAACCGCTCCCTGTGTTGGCATATTCCACATTCTCACCACTTTCTGGGTAAAGAAGTTTCCTCTGAATTCCCTGTTTGATTTCTTGATCACTAACTTATTTTGAGGGCCTCTAGCTTTACTCTTCCCCAGAAGTGGAAACATTTCTTCTGTGTCTACTCTATCAAAATGTTTTATAAGTTTAAAAACATCTATCGGGGATCGGTCGCCGCCTGACATTCCGCCCGATATTGGTTAACATTGAAGTCAGTGGAAATGAAAATCGTACAGAATCTAAAACCACCGGCCGATCCGCGGCGCCCGTTATATCCCGGCGGTAAAAGTGACTATTTACCCTTGAAAGCTTTTTAAGGCTACATCCTCATACCAGAGTGTAACTCTAACGTTTCGGCAAAGGCAAGAGGAAAGGAAAATTGGGTGAGATATAGAACGCGCGACCGATCCGAGACCGCTCGTTTTACGTTATCGACGTAAGATAAAATTAACCCTATAGTGTATCTTGTAGAGTCAGATTGTGCAGACTAACGCGATTTTATTCCGGGAATCTGATCTGAGCCGAGGTCACTGCATCACCCAGATTCCTTGGAATATTAAAAATGACAACAGAAAACGCTGGAAAAACTCAGCAGGCCAGGCAGCATCCGTGGAGAGAGAAAGAGAGTTAACGTTTCAGGTCGATGACCTTTCGTCAGGTCATCGACCTGAAACGTTAACTCTCTTTCTCTCTCCACGGATGCTGCCTGGCCTGCTGAGTTTTTCCAGCGTTTTCTGTTGTCATTTCAGATTTCCAGCATCTGCAGTATTTTGCTATCGTTCCTTGGAATATTGTTCTGCGTCCCCTCCATTCACTCACACCTCTCGGTACTCACTCAGGTTCAGAGAGCTGCCCTGAACCATCCATCCATTGCCAGGTGCTTTCCTGTTCCTCGTCCGTCATCCCAATCCAGTGTTGATCATCTCCGCATTTAACAAAATCCTTCAGTGAATGTGAAAATATTACACAGTTTATAAGATTATTATTGTTTTTATCATTAATTGGAAACAAACTGGGTGAAGGGCCGATGCTGATTCTGGAGCACTGCTCATTGGCTTTAAACAGCAAGGAAGGAGACAAGGCAAGATAATAAGCAGTGACGTTTAACTAGTATTTTAAAGTATGTTAATTGTTAGAAGGAAGATAAAGAATGAACAAATAATGTAAAAATCACAGATATAAAAAAGAAACAACAAATGAACGGAACAAAGGATTTGCATGTTACAACGTATTTCATGACCTCAGGACGTCCCAAAGTGTTTCACAGCCAGTGAAGAATTTTAATAACTGATGGAATGAGTGGAAACGCTGCAGCCAGTTTGAGCGCAGCGGGATTTAGAGTAAGAACATTCGGTCCTTCAAGCTGCTCTGCCACTCAATAAGATCGTGGCTGATCTTCTACCTAATCTCCACCTTCCCGCGCATATCCATGGACTGCCTGAGTATCAAAACATTTATCCATATTTGCTTTGAATATATTCAACGTCTAACTATCAATAGCTCTCTGAGGTAGAAAATTGTAAAGAATCACAACTTTTTGAGTAAAGAAATTTCTCCTCAACTCAGTCCTAAATGGCTGACCGCTTATTCTGAGACTGTGACCCGCTAGTTCTAGACTCCGCAGCGAGGGAAACAACCTCCCAGCTGCTACTCTGTGCAGCCCCTAAAGTATTTTGTATGTTTCAATGGGATCACCTCTCAATCATCTAAACTCGAGGGCATATAGTCCTAGTCTACGCAATCTCTTCTCATAGGACAATTCCCTTAATCCCAGGAATGAATGTAATGAACCTTTGTTGCACTCTCTCTAAGGCGACTATAACCTTCCTTAGGTTAGAAGATCAAAATATTGCCAGCTGTGCTCAGTTGGTAGCAATCCTACCTGTGAGTCAGAAGGTTGTGGGTTCATTGCACCCACTCCAGAGACATGAGCACCAAATCTAGGCTGACACACCAGTGCAGTACTGAGGGAGCGCTGAACTGTCGGAGGTGCCATATTTCGGATAAGACGTAAAGCGAGGCCCCATCTAATCTCTCAGGTGAACGTAAAAGATCCTATGGCATTGTTTCGAGGAAGAGCAGGGGAGTTAACCACGATGCCCTAGCCAGTATTTATCCACCAATTAACATATACAAATATCTGGGCATTATCACATTGCTGTTTGTGTTGGAGCTTGCTATGGCTAAAATACCAACCGCATTTCCTGCATTACAACAGTGACTACACAGTACTTGATTGGCTGTAAAACGCTTTGGGACGTCCGGTGGTCGTGAAAGGCGCTATATAAGTGCATGTCTTTCTTTATTTTTCTTTCAAAACTGCACAAAGTACTCCAGGTGTGGTCTCACCAAGGCTTTATATAATTGCAGTACGACTTATTTCCTCTTATACATCAATCCTTTCTAATAAAGGTTAACATACCTTCTCCTTTCCCAATGGATTGCTATACCTGCACGTTAGCTATCTGTGATTAATGCACAAGGGCACCCAGGTTCCTCTGAATACCAACATTTCCTAATCTCCCACCGTTTATATAAAGTCTGATTTTCTATTTCCCCACCAATATGGATAACTTCACATGTATCCACATTATATTCCATCTTTCGTGTTCTTGCCAAATTAGTTAACATGTCTGTATCCCATTGTATGCATTTTACGTCGTCCTCACCACTTACGTAACGACCTAGCAATGTATCGTAAGCAAACTTGGATACATTAAACACGGTCCCCTCGTATAAGTCATTGATACAGATTTTTAATAGCTGGGGCCCAAGAACTGATACTTGCGGTACCCCAATAGTTACAGCCTGCCACACAGAAAATGGCGAATATGTTCCTACTCTCTGCTTTCTGTCCGGTAACCATAAGCATATAACAACATAAGAAATAGGAGCAGGAATAGGCCATTTGGCCCTTCGAGCTTGCTCCGCCATTAAATAACATCATGGCTGATCTTCTACCTCATCTCTAATTTCCTGCACTATCCCCATATCCCTTGAAACCCTTAATGTTAAAAAATATATCTTTGGCTGTCTTGAATATACTCAACGACTGAGCCTCGACAGCCATCTCGGGTACGGAATTCAAAAGATTCACCACCCTCTGAGTGAAGATATTTCTCCTCATCTCAGTCATAAATGACCAACCCCTTATTTTGAGTCTGTTACCCCTGGTTCTAGACTCCACAGCTAGGGAAAATATCCACTCTGCATCTACCCTGTCTAGCCCTGTAACAATTTTGTATGTTTGAATGAGATCACCTCTCATTTTTCTAAACTCTAGAGCATATAGACCTTGTCTACTCAATCTCTCCTCATAGGACAATTCCCCCATCCCAGGAAACAGTCTGCTGAACCTTCGTTGCACTCACTCTATGGCAAGTGTATCCTTCCGTAGTTAAGGAGACCAAAACTGTACACAATATTCCAGGTGTGATCTCACCAGTGCCCTACATAATTGCAGTAAGACGACTTTACTCTGATATTCAACTCCTCTTAATAAAAGCCAACATGCAGTTTGCTTTCCTAATTGCTTGTTGTACCTGCATGTTAAATTTCATGTGTTTCGTATACAAGACATTCAGGTCTCGCTGAACACCAACATTTCCCAATGTCTCAGCATTTAAAATAAATTCTGATTTTCTATTCTTCCGACCAGAGTGGATAAATTCAAATTTCACCACATTATATTCCATTTGCCATGATCTTGCCCACTCACTTAGCCTGTCTATATTCCCTCGAATGCTCCTTGCATCCTCCTCACAACTTACATTCCCACCCAGCTTTGTATCATCAGCAACCTTCGATATATTACATTTGGTCCCCTCATTAAATTCATTGATGTAGATTGTGAATAGCTGAGACCCAAGCACTGATCCTTGCGGTACCCCACTAGCTACAGCCTGCCAACCCTAAATTGACACGTTTATTCCTACTCTCTGTTTTCTGTCCGTTAACCAATCCTCAAACCATATTACCCCCAATCCCCTGAGCCCTAATGCTGTTTAACAACTTTTTGTGTTGCACCTTATCGAATGCCTTCTGAAAATCCAAATAAACCACATCCACTGATTCTGCCTTATCTATTCTACTGGTTACAACCTCAAAAAACTCTAACTGATTTGTCAAACACGATTTCCCTTTCCTAAATCCGTGTTGACTCTGCCCAATACAATTGCTATGTTCTAAGTATCCTGTTAGTACGTCCTTAATAATATATTCCAGCAGTTTCCCTACTATTGATATCAGATTAACTAGTCTGTAGGCCCCCATGATCTCTCTCCTTCCTTTCTTAATTAGTGATGTTACATTTGCAACCTTCCAATCCGTGGGAACCGTTGCAAAATCTATGGAATTTTGGAAGATTAAAACCTATGCCTCCACTATGTCTGTAGCCAACTCTTTTAAAAGCCATCGATGTAGGTCATTATATCCAGAGGTTTGTCGGCTTTTAGTCCCATTAAGTTCCCCAGTACTATTTCTTTATTAATACTCATTTCTTTAAGTTCCTCATTGTCACTAGTTCCTTGGATTCTCATTATTTCCAGAATGTTTTCTGTGTCCAGCTTCAGGATGATAGATACAAATTATTGTTTTTAATGATACTGCCATTTCGTTATTGTCCTTCATTATTTATCCTGTCTCTGCCCGTAAGGGACTCCCGTTTACTTTCGCAAATTCCTTACTTTTGACATACCTTTAGAACCTTCTACAATCTGTTTTATGTCTCGTGCTTGTTTACTCTCATATTCTCTTTTCTCTCTCTTTATCAATTTCCTGGTCATCCTTTGCTGAATTCTAATATCCTCCCAATCCTTAGGCTTACTATTCCTTCTGGCAACATTATAAGCCTCTTCCACAAATCGAATACTGTCTTTAACGTCTTTTTAGCTATGATTGGACCACATTTCCAGTGGGGTTTTTATTCCTTAATGGAATGTATATACTTAATTAGATAGTGACCAGATAATCTGGTTCAGTGATGTTGGTTGAGGGATACATATTTACCAGAGCACCGGGGAAATGCTCTTGAAAAGCTGGAGAGAGCTGAGGGATTGACGGATTTAGATCTTCTGGACAATGAGCATAGGTTGAAGGTGGTGATGACACTGGATTTAAATGCAACGCGGATTCATGGAATGAAGGTAGAATAATGTACAGGGCAGTCAGGTAATAGGAAGAAGAGATGAATGTTCTGACGCTGAATATTCGTAAAAAAATTGCTATAGTAGAAGACAAAATAAAGGCAGCACCGCCGAGATAGACAGAGATAGCGAAGGAGGTAGAAAAAGAGAGTGGCAGACAGACTGTACATCAGAATAGCCTTCTCTTTATCAGATAATAGCCTGCTGCAAACACATTCATTTGTTAGAAAAGCTGTATGTGAGTGTTTGCGACTGTGTGTGTGAGTGTGTGTGTATCTGTGTTCGTATCTGTATGTGTCTGTATGTGTGTGTCTGTATGTGTGATTGTTTTTCTTTGCTCATTCTCGGGATGAGGGCTTCGCTGGAAAGGCCGACATTTATTGTCCAACGCTTGAATCCTTGAGAAGGTGGTGGTTAGCTAATATTTTCAATTGTGCGGTTCTTACGGTGAAGATGTCCCTACAATTCTGTTAGAAAGGAAGTTCCAGGATTTTGTCCCACAGACAAGGAAGGAATAGCGAGATATGTCAAATTCAGCATGACATGTAACTTAATGGGGGAATTGGAGGTGATGGTGTTCCCATGCGCCTGCTGTCTCTGTCCTTCTAGGTGGTAGAGATCGCGGGTTCAGGATATCCTTCTGAAGATACATTGGCGACCTGCTGCAGTGCCTCCTGTGGATAGTGCACACTGCAGACACGTTGGGATGGTGGAGGAGGGAGTTCTTGTATAAACCAGTGCATGGGCTGCCTGTCAAGTGGACTACTTTGACCTGGATCGTTTCGAGCTTCATGAGCGTTTTTGGAGCTACACCCATCCCGGAAAGTGGAGAGAATTCCATCACACTACTGACTTGTGACTTCTCGTTTGTATGCAGGCTTGGAGAGTAAGGAGGTGAGCCACTCGCCGCAGATCTATGACCTGCTCTAGTAGCCACGGCACTTATATGGCTTGTTCAGTAGATTTTCTGATCAATGGTGACATAATATTTTGAAGGTTGGGGTTTCGGGAATTGTTATGCCATTGAATGTCAAGCGAAAGTGGTTAGACGCTTTGAAGTTGAAGAAGTAGATTGAAAATTGTTGGTGCATCAATCAGATCTTCCAAAATACTCTCAATTCAGGGTTGTAAATTGCTAATGTTACTCCAATATTTAAGAATATTAAGAGAGATAAACGTGGAAAATATTACTCTAAAATCAGTTGGGGTAAGTTACTAGAATCTGTTATTAGGGACTGAGTGACTAAGTATTTGGATTTGTAAACGGTAAATCATATCTACCGAATCTACTTGAATTATTTGAGGAGCTTACTAACATGCTGGATAAGGGACTGTCTATAGATGTTATGTATATGAATTTCCAGAAGGCATTCGACAAGGTTCCATTTAATACATTGTTAAGAGCAAAAATAAAGCGCATCAAATTGCAGGCAATCTATGGGCTTGGAAAAGTTAGGTGGTAGGAGACAGCGTGTAGAGATAATGGATATTTACTTAAATTGTCAGAATGAGACCAGTGGCATCCTCAGGTATCTGTAGTGGGGCGCGAGTTTACACTATATTTATTAATGACTTGGATGAAGGAATAGAGAGCCGTATGTCAAAGCTTGTCGGCGGAGCTAAGTTAGGTGGCGCTGGAAATAGTGTAGATGGGAGCAGAAGGTTGCAAGGGGATATTGTTAGAGCAGTGAGTGGGAAAAACTGTGGCAGGTGGAGATTAAGGTAAGGAAGTGTGAAGCCATCCACATTGGGCTGAAGAAAGAGGGATCAGTGAATTTTCTAAATGGCGAGAAGGTACGAACTGTGGAAGTGGAGACAGATTAAGGAGTCCAGGCACAGAAATCATGAAAATATAGTGGCAGGTACAAAACAATAATTGAAAATGCTAATGGCATGTTGGCCTTTATCTCAAGAGGGCTGGAATACAAAGGGATGGAAGTTATGTTACAAATGTGCAGAGCTCTGGTAAGACCCGATCTGGAGTATCACATTCAGCTCTGGGCACAGCACCTCAGGAAGGATATGTTTGAATTGGAGAGGGCTCAACGCAGATTCACTAGAATTCTCCCGGGGCCAAAAGGGTTAAATTATGAAGACAGGTTGCTCAAACTAGGCTTGTATCCCCTTCTACAAAAGCAAAATAATGCGGAATGCTGGATATCTGAAATAAAAACAGAAACTGGTGGAAATACTCAGCAGGTCAGGCAGCATCTGTGGAGAGAGAGAGTTAAAGTTTCAGGTCGATGGACGGTCATCGACCTGAAACGTTAACTCTGTTTCTCTCTCCACAGATGCTGCCTGAAATGCTGAGTATTTCCAGAATTTTCTGTTTTTACTCTTGCATTCCATTGATTGACTGCGAGTTAGGAAGATATGAGGACCCAGGAAGTAGTGATGGAGGAGCGTCAGCCCGGGACCTTGTCCAACAGGTACGAGCTATTTGCTAACTGTTGGATGAGGAAAAGGACTGCAGGGAGGATGGGCAAACTGACCACGGTACTGTGGTACAGGGGGCCATCCAAGTGGGGGGAGAAAGAAGTAATATGGTCCTAGTAGCGGACAGTATAGTCAGGGGGATAGATACTGTTCTCTGCCGCCGCAAAGGAGAGTCCCGAAGGCTGTGTTGCGTGTTCGGTACCAGGATTAAGGATATATCCTCGAGGCTGGAGAGGAACTTGGAGTGGGAGGGTGAGGAACCAGTTGTCGTGGTCCAGGTAGGTACAAACGAGATAGGAAGAACTAAGAATGAAATTCTGCTGAGGGATTTTGAGGAGCTCGGGTCTAAATTAATGAGCAAAACCACAGGGATAATAATCGCTGGGTTACTACCTGAGGCATGCGTAACTTGGTAAATGGTTAAGCAGATCAGAGAGTTAAATGCATGCCTCAATGAGGGGTGGGAAAAAGGGGTTTCAATTCATGGGGCACTGGCACGAGTACTGGGGAAAGTGGGAGCTGCGCCATCGGGACTGGCTCCACTTAAGCCGGGCTGGGACCATCGTCCTGGCAAATCGAATAACTTGGGCTGTTGTTGGGTTTTAAACTAAAAAGGGAGGGAGGTGTCAGATGAGGGGAAATGTAGAAAACTAAAGAGAAAGGTCAAGGTAATAGAGCAGTGGACCGATTTGGGTAAAAAATAAACGTTTAACGGTAGCACTATAGCAGAGAATAAGGTCAAAGCAGGGAATAATGGTGAAACAAATTAAATTAAAGGCTCTTTATCTGAATGCACGAAGCATTCGTAACAAGATAGACGTACTAGTGGCATAAATGGAGATAACTGGGTTTAATCTAATAGCCGTTACAGAGACGTGGTGGCAAAGTGGCCAAGGTTGGGAACTAAATGTTCCAGGGTATTTGACGTTTCGAAAAGACAGGCAAAACGGAAAAGGAGGTGGAGGAGCCCTGATAATAAAGGGTGACATAAGGACAGTAGCGAGAAAGTATCTCGGCTCGGAAGATCAGGATGTTGAATCATTATGGGTGGAGATAAGGAATAACAAGGGTCAGAAAACATTGGTAGGAGTAGTATATAGGCCGCCTAACAGTAGCTATACCGTTTGACAGAATATTAATCATGAAATAGTATGAGCTTGCAACAAAGGTAATGCAATAATTTTGGGGGACTCTAATCTTCATATATACTGGAGAAAACCATTTGGCAAAGGTAGTCTGCAGGACGAGTTCATGGAATGCATTCGAGACTGTTTCCTGGAACAATATGTCACGAAACCAACCAGGGAACAGGTTATTTTGCATGTTATATTGTGTAATGACACATGAATAATTAGCAATCTCAGAGTAAAGGATCCTCTGGGGCAGAGTGATCATAATATGATATAATTTCACCTTAATTTTTAGAGTGACTTGCCTAAGTTCGAAACTAGAGTCTTAAGCTTAAATGAATCAAGTTACATAGGTATGAGGGGTGAGTTGGCAAATGAAGATTGGAAAAATGTATGGTGGTAGATAAGCAGTGGCTGGCATTGAAATAAATATTTTAGAATTCTCAGCAAAAATACATGCCATTGAGAAACAAAAACTCCACGGGAAATGTGATTCAACCGTGGCTAACTAAAGAAGTTAAGGATAGCATTACATTGAAAGAAGAAGCTTATAATGTTGCAAAGAATAACAGTAAGCCTGAGGATTGCGAGAGTTTCAGAAACCAGCAAAACTTGACCAAAAAATTGATAAAAAGGGAAGAAATAGAATGAGAGAAAACTAGCGAGAAATATAAAAGCAGATGGTAAGAGCTTCTATAAGTATGTGAAAAGGAAGAGAGTAGCAAAAGTAAACGGTGGTCCCTCAGAAGCTGAGACAGGAAAAATTATTATGGGGAATAATGAAATGGCAGAAACGTAAAACAAATATTTTGTATCTCTCTTCAAAGTAGAAGACACAAGAAAGCGTACCAAAATGGTGGGGAACCAAGTGTCTAATGAGGGTTTGGAACTTAACGTAATTAATGTAATTAGAGATAAAGTACTAGAGAAACTATTGGGACTAAAAGCCGACAAATCCCCTGGACCTGACGGCCTACGTCCTAGGGTTCTAAAATATGTTGCTGAATAGGTAATGAATGCAATGGTTTTGATCTTCCAAAATTCCCTAGATTCTAGAATGGTCTCAGCTGTTTGGAAGGTCGCAAATATAACACCGCTATTGAAGAAAGGAGGGAGAGAAAAAAACGGAATTACAGGCCATTTGGCCTGAAATCAGTCGTCGGGAAAATGCTGGAATCCATTGTTAAGGAAGTGGTATCAGGGCACTTAGAAAATCATAACATGATTAGGCAGAGTCAACATGGTTTTATGAAAGGGAAATCGTGTTTGACAAATTTATTAGTGTTTTTTGAGGATGTAACTAGCAGGATAGATAAAGGGGAGCCAGTGAATGTAGTATATTTGGATTTCCAAAAGGCATTCTATAAGGTGCCACATAAAAGGTGGCACACAAGGGCTCATGGGGTTGTGTTAATATAGTAGCCTAGATACCGGATTCGTTAACGGAGAGAAAACAAAGAGTAGGAATAAACGAATCCTTTTCAGGTTGGCAGGCTGTAACTGGTGGTGTGCCGCAAGTATCAGTGTTGGGGCCTCATCTATTTACAATCTATATTAATGACGTAGATGAGGGGACCGAGTGTAATGTATCCAAGTTTTCTGATGATACAAAGCTAGGTGGGAGGGTAAGCAGTGAGGAGAACACAAAGAGTCTGCAAAGATATAGAGATAGAATAAATGAGTGGGGAATAAGGAGGCAGATGGAGTATAATTTAGTAAGAATAAAAAACAGAATATTTGTTAAATGGTGAGAAACGTTCAAATGTTGGTTTTCAGAGAGATGTGTATGTCCTCGTGCAAGAAACACAGAAAGCTAGCATGCAGGTACAGCAAGCAATAAGGAAGGCAAATGGCATGTTGGCTTTTACTGCAAGGGGGTTGGAATATAAGAGTAAGGAAGTCCTGCTACAATTGTACAGGGCCTTCAGGTCGATGATCATGTATGATCTTATTCAATGGCGCAGCAGGCTTGAGGAGCCATATGGCGTACTCCTGCTATTATTTCTTATGCTCTTATGTTCTTAACTGCACCACCATTTTTGGGGAGAATTGCATTCCTCTCACTCCTTTCTTGAATAGCGCTATTACATTTGCGATCTTCCAATCCGCTAGGACCATTTCACTCCTCAACTCCACTTTCCCGCCGGATCTCAATATCCCTTGAATACTCTGGGGCAGAGAATTCAAAAGATTCACAGCCCTCAGAGTGAAGAAACTACTCCACCTCTAAGTCTTAAAAGGCCCACCCATTATCCTGAGAGTATGCCCCCGAGTGCCAGACACTCCAGCTATAGGAAACAACCTCTCAGCATCTACCCTCTCAATCCCCTTCAGAATCTTGCATGTTTCAATGAGATCATCTCTCATTCTTCGAAACTCCAGAGAGTATAGTCCCATTCTACACAATCTCTCATCATAGGACAGCCCTCTCATCCCAGGAATCAATCTAGTGAACGTTCGTTGCACCGCCTCCAAGGCAAGTATATCCTTCCACAGATAAGGAGACCAAAACTGTGCACAATTCTGGAACTCTCTCTCCCGGAAAGCTTTTGAGGCTAGTTCAGTTGAAACTGTTGAAACTAACATCAACAGATCAGTGTTAGGCAATATTAGAAAGCATTACGGAACCAATGCCCTTTGATCGAGTTAAAATACGTATCCGACATTATGTAATTTAATCGCGGAAAAGATAAAGAAAGGGAAAATGGAATATGAGCACAAACTAGCGAAAAATATAAAGACGGATTGTAAAAGCTTCTATAGGTATGTGAAAAGGAAAAGACTGGCGTAGGTAAATGTAGGTCCTTTACAGTCAGAGACGGGAGAATTTATAATGGGGAATGAGGAAATGGCAGGGAAATTAAATAAATACTTTGTTTCTGTCTTCACGGAGGAAGACACCAAAAACCTCCCAGAAATACGGAAAAACCAAGGGTGTGGCTAGAATGAGGAACTTAAATAAATTATAATTAGTAAAGAAACAGTACTAGCAAAATTAATGGGACTAAAAGTCGATAAATCCCAAGGACTGGAAGAACTATATCCTAGGGTTTTGAAAGTGGTGGCCATTGGGATAGTGGACGCATTGGTTGTCATCTTACAAAATTCTATAGAATCTGGAACGGTTCCTGCAGATTGGTGGATTGCAAATGTTACCCCGCTATTTATGAAAGGAGGGAGAGAAAATGCCGGGAACTACAGACCTGTTAGCCTCTCATCAGTAGTTGGGTAAATGCTCGAATCTATTATAAAGGATGCAATAACTTGGCACTTAAAAACTAATATTAAGATTGGGCAGAGTCAACATGGAATTATGAAAGGGAAATCCTGTTTGACAAACTATTGGAGTTCTTTGAGGATGTAACTAGTGGAGTAGACAAAGGGGAATCGGTAGATGTGGTGTATTCGGATTTTCAGAAGGCCTTCGATAAGGTCCCACACAAGAGGTTGGTGAACAAAATTAGGGCACATGGAATTGGTGGTAATATAGTAACCTGGAATGAGAATTGCTTAACAGACAGAAAACAAAGTGTAGGGATAAACGGGTCTTTTTCAGGATGGCAGGCTGTGACTAGTGGTTTACCGCAAGGATCGGTGCTTGGGTCCCAGCTATTCGCAATCCATAGCCATGATTTGGATGAGGGGTCTAAATGTACCATTTCAAAATTTGCTGTTGATATAATGCTAGGTGGCAGTGTCAGTTGTGAAGAGGATGTGAAAAGGCTTCAAGGGGATCTCGATAGGCTCAGTGAGTGGGCGAGAACATGGCAGATGGAATATAATGTGGATAAATGTGAAGTTATCCAATTGGCAGTAAAAACAGAAAGGCAGAGTATTTCCTAAATGGTGAAAGATTGGGGAATGCAGATGCTCAAAAGGGATCTCGGTCTCCTTGTAAATAAGTCACTCAAAGTGAATGTGCAGGTGCACCAAGCCATTAGCAAGACAAATGGTACGCTGGCCATTATTACAAGAGGATTTGAGCACAGGAGTAAAGGAGTCTTACTCCAATTATATAGGGCCTTGGTAAGACCACACCTGGAGTACTGTGTACAATTTTGGTCTCCGTACCTAAGGAAGGATATACTTGCCATAGGGGGAGTGCAACGAAGTTTCACGAGAATGATTCATGGGATGGTGGGGCTGTCGTATTTGAGGAGATTTAGTAAACTAGGCCTCTATTCTCTGGAATTCAGAAGAATTTGAGGGGATCTCATTGAAGCATACAAAATTATTACAGGACCTGATAGGGTGGATGCTGCGAGAACGTTTCCCTTGTCTTTGGAGTCTAGAACCAGGGGCCACAGCCTCATGATAAAGGGTAGGCCATTCAGGACAGAGCTGAGACGAAATTTCTTCACACAGATGGTGGAGAGTCATTGGAATTCTCTATATCCCAGAGGGCTGTGGAGGCTCAGTCATTGGATATATTCAAAACAGAAGTCGATAGATTTCTGACTAGTAAGGGCATCTAGGGATATGGCGATAGGGCCGGTGAATGGAGTTGAGGCAGAAGATCAGCCATGATCTCATTGAATTGCGGAGCAGGCTCGAAGGGCCGAATGGCCTAATCCTGCTTCTATTTCTTATGTTCTTAACAGACTCGAGAGGCTGAATGGCCTATTATTATCCTATGTTACTTCCTCTGTTGCTAGTTTCACGCTTTACGACCGGGCAGCAAGTTGAAAATGGATGGCTTTATCCACCCCACCCCGTGTAGTTCACCTTCTGTCCTGTCTGCTTAACCTACTTAACTGCCTCGGTCGTATTCTTCGTTTCCTAATTCACCTGCTTACCTTTCTATTTCAATTTCGCCACTGCCAATTTAATGCTCTCCCTTACGATAGCAAAATACTGCGGATGCTGGAAATCCGAAATAACAACAGAAAACGCTGGAAAAACTCAGCAAGCCAGGCAGCATCCGTGGAACAGAAAACGCTGGAAATCTCAGAAGGCCAGGCAGCATCCGTGGAACATAAACCGCTGGAAATCTCAGCTAGCCAGGCAGCATCCGTAGAACAGAAAACGCTGGGTAAACTCAGCAGGCCAGGCAGCATTCGTCGCAGCTCTGTTCCTTATCCTCGCAGCAAAATTCTGTGTGAAACTGTTCTTTGAATCTCGAGTTTCTAACCCATTTCTCACCAACAATTTGGTTGGCCAGTGTCCATATATGGTCTTTAACAAAATCACATTTTTCAATTGGTTCTAATGGTTAAAATACCATTGTCACTCATGGTAAGGCTAGTAACCTGGCCACTCCTTTTCCAGTACATTTCCACTAACCCTGTTCTGCTGTCGTGTTATCTTGTTTATAGCTTTTCACCACATTGGAATTTACCATATCTCTTTAATTTCATGCCTCAAGCAGTACAAGGCCTTAATACCAAGGGCCCAGATCATTTCAGCGCTGTTTCACTAGTCTTGATGTATCCAGACTATCTCACTTTAATCTAGCAGATAAATACCTTAACTTCCATGATCTCTCTCATGTATTGGAATTTATGCTAATTTGTCTTTAGATATTGTTGCAATTAGTTTTGTTACGTGAATTCTAAGTTGTAACAGCATTATAACATGTTTTTCTTAGAAATTTAATAATTTGACCTTCACTTGCAGTCTGTGGCTGTTTGTTATCAAAACTTAGTCAAAACTGCTTTTGAACTGTCTGCAGCTACATCTTGAACAAGTTCTAGTTACCTAGGAGTAATTATGGGTATTTTTATTTGGTCAATGGCTACACTTGAGTTATACATATATGATTCTCATCTGCTAAATATCTTACAAATCCCCACCTCGAAGATGAAATGTTTTAAACATTGATTCCTCGACTACCTCAATCTACTTTCTACCAAGCATTGCTGTAAGTCTAAGTTATGCATAGTTATAGCACGCCTAGAAACTACGGATTACCCTACGCAGATAACATATTATAATCAATACAGCAAACGTTAATATCATTTGGATGGTTAGGATTGCCACAGAAATCATTCTGTACAGTGGGTGTTGTCCCACGTTATATGTGGTTTCCCACCAACTGCTTCTCCGTAGGGTCATTATCTCTCTCTGGGTTCTATCATTGCTTTGTTGCATCTGGACGAAGTGTATTTGTGAAGTTGAAGTTCTCTCTATAATGGCTTTATGATTTAGGGATAGGGGTGGAATCGGATGTCCAAAGTTAACCACTGCTCTCAGGGCTTCTGCTTGCATTGAAAAGTTCACTCTTAGTTCAGTAACATTGTGAATTATTACCGGTTGGAGGTATTTGGTGCCTATTCGGACCGTTTGTGTGGGTTTAAAGCAAAAGGTAGGATAATCAATTGGACATTCATCCTGCCCATGCTGGTATGATTTAGCACGACTGGTGACGCAATAGGTGCCCATTTGTAGATAAACGTAATTTATCCGATCTGAACCCCACCTCTGCACATTCATACTACAGAGGGGTGTGTCTGAGTCTAGTGTGAGCCCACAGACCTGGTGTCCTGACATCGCACCTGCACATGTAAACCCCACTATATTCGGTGCAACACCCCATATTTGGACATTCCCAGGTATTATTTCGTTTAATCAGGGTGAGGGGGGTGATGCAAAAGACTTATGGAACCTTCCTTCTGGTATCCCTATCGATTCCACCTTAAATACTTACCAAAGGCTCATCTTGTGTACCTGTTGCAACCACAGTACGACAGGAACGATTGGCTGACTGTCATAATCCCCATTTCCTCTCACTAAATATATTAATCCCTGTTGTCTTGCCTCCTTTACATTATAGTCCTTATCCTAATGGAGCCACTTCCTAATCATGGAATCATTGACAAATGAGGGGACTCGATTATGTTATATTTCACTTAACCCTGCCATCACTTGGTCCATCATGTAACTCCCATAAATTGAACATACCATAGCCCTTGAGATGTCTTGCTCTGTTTTCCTAAACCCTCTTGTCGCATTGTTAAAATGATGCTGAATTTGTCTGTATATTTCTGTTTCGTCTTGTGTGGTTATCAGCATATTCTCCATTTCCTGTATGGTGTCTGAATCTCCCTTATTCATGTTATATAGAAGGCCTTTCAACTGTCTCCTCATTACCTCGTCATGTTCCCACATAGTTTCTATATCTACTCTGTTCAAGGCAGCGGTTCCTGCGGTTGCTCATATCCCGAACCATTCTCCCAAGCCTATCTTTGTTCTCAAGTGGCTACTATTATGAACTGAAATGTTGACCATTATGTACGTCGTTCTACATCCACGAACACCGTCTGTCTTGGGCATGGTACTTATCTAAAACATCCTTTTTCATTTTCCTCACCAAGTGGTCATAATATCTGTGGTGTCCTGTAGGACATACATTTCCTGGAAAGAGAATACCTGTAAAATTAAAGATTACCGGGATAATTTCGTACCGAACATCACTATATAATTGTTTATAGGTACGGGTGAAAACCAATCCGTTTGATGGTCCTTTTGTTATTAATGGGCATCTCTTATTTTTATGCTTGTCGCTTTTCCTTCGTAACCGTATCTCCTCCATTCTTCCCCTGATTTCCATCTGTAGTATTTGTCCTTGCCTGGGTCTCTCTTTGTGTTCCACATTAAAACATCCTATCATTCCCCTATGTCTTTTACCTATTTTGGGTCAATTCAGTGTATTCAACCTCTGTCCCAGATATGGGATCCCCACACTATTTGATGTAATATCAACCGCTTTGTCGAATCCGAACCCCAGATCTACAAACTTTCCTTTTCCTAATTGAAACTTTGGGGTTACTTGAACATTGTCTTTAGTACATAGACACTCTATTTTAATCCCTTCGCCCTCCCTGGCCCGTAAACAAGGAGTCCCATCGGTCGTATTACCGGTTCGCAATAATCACAATACATAGTCATATCGCATCCATCTCCTGAAGCCCATTCCAATGATGACGTATCGTCGGTTGGTATCTTGACTCCTTTCTGGATTTTGCTAAAATTCGAAGTCTGGTCGATACCAACGAGCATCAGAAGTCCCACTATGATTCTGAGTCCTGCCATTTTGGACACCTGGAGGATAAAAG
Source organism: Squalus acanthias (assembly GCA_030390025.1). NCBI lineage: Eukaryota > Metazoa > Chordata > Chondrichthyes > Squaliformes > Squalidae > Squalus > Squalus acanthias. The sequence continues at coordinate 8,619,787 of JASTWF010000029.1, read as the reverse complement.
ACTGCAGTATTTATTCTTTCACAGTCTTTAACTGATTGATATGGTACCATTTAGTTTTTTTTGCCTTTTCCACTCTCCCTTTAGGGTACTGAACCAAATACACGGCTGGATTCAATTTATCCTCTGTCGAGTAGGGTCCCTTCCATTTGGGGTCAAACGCATTTATCTTTTTCCCATAATTTAATACCATGCCTTTATCACCGATCTGATATTCAAAATGTCGAACCTTCTGGTCAAAGTATTTCTTGATTTGGTTTTTAGATTTCCCTAAATTCTTTGCCACGAGTCTGTTAACTTCATCAATATACTCTACTGTGCGCTACAACCACGAGTGGTTACATGGCTGTTACATGAGTGGGGTGGTGCCAGTCAAAGTTAGATGACCTGCAGTCCTCATCAACCTCCCAGTCATTGCCTGGTAAGTTGATATCCCTGTGGTCTTATGTGGCGCGGACCGAATTGCCATTAAACACATGGGTAACATATTGACCCATTGAGTGGGGTGTTCTGTACACAATTTTCCCAACATGGATTTCATTGTGCGATTCACTCTTTCCAGTATCCCGGATGATTGAGGATGATGAGGTATATGTAGCTTATGTTTAATTCCCATAATTGCCTGTCATTTGGAAAAATCTTCACCAGTGAAGTGGGTACCCTGATCACTGTCAACTTGAAGTGGCAGTCCCCACCTACAGAACACATCACACAAAGCAAACTGGCCGCGGTAAGCGCAGTGTTGGATCGGGAGGGGAAGTCCTCAATCCATTTAGTGAACTGGTCGAGAACAACGAGGGCGTATTTATAATTGCCCTGCGAAGGTGGGAGGGGACCAATAAAATCAATTTGAACGTGAGTCCAGGGTACATCAGGGCCTGGCTGACTTCGAAGAAGGGCACGGTTGGAACAAGGGGAGGGGTCCTGCTGCAAACACGGTCTGCATCGGGAAACATATAAATTTACAGTTTCCTTCATATTAGGCCACCAGGCTGTAGAGACAATCTTTGTGAAAGTGACTTCTGCTGAGTAATGACCTCCTACAGGTTGGGAGTGGAATAGGAACAAGAGTTATTCTCCCAGGTGTGGGGAATGCAGGCAACCGGGTTCTTATCTGGGTCATTTTGAAACATAAGTAATGGTTCTGAAGCCTTTGTAGTAAGCAGGGTCTTGGGGCCCGTACGGTGGATGCCGGTAAGGGTTTACCTTGGTCATGCCAATTGATGACTATCTGATAGGGGCTACACTCTGTTTGAAGGGAAGCCAAATCAAGAGCTTTGCTAACTGCAGCAACTGGGATTACCTCCTCAAGTTGTAGAGGGAGTGGTTCACCGGTCAGGGCTGCTTCTTTAGCAGCTACATCTGCCGCATTATTTCCCAGGGCGTGAGCGGACTGGTCTCTCTTGTGGGCATTAACCTTACCAATGTGACAAGGCTTTTGTCGTGCCGTTAGGGCCTGCCATATGAGACGTAACCACGACCCATGGGTTAGGGGTTTACCATCTGACGAGAAGTAGGAATTATTTTGGTAGAGGGGAAGGGACAGCATGGCATTGATGGCATAGGCACTGTCAGACCAAATGTTTGTCGGGTAGCCAGAAGTTTCTCGAACGGCGATGAGAAGGGCCAGAATCTCTGCATATTGGCTTGAGTGTTTGTTACTTTTAAACTTGAGAGTCTTCTCAGGTAGGACCACAGCACATCCAGTATGAGATGAGAAATCTATGTGGTAGGAGGAGCCATCCACGTATACTTCAGACCTAGGACTGGGTAAAAAAACATGATTTCAAATTTTGCAGATGAGACGATTTCAAGATGTAGAATCGGTTTGGGTGGAGATAAAAAATAATAAGCGGAAAAATTCTCTGGTGGGCGTAGTATATAGGCCCCCGAACATTAGCAATGCTGTTGGACAGAGTATAAATCAACAAATAATGGGGGGCTGTAAAAAAGGAACGGTAATAAACATGGGTGATTTAAGTCTCCATATTGATTGGACAAATCAAATTGGCCATGGTAGCCTGGAGGAGGTGTCCATAGAGTGCATCCGGGATGGTTTCCTAGAACAGTATGTAATTTAACCAACCAGGGAGCAGGCTATCTTGGATCTGGTACTATGTAATGAGACAGAATTAATAAATGCTCTCATAGTAAAGGATCCTCTTGGAAAGAGTGATCATAGCATGCTTGAATTTCAAATTCAGTTGGAGGGTGAGAAAGTTGTATCCCAAACCAATGTCCTGATCTTAAACAAAGGCAATTATAATTGCATGAGGGCAGAACTGGCTGAAGTGGACAGGAAAAACAAATTAAAGGGTAAAACGTTTGAATTACAGTGGCGGACATTTATGGAGCTATTTCATAACTTTCAACAAAAATATATTCCAGAGGGCAAGAAAGATTTTAAGAGAAGGGAGCACCATCCGTGTTTAACTAAGGAAGTAAAGGATGGTATCAAATTTAGAACGAAGGCACACAATGTTCCCAAGATTGGTGGGAGACCAGAGGATTGGGAAATTTTTAAAAACCAGCAAAGGATGACTAAAAAAATAATAAAGAGAGAGAAGATGAATTATGAGAGTAAGCTGGCAAGAAACATTAAAACAGATAGTAAGAGCTTCTACAGGTATATAAATATGAACAGGGTAGATAAAGTAAACGTTGGTCCCTTAGAGGATGAGAGTGTGGAATTAATAATGGGCAACGGGGAAATGGCAGAGACTCTGAACAAATATTTTGCATCTGTCTTCACTGTAGAAGACACTTACAACATCCCAATAATGGATAATCAAGGGGCCACAGGGAGTGGGGAACTAAAGACAATCACTATCACTGAGGAAATGGTATTCGGTAACATAATGGGACTAAAAGACGACAAGTCCCCTGGACCAGATGGCCTGCATCACAGGGTCTTAAAAGAAGTGGCTGCAGAGATAGTGGTTGCATTGAATTCAAACCGCTAATGTAATACTCCTATTTAAGAAAGGAAGGAGACAGAAAGCAGGAAACTATAGACCAGTTAGCCTAACATCTGTCGTTGGGAAATTGCTAGATTCCTTCATTAAGGAAGCAGTAGCAGGGCATTTAGAAAAACATACTGCCGTCAAACAGAGTCCGAATAGTTTTAGGAAAGGGAAATCATGTTTAATAAATTTGCTGGAGTTCTTTGAGGTTTTAACAAGCAGGGTGGACAAGGGTGAGCCAGTGGATGTGGTGTATTTGGATTTCCAGAAGGCATTCGATAAGGTGACACATAAAAGGTTACTGCATAAGGTAAGAGCTCACGGAGTTTGGGGATAATATATTAGCATGGATAGAGAATTGGCTGGCTAACAGAAAGCAAAGAGTCGGGATAAATGGGTCATTTTCTGGTTGGCAAACGGTAACTAGTGGGGTGGCACAAGGATCGGTGCTTGGGCCCTAACTATTTACAATCTACATTAATGACATGGATGAAGGGATCGTCTGTAATGTAGCCAAGTTTGCGGATGATACAAAGATGGGTGGGAAAGCAAGTTGTGCAGAGGACTCAAAGAGTCTGCAAAGGGATATAGACAGACTAGGTAAATGGGCAAACATTTGGCAGATGGAGCATCATGTGGGAAAGTGCGAGGTTATTCACTTTGGCACGAAAAATAAAAAAAAGCAAACTATTATTTAAATGGAGAGAGATTACAAAAAACTACAGTTCAGAGGGACCTGGGATCCTTGTGCATGAAACACAAAACGTTAGCATGCAGGTACAGAAAATAATCAAAAAGGCAAATAAAATGTTGGCCTTTATTTAAAGGGGGTTGGAGTATAAAAGCAGGGAAGTCCTGCTACAACTGTACAAGGTATTGGTGAGACCACACCTGGAGTACTGCGTACAGTTTTGGTCTCCTTATTTAAGGAAGGATATACTTGCACTGAAGGCAGTTCAGAGACGATTCACTAGGTTAATTCCAGAGATGAGGGGTTTGACTTTTGAGGAAATGTTGAGCAGGCTGGGCCTATACTCATTGGAATTTAGAAGAATGAGAGGTGATCTTATCGAAACATATACGATACAGAGGGGGCTCGACAGTGTAGGTGAAGAGCGGATGTTTCCCCCCATGGGGACATTTAGAACTCGGGGGCACAGTCTCAGAATAAAGGGTCGTCCTTTTAGAACTGAGATGAGGAGCAATTTCTTCTCTCAGAGGGATGTAAATTTGTGGAATTCTCTGCCCCAGAGAGCCGTGGAGGCTGGGTCATTAAATACATTTAAAGTGGAGATAGACTATTTTTTGCAAGATAAGGGAGTGACGGGTTATGGGGATCGGGTGGGGAAGTGGCTTTGAGCCCTAGATCAGCTATGATACTATTGAATGGCGGAGCAGGCTCGAGGGGCCAAGTGGCCTATTCCTGCTACTATTTCTTATGTTCTGATGTTCTAATCCTGTGATCTCAGTGACCAGAAACAACCCAGTCCTTTGATATGAGTTAGCAGAATCAGCCTAGTCCTGTGATCTCAGTGACCAGAAGCATCCCTGTCCTGTGATTTCAGTAACGAGAATCAGCCCAGTCCTGTAATGTCAGTGACCAGAAACATCCAAGTCCTAGGATCACAGTGACCAGAAACATCCCAGTCCTGTGTTCTCTGTGACTAGAAACAGCCCAACTCTAAGATCTCATTGACCAGAAACATCCCTGACTTGTGATCTCAGTAACGAGAATCAGCCCAGTCCTGTGATCTCAGTAACGACAATCATCCCAGTACTGTGATCTCAGTAACGAGAATCAGCACAGTCCTGTGATCTCAGTGACCAGAAGCATCCTAGTCCTGTGATCTCAGTGAACAGAAAGTCTATTCCGAGGATCTGAGTTACCGGATATTGCCCAGTCTTGAGATATCATTGACCAGTCTCTGAAATTACAGTCCTGTGCCTGGAAACTGACAACTCCTGAGTTCTGAGTGACCAGTCGCTCCAACTGCTGACAGTCAAGTCTTGCTCTTCGATCTGCCTATCCTTCGAAGAGCCTCCTCCCTACAGAAAAACTTTTTCCACTATAAGGTGTCGCTTGCGATGGAGTGGATCTCCGTGTCAAGGCAGCTGTTAAGGCTGGTCAGTACCCTGGTGATCAGTGGGGCCGATAGGTGAACTGGTTATACTGGCAGCTGGTGGGCACTTGGATATACCTGCGGGTGTGGACTTGTTGAAAGAGGTAATAGGGGACGATTGAAAAGGGGAAGACCACCAGCACCAGGGGCACCGTGTGGAGGGCTTCCCTCTTCACCGTGTGCACCGTGCATTTTTCGGTGGTGGGTTTAAGCTCCTTTCTTTCTGTCTTTCTTTTTTTTAATTGTTTATTTATTTCTTGACTTCCATCTTTTTGCTGCACAACATAAATATACTGACTGGTATCAGCAACTTGAATACATGTGTCCACTGGTCAATTACTTTATTAAACAGCGAGCCCAGAATAAAGGCTCAGACTAGGGGTGATCAATTACTAAGAAAAAGCAAAACAATGTGGATGCTGGAAATCTGAAATAATACCAGAAAATGTTGGAAACATTCTGCATTTCAGGAGAATCTGTGGAAAGTTCACAGGAGGGGTTGAAGGGCGTTGTGGATATTCATAATAATATTATTTTTCATTTCATAAGTTTCCTCTGTTTTGTTTTTTAATAATATTCTTTTTTAGGCGTAATGTTTGATAGGGTTTTTGTTTGATGACATTGGGACATCCCGGTGGCTCTACATAAATTTTGACAACGTCCCACCTTGATCCAGGTCAGAAATGTAAAAGCCCATGGGAGCCGAGGGAAATTTTGCAGGAAGGTCAATGACCTGGTGGCATAATTTAAAATGTATTTGTCGAAGGATTAGAGCGGAGTTGATGAGAACATTTTTCACCCAGATCCTGATGGGGGTCTGGAACTCATTGCCTGAAAGAGTGGTTGACACAGAAATCCTCCGCACATTTAAAACGCACTTGGATATCCAATTGAAAAGCCGTAATTTACCAGGCTACGGGCCAAGAGATGGAAAGTGGGATGATTCTGGAATGCTCTTTTTCGGTAGGCACAGATACGATGGGCCGAATGTGGCATACATTTCTATGATTCTATGATTCCCAGTGTTTCTTTTAATTTTATTATGAAAAGGGATCTGTGGAAATTCTTGTTAGGATTGTCAGACTTGTATGTGTGTGAAGTAACAGCATTTATCCTGGTCTTCGCGGCTTTATCTGATTGGACATTCTGCTGTTGTTGTTCAAATTCATGGGATTGAAACTTGTTGACTTTATCTGTTTATTCAGTGACTGTAATTAAAGCCAGTCAACAGGGATCCGACTTTCTGACCGGATGGATTCGCGCTCTTATAAATAAAGGGAATCTTCTCAATATATCAATCAGAGAATTGCCCCCAGCATCAACACCAACTATCGAATCATCGATTCTAACCGAAAGGGATAAAATGTCTCTAGGTTTTCTGTTTAAGCTCAAGATTCTATGGGCGATTAATGAAGTACAAAATATCTACTACCCCATCCTGAATGCGGTCGGTGCCCCGGATAAGTTACTACCTGCAGCTGGTACTAAAGTAACCCGAGATTAACAGAATGTGGCATCTTAGTCCGCGTCTACAGCTCTTTATTTTATTACTTTCCTTATATTACAGCAATGAATACAAGTCAAAACTCCTTCGATGTCTGAAAAGCGCTTTGTGCGTCTTGTGGTCATGAAAGGAATTACACATAAGCAATGATTTCCTCTTTTCTTTCTTTCTATCTTTTTGCATTTCTTTTCTTCCTATCTGTCTTTCGTTCTGTGCATCGCACTTGTGTGTGTTTGATAACGGTCCCTAATCCACTAATGTGAACTCCCATTCAGAATGTTTTACGTTATGTTACTGTTTCTGAATTGTGAAATTAGAATTCTAAGTTTGAGTCATGGTTTATTATTATGCAGCTCATTTAATGGTTTTACGACAAACAGTGAATCTGCATTATCAATTTAATCCCGTGCTACCTGGTACCGTTCTTCGTATCGCTAATCGAATGAACAGTCATTGCAACGGGAGTATTCTGTTAGTGAACTCACTTGATATTGGATTGAGTCCTATTCCCTCTATGAATTGAAAACCTATTGTACTCACGACACTAGAGGAAAAGAGCTAGCGTCCCAGTATTTCAATAGAATTCAAATAGTTGCCAGCGCAGTCTGGATGGGCAAAATGGCCTCCTTCTGTGCTGTACTATTCTATGATTCAAGGACTCTAGCTTCTGAAATCACATGTTGTTGTAATGGCCCAGAATTTGCGCTTCTAAAGACAGCGAAACTCTCAGCCTTTGCCTTCATTTCAACTGTGAATCTGACAGCAACTTCCGGAGTATGCACGTGCGCAGTTAAACGCGGAAATCCAGAAGTTGCTTTCAGTCATTCCTTACTCCTCCACAGGGCGCGCTGTTGAATTCACCACGGCAATGAATTGAAATCACTTAAATGACTTAAGCTTTTATGCTTGAATATCGCTCTTAAAAAATACCCCAAATGTCAAGCCGTATTGAATGATGTGTAACTGAGTTTTTAATGACGAACTGAGTCATAAATACTGCTGAACACCCGTTGTGGCCCAGAAAAACTAATTTTATAACTCTGGAATGTCAAATTTTTCCATTATGATAAAACTGTGATGTTTTTTAAAGATGTTTTATTAAATGGTTTGTTTCTAATATTTCAGCTTCTTCCTGATTCCCAAGTGTATGTCCCAATATTTATATTGATCTCTGTGAAATGATTAAAATGTAAAGGATAATCAGTGCCTTTTACTTCCTGGTTTGCTATCTGTGAGAATTTTTCAACGTGATTGGTTGCTTAGCCGACTTGATCACACCACTATTCCTGGATCCTGGACATCCCGTATACTTGGCGTCAGAATCAAATTAACGTCGGTGGTATGATGTCGACTCCACAGAGATTACTAAATCTTTGTGGGCAGCTTTCTTCAAGGTCAGCAGCGAGCACCATCATTTCGCCGATGACCGCAAAATCTGGGCCATTATAGTGTCAGTCATGTTATTCCACTATTTACAATAAAGCACCATTGTTACAAGTGTTACCTGTAATGCACTTCAAAAACTGGCAGGGAAAATGAACCACATTCTATGGTCAGTCGCTGCCTTTGTATTCTTGGTGTGGAGAATCACACGTGAACATGACTATCCAATAGCTGAGCATAGAGCATAGAATGTCTGTTACGCGGCTCATCCAATGTTGGGCCATTGGGAAACGAGCAACAGTGGATAAGATTGTACTGACTTCTGTCTACCCTAAGGCTACAAGGTGAATTCGATGAACTGCAGTCGTTTTACTTTCAGCAATACCTTTGTTGCTATTATGCAGATTACAAACATTGGATGGCCAGGATTGGTTTGTGCCATTGTACAGATGCATTCAATGTCTCGGACAAATGGCTATAGTCCATCTATGAGCTCAGAGGCCGGGTATTGTCAACTTACGATCCGATTTTGAGAGCACCATTCCTCTTCCTCTCAGTCCTCTTTTATCACATCCCCTCTTCTGGATATTAATTTCAGTTGAATCACCGCAACAGCAAACTCACACCCTCTTCAATTCAAACCTGCAAACGTTCCACCTTTTCCTTCTCCCATTGGCTCAGGTGTAGGTGAACTTCCACTTCCCGATTGGTTACTTTAGCATGTATTCTAAAATCAGATTCTTTTTCAAACTATGTTTCATTCGATCCCGTTGCATTAATTGTTTACCGATCCATTACTGACTCCTCTAATTACAAACAATATCTCCATGACGCCCTGTTAGAGATAAAATATTAAGGTTCCATCACTGGATGAAAAGTCAAACAGCAAAATTATTGGCGCATTTCATGTTATTTTGAAGAACGATCATGTACCTGTTATATAAACTACTACGTTAATTGATTGGAAACTGATCAAACTACTCTATGCGTTCATTGTCGGGAGAATAATTTCCCTATTTTCCTCTTGCTCACAGTTAACGTGCTGACGATTGAGATTCTTTTCTCGGGGAAAATGCCGTCTCTCCAAATGTGTCACTCGCTACCTGGGGGCCATGGCAGCAGCAGATCTACTGGTCGTGATCTTCGATCTGATACTGAGGCAGATTCCTATTGTTTATCGGGATTAATTTATTTGTCTATTTAACGTGAAAGTGTGTAATATCCACGCTTTCCTGCTTTATGCCGCCACAGACTGTTCTGTCTGGTTCACCGTCACATTCACCTTTGATCGATTTGTGGCTATTTGTTGCCAGAAGCTGAAATCGAAATATTGCACCGAGAAAACGGCGGCTGTGGTTCTAGGAACAATAACTGTGCTGAGCTGCTTGAAGAACATTTTATGGTATTTTCAATATTTACATGAATATTGGCTCTCGAACAATCCCTGGTTTTGCCGCGTGAAACCCAGTGTGGCTCTTTCTCTGGTTTGGGCCGTGGTTGAATTAATGCATTACATTTTATCACCATTTATTCAATTTCTTTTCATTCTACTGTTGAATGAATTGACGGTCAGACACATTTTAGTGGCCAGCAGAGCCCGAAGCAGAGTCCGGGGTCGGATCAGTGGCGAGAGTCCCAGTGACCCAGAGATGGAGAGCCAAAGGAAATCCATGATTGTACTGTTTGTTATATCGGGGAATTTCATACTGCTGTGTGTCGTATTCATGGTTTGTTCTTTAATGAGTGAATTTGATTACTTGGGATATCCTGTTTCTCTGCCCACATTTGTAACGGAAATCGGCTTCATGCTCCAGCTCCTCAGTTGCTGCACAAACGCTTTTATGTATGCAGTGACACAGAGGAAATTGAGAGAGGATTTGCAGAACGGAGTTTAATATCCCCTCGAAATGTTGTTCAAGTTAATTCGATGAGAATTCTAACGTTATTTTTGGCATCTATCCTGTAGAAATTACTTTCGGGTTTCTAAAATTCTTTATATTTTGTGAAACATTTCACAATCTGGTCGAATCTTAAAAGTAAGCGAATATTATAGTCCGGGTCTTGAAGTCATTTCCCCAGGAGTAGGACCCAGACACGGGTTATTTACAGCTGCGGTTTGAGCAGATACTTTCCCAAGAGCGGTTTGCTGCTTTAGACAGTCACCACTGAGCTCGCACTCCAGGCGTATTTTGGGACTGAGCGAGTTTTGTTACTATTTCCCCAGACGATACCATTAGTTCGCAATGTCCCGTCAATCAATGAGTGTTTAGTACCTCAGTGTTGACAAATTTTCTGATCACTGCTGGTCTTTCAAGGAACATCTTTTGAAACAGTCACAAGAAATACGGTAAGGCAGCAGGAAGACTCTGAAGGATATTAATCTCTGCACCGTCACTGCGGCAGATAGAGAAAATACATCGATGTCTGTACACAATCTTCCAATCACCACCCCGTTCGTCAGTCTAAATCAATTATTTATTCTTGTACCAGTGTCCATGTAGATGTTCAACTGATTACACCGAGCATATACCATCGCCCTCAGTGTTCTGTATGTTTTACCTGTTGTTCAATAAAGCAGATTGTGAATAGAACTAAAAGGATATTTTGCCCAACGATAATTTGTTCCACAGATGGGTAGACTGTAAGAGTTCAAGGCCAGATCAGAAGGGAATGTAATTGCTACACTCTGGCTCCCGGTACAGCCCTCTCCCATTTCCCAGTGCACCGCACTCCCGGGTCCCGGTACAGCCCTCTTCCATTTCCCAGTGCACCACACTCCCGGGTCCCGGTAGAGCACACTCCCGATTCCCGGTACAGCACTCTCCCATTTCCCAGTGCAGCGTAATCCCGTGTCCTGGTACATCACAATCCTGGGTCCGGGTACAGCACTTTCCCATTTCCCAGAAAAGTGCACTCCCGGGTCCCGGTACAACACACTCCCGGGACCCGGTACAGCACATTCCCGGGTCCCAGTACAGCACACTCCCGGGTCCCGGTACAGCACATTACCGGGTCCCGTTACAGCACTCTCCCATGTACCAGTACAGCACACTCCCGGGTCCCGGTACAGCACACTCGCGGGTCCCGGTACTGCACACTCCCAAGTCCCGGTACAGCACACTCGCGGGTCCCGGTACTAAACACTCCCAAGTCCCGGTACAGCACACTCCCGGGTCCCGGTACAGAATGCTCCCTGGTACTTATACAGCAAAGTGACGGGATCAGTTAAAGCACACTCCCGGGTCCCGGTACAGCACAATCCCGGGTCCTGGTACTGCACATTCCCATGTCTCAGTGCAGCAGACTCTTGAGTCCGAGTAAAGCACTCTCCCGTGTCCCGGTACAGCCCGCTGAGTTTCCCTGTACAGCACTCCTCTATGTCCCGGTACAGCAAAATCCCCGGTCCTGGTACAGCTCAGTGATGGGACCAGGTGCAGCACACCCCCGCGTCCTGGAACAGCACGCTATTTTTCCCGGTACAGCAATCCATCGTGTCCCGGTATACTAAACTAGCCTTCCTGGTACAGCACAGTGATGGGACCAGTTACAGCACACTCCCGGGTCCCAGTACGTAAGCTACCTCTCCCGGTACAGCATTCCCTTGTGTCCCGGTACAGTTAACTCGCCGGGCCTGCTACAGCACAGTAACGGGACTAGGTACAGTACAGCATACATGTTCCCATACAGCACGCTAAGCATCCCGGTATAGCACATCCCCGTGTCCCGGTACAGTAAACTCGCCGGTCTTTCTACAGCACAGTGATGGGACCAGTTACAGCAAACTCCTTGGTCCCGGCACAGCACGCTAAGCATTCCGGTATAGCACTCCCCCGTGTCCCGGTACAGTAAACACGCCGGTCCTGGTACAGCACAGTGACGGGACCAGGTATAGCCTACTCCCGGGTTCCAGTACAGCACAAATATCAAGAAAACCGCTGGTTATCGACCTCCGGACGAAAGAGGTGACCAGACCCCGTGCTGGAGTGACTGGTTTAACTGAAGTGGAGTAGCCAACATCAACAGGCCCGAATAGTCCACAGTTTACAGTTTTGGATATGGGTGGTATTTTAAGTAAATTAATTGCAGTGTATTGTCCAAACAAATGGTAAACCATGATAGTGAAATCATGTTGAATTCTCATCAATATAACCCACCTGGGAGACAATCATTCCTCCATCTGTGTTGGTATTAGAGATCAAGCTCAAAAACTGCCTTTGATATCAATAGTCCAGTAACGGATATTCTGTCCGTTATTTTAGTTCACCTGTGTTGTTAAAACGTGTGTTCAATGGGTTAATAACCGGTGTGTTCAATGAGTTAATACACGGACTTTGAAATTGGGTTAATACCCGCCTTACAATAGCGGATTGGGGAAAGTAAATCTGACAGAATAGAGGTTCACGTCATAATTCCCCAGGAAGTGATCACGGATTTGCAACCTTAATCTTCCACTTTCAATCATTCTGTTCTTCTAGGAAAGATAGAGGTGCTGGCGACTAATGTAGTGATTATGTTGCTGGAATAGTATTTCATGTATCTGGACCAATTAGTCAGACAGCATCAAACCATTTGGGTCGAGAGCCCTGAGTTCAACTTCCTGTTCACCTTTGGGTTCTGTCTGTAATCGGCCTCTCCGTTAGTTCTCGCTGGGGCCACAACAGATAGACGGAGAGAGAGTGAGACCGGTGCAAAATCAGTTACATTTCAGTTCCTTCCCTGTGGACGAACAATCCGAAGCCAGATGATTCCACTTTTCTGCACATGCGGTTCTTGTGTTTGTGCAGAGGATTATATTTGAAGCCAGCCATTCCCATTGATTTACTTCCAGAGTTGTTGCAGTCCATTGGTCCAGAACGGCATCACGTGTCTCTGATTTTAGCAAAATCTGTGTGCAGTGATCATGATGTGGAGATGCCGGCGTTGGACTGGGGTGGACAAAAATGAGAAGTCGCACAACACCAGGTTATAGTCCAACAGATTTATTTAATTTTACAAGCTTTCGGAGCTGTTCGCTCCTTCCTCAGGTAGGTTAGCAGTGAGAGAATCTCCCAGAATTCACATTTTAAAGCAGAAACTGATAGCCAAGTTCAGCACTCATGAGGATGGCCTCAATCGCGATATCGGGTTCATGTCACGATACAGAACGTGACTTGACATCATGGCCGGTCTTCCCAGGTGTTTTTTTTTAAAAATACTAACACAAGAACCAACACAAATTGACAGGATATGCAGCCAGCAGGTGGTTTGACACGTTGGACCCCCTGGGACACATCTCATTGTCTTGGCTGCGCTCTTAGTGTGTCTTTGATGTAGGGAAAGATTTGAATAGATTTTGTCTGTGTTTAAATTGTGAATTCTGGGAGATTCTCTCACTGCTAACCTACCTGAGGAAGGAGCGAACAACTCCGAAAGCTTGTAAAATTAAATAATTCTGTTGGACTATAACCTGGTGTTGTGCGAATTCTCATTTGTGTGCAGTGAGAGGAAGCAGAGGATGTGAAAGAAGCTGAAAGTGAAAGTGCAGGTATTAGTTACATCAAGTGGACAGGACCCGTTTCCATAGCAAGGGCCTCTCACCTGAAGTTTAAATCCATCAGAGTGGGACAGTGCACCGTGTGCGGCTCCAGTGGTGCAATCGGTCAGCGTGTTTTCCATATATGACAGCACAGCCTCGGGAAATGCCGAGGTTGTGAGATTCGACCCTCCCTGAGAGAAACCTATCCTTTTACTTGTGATCATTTGCACTGGAGTTTAAGTTACAATTATTATGGTCCAAAAGTATCTAGTTATTGGAGTTGCCTTTGTGGTACTTCGGTTCCTCCGGCCCACCGTGTTACAGTAACAGAGGAGAGCTTTATGGCAACGCTTTAGTATTCATTGTTTATAGGAGAGATTGTGGGCGTTTTGGCGAGAATTGACTGGGTAAAAGGACCGACAAGTGATCTTTAAATTTGAAGGAACAAACACTCAATTCTTGTTTTAGTGAAGAAGTGTCGAGTAGTGGAGCGGAAGATGCTGACCAGTGTCCTGGTGTAACAGGTAAAATTACTCAGCTCACAGTTGCTAACAAATTCCGCTGTTTTGCTGGTGGTGAAACGGGACCGCGCGGATTAGTGAACAGTTGGTTCGAATGTCATCATGTGCACGCCGACTTGCCAACTGCTTTGATATTGGGACATTGTTTTAGGATGGGCTATTCATTATTCTTGCAAGAATAAACATGCACAGCCGATATTACAAATCCGAAACCTAATTGGAAGACCAGAGTGCACCGCTCCATGCCACCATAACCTCCCTTGAACTACAGTTAGACCCGATCTTCTAAATACTCCACACACAGCATTTCCCAGCCTTCGAACTGACAGATTGCAAAGCTCCTTAGTTCTCGCTCCTTTATTTGATGCTCGGGTGCTCACATGTTCCATTGTCCTTCTCTTCAGTGATGACGAGGTCTTCCTCCCTGATAGTGCGTACCGGAGGGTGTTATCATTAAACCATGTTTTTCCCACGCAAACCATAATATGAGAAACTATTCGGGAAATATTCAGTTCTTCTGAAGTTGAATGTGGGCCATGTGGGACGGCGGGCCAAAGGTGAGATAACTAAACTTCCGTGTGTCAGTTGTGATGTCAGGAAACCGAACATTCGGGAATCAATATGCTTTTTTACCACCTGCATTTCTGGACATTCCTTATCAAAGTGTGCAACGTCTTATTGCAAAACTAAAGGTGTAAACATAAATCCTGTCCTCGACGGGATACTGATGGCGATACCAACATAGCACTCTGCCCAAGATAGATCGAGGCATTGTTGCCTGGAAAAATATAATTAAGAATCTCCAAAATGGAGCTGTGCCCTCTCAGTTGCGAGATATATCCAATAGCTTGAACTGTTCCTTGTCAGATATCTAATATCATGTTTGACTAATCTAATTTAATTCTTGATGAAGGAACAGGGAGGATCGATAAAGGGAATGCAATGGATGTTGTCTACATGGATTTTAGGAAGGCGTTTGACAAAGTAACACATAGAAGGCCGTTTAACAAAATTGAGGCTCATGTGGCAGCTTGGATAAGGAATTGGCTTAAGGACAGGAAAGAGCGAGTTGTGGTAAATGGCTCATTTTCAGGCTGGAGGATGGTAGATAGCGGTGTTCCCCAAGTTTCAGTGCTGGGGCCACTGCCTATTTTGATATATATAAATGACCTGGATATTGGATACAAAGTAGAACTTCTAAATTTGCCGATGACACCAAACTTGGGGTTGTGGCAAAGAGTGAGGATAATACCAATCGACTGCAACAGGACATAGAACGGCTGGCAGAATGGGCAGATGGAATTTAGCACAGAGAAGTGTGAGGTGATGCATTTTGGCAGAAGGAACAGGGAGAGGCAATATAAAATTAATGGCACAGTTTTAAAGAGTGTGGAGGGACAGAGGGACCTGGGAGTTCATTTTCATAGTTCCGTGAAGGTGGCAGGACATATTGAGAGACTGATTAGCAAAGCCTATGGAACCCTGAGTTTCATAAATAGAAGTATTGAGTACAGAAGTAGAGAAGTTATGCTGAACATTTATAAAGCGCTGGTTAGGCCACAATTGTAGTACTGCGTCCAGTTTTGGTAACCAAACTTTAGGAATGATCTGAAGGTCCTTCAGAGGGTGCAGAGGAGATTTACCAAAATGGTTCGAAGGATGGGGGATCTTCGCTACAAGGACAGATTGGAGAAGCTGGATTTTTTTTCGTTAGAGCAAAGGACGTTGAGGGGTGATTTGATAGATGTGTAAAAGATACTGACGGGTTTGCATAGGCTAGACCAGAAAAGGCTGTTCCCACTAGTTCATGGTACAAGGACGATGGGACACAGATTTAAGGTTTTGGGCAACAGATATAGGGGGGAACGTGAGGAAAAACTTTTTGGCGCAGCGAGTGCTGAGGACCTGGAACTCGCTGCCGACGGAAGTGGAGACACACAATGTTTTCAAGGGGAGACTGGATAGGCACTTGAGCGAAATAAACTTGCGCGGCTACAGGGATAGAGCGGGTTAATGGGATTGAATGGATTTCTCTACAGAGAGCCGGCACGGACTCGATGGGCCGAATGGCCTCCTTCTGTGTCGTTATAACTCTATGACTTATGACTCTATGCTGCTGCTTGGAATTACCCAGTCACATAAAATACCAGCCCGTGGTCAACTTGACTGCCACCGTCAGAGCCTTCCCTGTCCATGAAATGGTTCAAGGTCCGGCTCTTATAGATTGTAAAGATTTCAGATGACCTCACTGTAAATTGTAATCCCTGCACAGAGGTGCAGAGTTCACCCTTTGCGATCGTTTCACGCCCAGGATTGTATACCAGCACTGATCTCTCTATTCTATCTCAAGTTATTGCAGACAGCAATGACTGTCCAGTGGACTAGCCATTGATTCTATGTAGGTTTTCACAATTGGAGTTTTTTGGCGAAAACTGCGTCTCGGAGATTGGGTACAACATGTGTATGAAGCACCAGTACTGAAATAGAAATACATTGTGAATAAACTGAAAAATCATTGATTCAACATGTAATGATTGAATATGAAGATCAAGTAACCCACCTGCCGCAATATTTCACTTTTGATCTGCAAGCCAGCACGGGCCTGGGTGACTGCACCATTGTTGGTGGGGAAAGGTGGGTAAATCAACCAAGGGTCCGATTCTTGATCACACACTGGTGACCCATGCTAGAAAGTGAGTGTGTGTCTAAGGGAGAGTGTGTGAGAGAGTGCGGGAGAGAGAGAAAATGTGTGCAGGTGTGTATATGTTTGGATAGGACTGAAAGTATACACTCCCGCCAGTGGAGGCATTGCAGTGTTAGATGCCGCTCAGTGTTATTGCCCTCCCATCTTTAAATATCTTTCAAACTGGACAAGGTCAAGACACTGACCAGAAAAAAGTACAATCCTGTAAACTCAATGACCAGAAAAAATCCAGTCCTGAGATCTCAGTGACAGGAAACAGTCCAGTCCTTGGGATTTTAGTGACCAGAAACAGCCCAGTCCTGCGATCGGAGTGTACAGAACAGATAAGTTCTATGATCTCAGTGTCCAGAAACAGCCCAGTTCTGTGATTTGATGACCACAAACAGCCCAGTCCTGTTATCTCAGTGATCAGAAACAGCCCAGTCCTGGGACCTCAGTGACCAGAAACAGCGCAGTCCTGTGATCTGAGTGATCAGAAACAGTCCACTCCTGTGATCTCAGTGACCAGAAGCAGCCCAGTCCTTTGATCTCAGTGACCAGAAGCAGCCCTGACCTGTGATCTCAGTGAACAGAAACAGCCCAGTCCAATGATCTCAGTGACTAGAAACAGCCCATTCCAATGATCACAGTGACTAGAAACAGCCCAGTCCAATGATCTCAGTGACCAGAAGCAGCCCAGTCCAATGATCTCAGTGACCAGAAGCAGCCCAGTCCAATGATCTCATTGACCAGAAACAACCCAGTCCTGGTGTCTCAGTGACAAGAAATATCCCAGTCCTGTGAGCTCAGTGTCCAGAAATAGGCCAGTCCTGGAATCTCAGTGACCAAAAACTGTTCAGTCATATGCCATAAATAAATAGAAACAGCCCAGTTCAAGGATCTGAGCGATCGGATACTGTCCAGTCTTGAGATGTCAGTGAACAGTCTCTGAAATTACAGTCCTGTGTCTGGAAACTGCCAACTCCTGACATCTCAGTGACCAGTCGCTCCAACTACTGACAGCAAAGTCTTGCTCTTCGAGGTACCTTCCCTTCGAAGGCTGATGTTACACAGAGCCTCCTCCCTACAGAAGAACTTACCACACTTGAACGTGTCGCATGCGATGGAGTATATCAGCACCAGAAGGACCGGGCAAATGGCTTTCTTCTTCACCCCGAGTACCGTGCATTTTCCAACGATGGGTTTAAGCACCTTTTTTGCTGTCTTTCCTTTTTTGTTGTTTTATTTACTTATTTATTTCCATCTTTTCACTGCACAGCATAAATATACTGTCTGGTATCAGCAACTCTATTACATGTGTCCTGGTTAATTTCTTTATTATACAGCGAGCCCAGAATAAAGTTCAGACTAGGGCTGATCAATTCCTGAAAAAAAAGCAAAACACTCTGCATGCTGGAAATCGGTAATAATACCAGAAAATGCTGGAAACAATCTGCATTTCAGGAGAATCTGTGGAAAGTACACCGCAGGGGTTGGAGGGCGTGGTGGTTCCTGAGAACAATTTTATTTTTCATATCAAAAGTGAGGAAGAAAGCTGTAGACTGTAGGAAGATATCAATGGATTGGTCAGGTGAGCAGAAAAGTGGTAAATGGAATTCAATCCGGGGAGCTCTGAGGTAATACATTTGGAGAGGGCTAGCAAGGCAAGGGAATGCATAATCAATGGCACGATACTGAATAGTGTAGTGGAACAGAAAAACCTTGGAGTGCATGTGAACAGATCCCTGAAGGTAGAAGGGCAGGTAGATAATGGGGTTAAGAAGGCATACGGGATATTTTCCTTTGTTATTCGAGATATAGAATATAAGAGCAAGGAGGTTATGCTTGAAATATATAAAATTCAATTTAGGCCACAGTTAGAGTACGGCATACAGTTCTGTTCACCACATTACAGGAAGGATGTGATTGCACTAGAGCGGGTACAGAGAAGATTTACGCGGACGTTGCAAGGACTGGAAATCTTTAGCTGTGATGAAAGTTCGGAAGTCTGGGGATTTTTTCTTTGGATTAGAGAATGCTGAGAGGAGACTTAATTGAAGTGTATAAACATATGAGTGTCCTAGATAGAGTGAATAGGAAATACCTATTTCCCTTAGCAGAGAGGTCAATGACCAGGTGGCATGGTTTTAAAGTTATTGGTAGAAGGGTTAGAGCGGATTTGAGAGAACAGTTTGCACCCAGAGAGTGATGGGGGTCAGGAACTCACTGCTTGAAAGAGTGGTAGAGGCAGAAACCCTCAGCACATTTATAACGTACTTGGATATGCATCTGAAAAACCGTAATCTACAAGGCTACAGACCAAGTGCTGGAAAGTGGGATGAGGCTGAATAGCTCTTTTTCATCTGCACAGACACGATGGGCCGAATGTGCTGTAAATTTCTATGATTCTAGTATTCCCAGTGTTTCTTATAATTTTATTATGAAAAGAGATCTGTGGAAATTCGTGTTAGGATTGTCAGATTTGTATGTGTGTTTCAAGGTGCAGCATTTATCCTGGTCTTCGGGGCTTTATCTAATTGGAAATTCCGCTGTTGTTGTTCAAAGTCTTGGAGTGAAACTTGTTGACTTCATTTGTTTGTTCAATGATTGTAATTAAAGCCAGTCAACAGGGGACCCGATTTTCTGACCGGGTGGATTTTCTCTCCTGTAAATAAGGTGAATCTTCTCAATGCATCAATTGGAGAATTGCTCCCAGCATCAACACCAACTATCGAATCATCGATTCTACCCGAAAGGGGTAAAATGTCTCTTGGTTTTCTGATCAAGCTCAAGATTCTATGGGCGATTAATGATGTACAAAATATCTACTATCCCATCCTGGCTGCGGTCGGTGTCCCGGGTAAGTTACTACCTGCAGCTGGTACTTCAGTAACCCGAGATTAACAGAATGTGGCATCTAAGCCCGCGTGTCCAACTCTTTATGTTTTTACTTTCCTTACATTGCAGCAATGAATACACTTCAAAAATCCTTCGATGTCTAAAAAGCGGCTTCGCGCGTCACGTGTGCACGAAAGATGCGCAATTCAAGCAGTTATTTCCTCTTTACGCTCTTTCTTTCTTTCATTCTTTCTTTCATTCTTTCATTCTTTCTTTCATTCTTTCTTTCTTTCTTTCGATCTTCCTTTCTTTTTTTCTTCATTTCTTCTTGTCTGTTTTCCGTTCTGTGCATTGCTCTTGTGTGTGTTTGATAACGGTCCCTGCTCCACTGATGTGAACTCCCATTCATAATGTTTTACGTCATGTAACTGTTTCTGAATTGTTAAATTATAATTCTAAGCTTGAATCACGGTTTATTATTAAGCAGCTCATTTCATGTCTTTATTCTAAACAATGAATCTGCATTATCAATTTAGTCCCGTGCCGACCTGGTACCGTTCTTCGTATCACTGATCGAATGCAAAGTCATTGCAATGGAAGTATTCTGATCGTAAACGCACGCGATATTGGATTGTTTCCTATTCCCCATATGAAGTGAAAACCTATTGTACTCAGAGAGTGGAGGAAATGAGCAAGAGTCACAGTATTTGAATAGAATTCAAATAGTTGCTGGCGCAGACTCGATCGGCCAAATGGCCTCCTTCTGTGTTGTTGGAATAAATGGGTCTTTTACCGAGTGGCAGGCAGTGACTAGTGGGGTACCGCAGGGATCGGTCCTAGGACCCCAGCTATTCACAATATATATTAATGGTCTAGACCAGGGAATTGGATGTAATATCTCCAAGTTTGCAGACGACACATTGCTGGTTGGGAGTGTGTGCCGTGAGGAGGATGCCGAGAAACTCCAGTATGATTTGGACAGGTTGGGTGATTGGGCAGAAGCATGCCAGGTGCAATATAATGTGGATAAATGCGAGGTTATCCACTTTGGTGTCAAAAACAGGAAGGCAGATTATTATCTGAATGGCAATAGATTGGGAGAAGGGGAAGTGCAACGAGGCCTTGGTGTCCTTGTGCACCAGTCGCTGAAGGTAAGCATGCAGATGCAGCAGGCGGTTATGAAGGCAAATGGTACGTTGGCCTTCGTAGCGAAAGAGTTCGAGTACAGGAACAAGGATGTCTTGCTGCAGTTGTACAGGGCCTTGGTGAGACCACATCTTGAGTACTGTGTGCAGTTTTGGTCGCCTTATCTGAGGAAGGATGTTCTTGCCATGGAGGGAGTGCAGCGAAGATTCACCAGGCTGATACCTGGGATGGCAGGAATGACGTATGAGGAGAGATTGGTTCGATTGTGCTTATACTCGCTGGAGTTTAGAAGAATGAGAGGTGATCTCATTGAAACTTATAAAATTCTAACAGGACTAGACAGACTAGATGCAGGAAGGATGTTCCCGATGGCCGGGCAGTCCAGAACCAGGGGTCACAGTCTAAGGATAATGGGTTAGCCATTTATGACTGAGATGAGGAGTAATTTCTTCACCCAGAGAGTGGTGAACCTGTGGAATTCTCCACCACAGAAGGCGGTAGAGGTCAATTCATTAAATATATTCAAGACGGAGTTAGATATATTTCTTAAAGATAAAGGAATCAAGGGATATGGGGAGAAGGCAGGGATAGGGTACTGAATTTGGATGATCAGCCATGATCTCATTGAATGGCGGAGCAGACTCGAGGGGCTGAATGGCCTACTCCTGCTCCTATCTTCTATGTTTCTGTGTTTCTATGTTCTATTCTGTGATCGAATAATTCTAGCGTCTGAAATCCCACGTTGTTGTAATGGCCCGGAATTTTAACTGGTAAGGCCAGCAAAACTGTGAGCCTATGCCTTCATTACAACTGTGAATCTGACCGCAACTTCCGGAGTATGTACATGCGCAGTTAAAAGTGGAAATCCAGAAGCTGCTTTCAGTCATTCCCTGCTCCTTCACAGGGCTCACTGTTGGACTTTCCGCAGAAATCAATTGAAATTACTTAACTGACTTAAGGTGTTACGCTGGAATATCGCTCTTATAAAAATACCAAAAAGTTAATCTTTGTTGAATGTTTTTTAACGACTTTCTGAGTCATATATACTGCTGAACACCCATTCTGAACCTGAAAATCGAATTTTATACCTGTGGAATGTCAAATGTTACCAATATGAAAAAAATTCCATGATTTTTATTATATATTTTTTAGAAGGATTGTTTCCGATACTGCAGCTTTTACCTTATTCCCATGTGTATGTCCAAATCTTTATTTCGCTCTCTGTGAAATGATTAAAAAGTGAATGATCATCAGTGCATTTTACTTCCTGTTTTGCTGTCTGAGAAATTTTCAAATTGAATTGCTGCTAAACCAGCTTGATAATATAACTATTAGTGGACGCTGGAGATCCCCTATACTTGACGTCAGATTGAAATTAACGTCGCTGGGGTAATATCGACGCCACAGAAATAGCTAAATCATGGTTGGCAGCATTCTTCCAGGTCAGCGGCGAGCGCCATCACTTCGCCTCTGACCGCAAAATCTGGGCCATCATAGTGTCAGTCATATTATTCCACTATTTATAACCAAGCACCATTGTTCCAAGTGTTAGCTGCAATGCAATTCAAAAACTGGCCGGGAACATGTACCACATTATATGGTGCTTAATTGCCTTTGTATTCTTGGTGTGGAGAATCACACGTGAAGATGCATTTCCAATTGCTGAGCATAGAGCATAACATGTCTGTTACTCGGCTCATTCAATGTTTGACCATTGGGAATCCAACAACAGTGGATAAGACTTGGACTGACTTCTGTCTACCCTGAGGCTACAAGGTGAATTCGATGAACTGCAGTCGTTTTACTTCCATTAATTCCTTTGTTCCTATTATACAGATTACAAACATTGGATGGCCAGGATTGGTTTGTGCCATTGTACAGATGCGCTCAACGTTTTGGACAAACGACCATAGTCCAGCTATGAGCACAGAGACTGGGTGTTGTCAACTTATGATCCCATTCTAAGAGCACCATCGATTCTTCCATTCCTCTTCCTCCCAGTCCTCTTTGATCACATCCCCATTTCGGGACATTAAGTTCAGTAGAATCACCCGAACAGCTAACTCACACGCTCTGCAATTCAAATCTGCAAATGTCCCACCTTTTCTTTCTCCCATTTAGCTCAGGTGTAGGTAAACTTCCACTTCCCGATTGGTTACTTTGGCATTTATTCTCAAATCAGTTTCTGTTTCAAATAACGTTTCATTCGATTCCGTTGCATCAATTATTTACCGATGCATTACTGATTTGTCTGATTACAAACTACATCTCCATGAAGCCCTGTCAAAGATAAAATATTCAGGGTCCATCACTGAATGAAAAGTCAAATAGCAAAATTCTTGGCGCATTTCATGTTATTGTGAAGAACGATAATGTACCTGTTATATAACCTACTTCGTTGTTTGATTTAAAATGCATCAAACTATTGTATGCATTCATTGTCGGGAGAATAATTTCCCTATTTTCCTCTTGCTTACAGTTAACGTGGTGACGATTGCGATCCTGTCTAGGGGAAAGTGCGGTCTCTCCAAATGTGTCACTCGATACCTGGTGGCCATGGCGGCAGCAGATCTACTGGTCGTTATCCTCGATCTGATACTGAGGCAGATTCCTATTGTTTATCGGGATCAATTTATTTTTCTGTTGAACGTGAAAGTGTGTAATATCCACGCTGTCCTGCTTTATGCCGCCACAGACTGTTCTGTCTGGTTCACCGTCACTTTCACCTTTGATCGATTTGTGGCCATTTGCTGCCAGAAGCTGAAATCGAAATATTGCACCGAGAAAACGGCGGCTGTGGTTCTAGGAACAGTAACTGTGCTGAGCTGTTTGAAGAATATTTTATGGTATTTTCAATATTCAAGTAGATATTGGCTCTCGAACAGTCCGTGGTTTTGCCGTGTGAAACCCAGTGTAGCACATTCGCTGGTCTGGGCCGTGGTTGAATTAATGCAATACATGTTAACACCATTTATTCCATTTCTTTTGATTCTACTGTTCAATGCATTGACGGTCAGACACATTTTAGTGGCCAGCAGAGCCCGCAGGAGACTCCGGGTTCGGAGCAGTGGCGAAAGTGCCAGTGATCCAGAGATGGAGAGCCGAAGGAAATCCATGATTGTACTCTTTGTAATATCGGGGAATTTCATACTGCTGTGGGTGGTGTTCATGGTTTGTTCTATATTGAGGCGATTTGATTACTTGGGATATCCTGTTTCTCTGCCCACATTTGTAACAGAAATCGGCTTCATGCTCCAGCTCCTCAGTTGCTGCACAAACACTTTTATTTATGCAGTGACCCAGAGGAAATTCAGAGAGGAGTTGCAGAATGGAATTAAATATCCCCTCGAAAAGATAGTAAAATTAATTCGGTGAGAATTCTAACATTATCATTATTTTGTCATCTATCCTGTAGAATTCACTTTCGGGTTTCTAAAATTCTTTATATTTTCTGAAACATTTCATATCTTGTCGATTCTTAAAAGTAAGCTAATATTATAGTTCGCGCCTGGAAGGCATTTTCCCAATAGTAGGACCTAGACATGAGATATCTACAGCTGCGGTTTGAGCAGATTCTTGCCCAAGAGCAGTTTGCTGCTTTAGACAGTCATGTGCTGATGTCGCACTCCAGGGGTATTTTGGGAATCACCGATTTTTGTGAATATTTCCCCACGCTATACCATGACTTCGCAATGTCCCGTCAATCATTGAGTGCTTAGTACCTCAGTGTTGAAAATTTTCTGATCTCTGCTGGTCTATGAAGGAAGATTTTTCGAAAAACTTACCAGACACAAGAAATACGTCAAGGCCGCAGAAAGACTCTGAAGGATATTAATCTCTGCACCGCCACGGAGTCAGATAGAGAAAAGGAATCGATGTCTGTACATAAACTTTCAATCACCACCCCGTTCGTTAGTCTAAATCTGTTCATTATGTTTGTAACAGTTTCCATGCAGATGTTGAACTGATTACACCGAGCATGTCCCATCGCGCTCAGTGTTCTGTATGTTTTACCTGCTGTTCAATAAAGCAGATTGTGAATAGAACTAAAAGTCAATTTGCCCAGTGATAAATAGTTCCACAGTTGGGTAGACTGTAAGAGATCTAGACCAGATTAGAAGGGAATGTAATTGCTACATTCAAGGTCCCGCTTTAGCATTCTCCCATTTCCAAGTGCAGCACACTCCCGGGACCCGGTACAGCACACTCCTGTTTCCTGGTACAGCACTCTTCAGTATCCCGGTACAGCATACTCAAGGGTTCCAGCACAGCACTCTGCCTTGTCACAGTGCAGCAAACTCTCGCGTGACAGTACAGCAAGCTGCCCGGTCCTGGTACAGCACAGTGACGGGACCAGTTGCAGCGCACTCCCGGGTTCCCAAACAGCACTCATAATAAGACAACCGCTGGTTATCGAACTTATGAAGAAACAGGTAACCATAAACCATACTGGAGTGACTGTTTTAACTGAACCGGAGTAGCCATCATCATCAGCTTCGAATTGTCCACAGTTTACAGTTTTGGATAACTCTTGTATTTTAAGTAAATCAATTGCAATTTATTGTCCAAACTAACGTTAAACCATCATTATTAATTAATGTTGAATTCTCATCAGTATAACCCACTTGGGAGACAGTTATTCCACCATCTGTGTTATTTGTGCAAAAGTTCAAAAATTGACTTTGATATCAATAGCCCAGTAACGGATATTCTACCCGTTATTTTAATCCACCAGTGTTTGTAAAGCTTGTGTTCAATTGGTTAATAACAGGTGTGTTAAATGGGTTAATACACGGACTTTTAAATTGGGATAATACCCGTCTTGCAATAGTAAATTGGGGAAAGTAACTCAGACAGATTAGAGGTTCACGTCATAATTCCCCAGGAAATGAGCACGGGTATACAACCTCAATCTTCCACTTTCAAACATCCTATTGTTCCAGGAAAGATATATGTGCTGGCGACTAATGTAGTGATTATGTTGCTGGAATAGTATTTCAAGGACCTGAACCAATTAATCAGAGAGCATCAAACCATTGGGGTCGAGAGTCCTAAGTTCAAGTTATGTTCACCTTTTGGTTCTGTCTGTAATCGGCCACTCCGTTAGTTCTCGCTGGACCACACCAGATAGAAGGAGAGAGTGAGACCGGTGCAAAATCAATTACATTTCTGTCCCTTCCCTGTGGACGAACAATCCGAAACCTGATGATTCCTCTATTCCACACATGCGGTTCTTGTGATTGTGCAGAGGATGATATTTGAAGTCAGCCATTCCCATTGATTACTCACAGAGTTTGTTGCAGTCGATGGGTCCAGAACGGTATCACGTGTCTATGATTTTAGCAAAATCCGGGTGAGTGAGATGAAGCAGAGGATGTGAAAGAATCTAAAAGTGAAAGTGCAGGTTTTAGTTTCACCAAGGGGACAGGACCCGTTTCCACAGCAAGGGCCTCTCACCTGAAGATAATTCCCATCAGAGTGGGACAGTTCACCGTGTGCGGCTCTAGTGGTGCAATCGGTCATCGCGTGTTCCATATATGACAGCACAGCCTCGGGAAATGCCGAGGTTGTGTGCTTTTACCCTCACGTAGAGAAACCGATCCTTTTACTTGTGATCATTTGGACTGGAGTTGATGTTACAATTATTATGTTCTAAAAGTATCTACTTATTAGTGTTGCCTTTCTGGCACTTAGGTTCCTCCGGCCCACCGTGTTACAGCAGCAGCGAAGAGTTTATGGCAACGCCTTCGTATTAATTGTTTATAGGAGAGATTATGGGCGATTTGGCGAGAATTGACTGGGAAAAAGGACCGACAAGAGACCTTTAAATCTGAAGGACCAAACACTCAATTCTTGTTTTAGTGAAGAAGTGTCGAGTAGGGGAGCGGAAGATGCTGCCCAGTGTCCTGGTGTAACAGGTAAATTCACAAAGCTCACAGTTGCGAACACATTCCGCTGTTTTGCTCGTGGTGAAACGGGAGCGCGCGGATTAATGAACTATTGGCCCGAAAATTTGACCTAATACCCGAGAGTACGCACTGTGTACTCTCGCTTATTAGGTCCCGAATTGCCGGTTTCCTGCATGCAGTGCGCCTGCGCGGGAAACCGGCACTTCGTGTATTGCAAAGGGGGCGGTTCGTAAGTGAACCGCGTGCGCACTGCAGGTTGTGCGCACGCAGTGCACTTAGTTTTTTTTTCAGGTATGAACGCGCAGGTAAGAGGTGAAGATTTTACACGTAAAGAAAGCAGGCGTAGGACCCACATTTAACAAGGTAAGTAGTTAATTAAGTGTTATTTAAAAAAAAATTCAACAGGTTTATCTTTTTTTAGAGAATTTAAAGAAAGGTAAGTTTATTTTTCTAACTTTTAAAAAGATTTTAATTTTTTTCAAAAATTTAATTTTTTGTTTAAATTGGTTAATTTATTTAACTATAGTTATTTTATTAATGTGATGGTTTTTTTTTTATTTAATTGAGGTTTAGCTGTTCTTTTGGGGGCTTGTAGTATTCATAGCTTTGACTGCCCTTGCTGTCAAAACTATGAATGAAAGATGGTGTGCTGCCATTGGCTCTAACTGAATCACGTGATCCCAGAGCTCGCACGAACTAATTCCGCCTCTGGGTATTGCAAGCACTGCACGCTGGCAACAGGGAGAGGCCCTGAAACTGAAGTTCGTGTGGGCCCGAAACAAAAAGGTACGCGCGGATTGCGATAACGCGGGGAATCCTTACCCCCGCGGGAACCATCGATGTTTAATTTCTGGGCCATTGTTTCGAATGTCATCATGTGCACGCCGACTTGCCGACTGGTTTCATATTGAGACATTGTTTCAGGATGGGCTGTTCATTATTCTGCAAGAATAAACCAGCACAGCTGATAATACAAATCATCCGGCTGATTGGAACACCAGAGCTCCCCGCTCCATACCACCATAAACTCCCATTAACTGCAGCGGGCCCCGATCCTCTATCTACCACACACCCAGCATTTCCCAGCCTTCTAGCTCACAGGTTGCAAAGCTCCATAGTTCTAGCTCTGTTGTTTGATGCTCGAGTGCTCACATGTTCCATTGTCCTTCTCTTCGATGATGATGCGGTCTTCCTCGATGATAGTGACTAGCCGGGGGTGTTATCATTAAACCGTGCTTTTCCCACTCAAACATTAATATGAGAATCTAACGTGGAAATAGTCAGTTCTTCTGAAGTTGAATGTGGGCCAGGTGGGACGACGGGCCAAAGGTGATTGAACTAACATTCCGTGTGTCAGTTCTGATGTTCACAAACCGACCATTCGGGATTCAATACGTTTTTTTACTACCTGCATTTCTGGACATTCTTATCAAAGTGTGCAACGTCTTGTTGCAAAGCTAATGCTGTAAACATAAATCCTCTCCTAGAGGGGATACTGATGGCGATACCAACATAGCACTGTGCCCAAGATAGATCGAGGCATCTTTGCCTGGACAAAAAAGTAATTTAGAATCTCCAAAATAGAGCTCTGCCCTCTCAGCTGAGAGAGACACACAAAAGCTTGAGCTGTTCCTTGTCAGATATATGATATCATGCTTGACTAATCTAATTGCAGTTTTTGATGAAGTAACAAGGAGGATCGATGAAGGGAATGCAATGAATGTTGTCTACATGGATTTTCCAAAGGCGTATGACAAAGTGCCACATAGAAGGCTGGTTCACCCAATGAGGCTCATGGAACAGGTGGGTCAGTTGCAGCTTGGTTAAGAAATTGGCTTAACGACAGAAAACAGCGAGTTGTTGTAAATGGCTGTTTTTCAGACTGTAGGATGGTAGAGAGTGGTGTTCCCCAAGGGTCATTGCTGGGGTCACTGCTTTTTTTGATATATATAAATGACTTGGATATTGGAATACAAAGTAGAATTTCTAACTTTGCTGATGACAACAACTTGGGGGGTGTGGCAAATAGTGAAGATGATACCATTCGACTGCAACAGGACATAGAAAGGCTAGCAGAATGGTCAGAAAAGTGGCACTTGCTATTTAATACAGAGAAGTGTGAGGTGATGCATTTTGGCAGAAGGAGCAGGGAGTGGCAATATACAATGAATGGCACAGTTTTAATAGTGTGCAGGGACAGAGGGACCTGGGAGTTAATGTGCATAGGTCCCTGAAGGTGGCAGGACAAATTGGAGATTGGTTAGCAAAGCATATGGTATCTTGGGTTTCATAAATAGAGGTATTGAGTACAAAAGTAGAGACGTTATGCTGAACCTTTATACAGCGCTTTTTAGGCCACAACTGGAGTATTGCTTCCAGTTCTGGTCACCACACTTTAGGAAGGATGTGAAGGCCCTTGAGATGGTGCAGACGAGATTTACCAGAATGTTCCGGGGATGGGGGATCTTAGTTATAGGGACAGGTCGGAGAAGCAGGATTTGTTCTCATTAGAGCAAAGGCGGTTGAAGGGTGATTTAATAGAAGTGTACAAGATTATGACGGGTTTGGATAGTCTAGATGGGGAAAGGCTGTTCCCAAAAGTTGATGGAACAAGGACGAGAGGACACAGATTTAATGTTTTGGGCAAGTGATATAGGGGGTCGTGAGGAAAAACTATTTTACTCAGCGAGTGGTGAGGACCTGGAACTCGCTGCCGACGGAATTGGTGGAAGCCGAGATACTCAATGTTTTCAAGGGGAGACTTGATAGGCACTGAGGGAAATAAACTTGTAGGGCTACGGGGATAGAGCGGGAGAGTGGAACTGACTGCATTGCTCTACAGAGAGCCGGCACCGACTCTTTGGGTCGAATGACCTCCTTCTGTGCGGTTATGAATCTATGACTCTATGCTGCTGCTTGGAATTACCCAGCCACATTAAATATCCAGCCCGTGGTCACGTTGACTGTCGCTGTCTGAGCCGTCCCTGTCCATGGAATGGTTGAAGATCTGGCTCTCATAGATTGTCAAGATTTCAGATGACCTCACTGTAATTTATAATCCCTGCACAGAGGTGCAGATTTCATCCTGTTTGGTGGTTTCACTGCCAGGATTGCATACCAGCACTGATCTCTCTATTGCTCCTCCAGTAAGTGCAGACAGCAATGAATCACCGGTGCACTAGCCATTGGTTCTATGATGGTTTTGCACAATTAGAGTTTCTTTGGCGAACACTGCGGCTCGGAGACAGGTTACAATTTGTGTGTAAAGCTCCTGTACTGAAATTCAATAAAGGTGTAAATAACCTGAAAAATCATTGACTCAACATGTAATGATTCAATATAAAGATCAAGTAAGCCCCACCCATCAAACTTCACTTTTTGGATTTGCTATCCAGCACATGCCCCATATATTGCCTGGGAGACAGCAACATTTTTGGTGGGGAAAGATGGGGAAATGAGCCATGGGTCATATTCTTGATCGCACACTGGCGACCCTTGCTAGAATATGCGTGTTTGTCTGTGAGAGAGTTTGTGAGAGTTTGTGTGAGAGAGAGAAAGTGTGTGCACGTGTGTAGATTTTTGGATAGTGCTGAAAGTATACCAAACCGCCAGTTGAGGCACTGCAGTGTTAGCTGCAGCTCAGTGCTACTGCCATCCCATCTTAAAACTTCCTTCACATTGGACAAGGTTAAGACACTGTCCTGAAAATGTCCATTCCTGTGATCTCAGTGACCATAAAAAGCCCAGGTCTGTGATCTCAGTGACCAGAACCTGCCCAGTCCTGTAATCTCAGTGACCAGAAAAAGACCAGATCTGTGCTTTCAGTGACCAGAAACAACCCAGTCCTGTGATCTCAGTGACCAGGAACAGCCCAGTCCTGTGATCTGAGTGACCAGAAACAGCCCAGTCCTGTGACGAGGGTGAACAGAAACAGCCCAGTCCTGTGACGAGGGTGAACAGAAACAGCCCAGTCCTGTGATCTCAGTGACCAGAAAAAGCCCAGTCCTGTGATCTCAGTTACCAGAAAATGCCCAGTGCTGTGATCTGAGTGAGAAGAAACAGCCCAGTTCTGTGATCTGAGTGACCAGAAATAGTCCATTCCTAGGATCTGATTGATTGGATACTGCCCAGTCTTGAGATGCAAGTGCCCAGTCTCTGAAATTACAGTCTTGTGACTAGAAACTGCCAACTCCTGAGATCTCAGTGACCAGTCGTTCCAACTGCTGAAAGCCAAGTCTTGCTCTTCGATTTGTCTTTCTTTCGAAGGCTGACATTACACAGATCCTTCTCCCTACAGAAGAACAAACGGAACTTGCATGTGTTCCGTTCGATGGAATAGCTCAGTGGCTCCAGGCAGCTGTTGATGCTGGTCAGTGTAATGGTGATCCGTCCGGCCAAGTAGGTGAACTGGTTGAGCCGCAGCTGGGCAGCACCGGATATGCCTGAGGCTGTGGACGAGTGGGCTGAGGTAATAGGGGACGAATCATATGAGGAAGACTTCCAGCAACAGGAGCACCGTGTGGAATGGCTTTCCTCTTCACCGTGTGCACCGTGCATTTTCCGGCGGTGGGTTCCAGCTGCTTCCTGTCAATGAGTGGGTAGCAGAGCATGATAACTACCAATGGATTGAAGAAAGCCACGAGCGCGGCAGCGATGCTGATCCTTGACATGCACCTGCTCCAGGAGCTGAAGGAGAACTTCTCCAGACAAGCGGTCTTTCCGTTGTAGAACTTGCTGGTCAGAAGTCCTCTGACAGTCAAGTAGAGGAAGTTGACGGAGAGAACGGGCCATATGAGGCAGCAGTCCAACACGTGGTGGCGGTGTCTGTGGAGCTGCAGTGATCTGATTGGATGGACCCCGGCGTTATGGACAGATTCAGGTGAGGAACAAAGTGCTGCCATACATTTTAACAAAGAAGGGGTTGACGGAGATTTTACAGAAGACACAGTCAATCTGCAAGGCATGGAAGGCAACTTTGCAAAGAAGGGTTTTGGCAACGTCAAGATTCATCATGGCCAACTTAACCATGAACACTTCAGGGGTCGAGAAAGCGCCGATTTTCCTGCAGAGGTCCCATAGGGCACAGCAGTTCGACATCATACCGAACACGAACACAGAGAACAAACGACGGGGAACATGAGGGACTAGAATTTGGCAACGACCTCGGATTCAGGGGTACTGTCGGGGTCTGTAGACACCTATGACCGCCAATGAACTCATTTTTGAAAAATTATCACTGCTGTAGTATAGGGAACAATGTATCAATGACTCGCCACAATTAAGTGCAGAGTCCTAGAGATCGTTTTTATGATTTATCAACAACTTTTTTTGATAAAAAGTTAATGTATTTGTTTAATTAACAGGGAATGGGATTTGAGATGAGCACATCAAATGTTTGTATTCCACCTGCGCACCGCCCTTTTCAGGTCTTTATCAGTAGTGGACGGAGATTATCTCAACAAGCGTGACATATCTTTAGCGAACAGCTGACTGGTGACATTGGGGCATAAATTCCGGTCTCCACGTGTGAGTACGCGCTGTGTACTCGCCCGTAGACACAACGAAAGTGCCGGTTTCGCGCATGCACTGCGCATGCGCTGGAAACCGGAACTTCCGTTCCCTTGAAGGAAGGGTTTCGGAGGTTAATCGCGTGCGCCGGAGAGGCAGCGCGCACGCAGCGAACTTGTGTGTTTTTTACAGGTTTTGAAGTGAGGGTAAGTCCCTGGAAGCTGCGCGGGAAAAAGGCCTGCTTTTAACAAGGTAAGTGGTGAATTAAGTGAAATTTAAACATTTTTTCCACAGGTTTATCTTTTTTAAATACTTTAAAGAAAGGTAAGTTTATTTTTAGCCCCGTTAAAAACTGTAATTATTCTTTTCAAAAATTTAAATTTTTGCTTATAATAGTTAATTTATGTAATTTATAGTTATTTTAAAAATGATTTTTTAAAATGTATTTGAAGATTTAGTTAGGTTTTAGGGGGTGATCTCTATTCATAGATTTGACAGGTCTTCCGTTCAAATCTATGAATGGAGATTCCCTGCTCTCCATGGCCCACGTGATCCCAGGGGACGCTTTGAACTAATTGCACCCCTGGGATATGCGAGCACTGCACACCGGCAGCTGGAGGAAGACCAGGATCGGAATGCCGCGCGGGCCCACAGCACAACGGCAGGCGCGCTAAGTAAGTGAAGGTTGGGGTCTTGCACCCGCGGGAAGCCTCCGACCCGAATTTCTGGCCCAATTATTTATCTACAGAGTCCACACTCTGGCGCTCTCTCCGTCTTCTCATTGATTGGGCCGTGTTTCACTTATTTCTTATCCTGAACGACCAAATCTCTGCTTTCGCACTCTGCTCGGTGCATTTTTTACTTTGGCCTGTAGTAAATCAGTTCTCTGACCAAGTATGTGACCACAACTCGACCCCTTCACTGAGCACTGAGAAATACCTGCGGTACATGTCACGTCAATAAACATTCACTATTCTGACCAGCAGTGACTCGCCGAACGCTACTTCCTTTGCACTGTGTTCAGCTCAGTGCGCTGCAGCTATTCACCTATTGAGCTTAGTACTTCCCTTACACTCCCACCTTTATCTCACTGATCAGCGCCCCTGGTGCTCCCCATTCTACTCACACCTCCATCACACTGATTAGCACGGATTTAACTATTGAGCCTGTTACTACCCTAGTACTATCACGCCATCTTACTGACCAGCACGGTAAGTGTCCCGGTACAGCATTCCCCCGTGTCCTGGTGCAGTAAAGTCGCCGGGCCTGGTACGGCACAGTGACGGGACCAGTTATCGTAAACTCCCGGGTTCCCGTACAGCACAAATAATAAGAAAACCGCTGGTTATCGAACTCCAGAGGAAAGAGGTGACCAATCCCCTTACGGGAATGACTGGTTTAAATGAACCGGAGTAGCCATCATCAGCAAATCCGAATTGTCCACAGTTTACAGTTCTGGATAAGGCTTGTGTTTTATGTAAATTAATTGCATTGTATTGTCCAAACTAACGTTAAACCTTGATTATGAAATCAGGTTGAATTGTCATCAATATAACCCACCTGGGAGAAAATCATTCCACAATCTGTGATGTTATTTGTGCCAAATTTCAAAAATTGCTTTTGATATCAATAGTCCAGCAATGGGTATTCTACCCGTTATTTGAATCGACCTGTGTTTTTAAAGCTTATGTTCAATGAGTAATTTCCCGGTGTGTGCAATGGGTTAATACACGGACTCTTAAATTGGGTTAATAACCGTCTTACAACACGAATTGGGGAA
Source organism: Squalus acanthias (assembly GCA_030390025.1). Lineage (NCBI taxonomy): Eukaryota > Metazoa > Chordata > Chondrichthyes > Squaliformes > Squalidae > Squalus > Squalus acanthias. Next base: position 8,585,920 of record JASTWF010000029.1, on the reverse strand, counting down.
AGTAAATCAGACATATTAGAGGTTCACCTCATAATTCCCCAGGAAGTGATCTCGGGTTTACAACCATAATCTTCCACTTTCAATCATTCTGTTCTTTTCGGAAATATATATGTGCTGGCGACTAACGCAGTGATTATGTAAGTGGAATAGTATTTCAAGGACATGGTTCAATTAGTCAGAGAGCATCAAACCAGTGGGTCCGAGAGTCCTGAGTACAATTTGCTGTTCACCTTTTGTTTCTGTCTGTAATCGGCCGCTCCGTTAGTTCTCGCTGGGGCCACAACAGATAGACGGAGAGAGAGTGAGACCGGTGCAAAATCAGTTAAATTTCTGTTCCTTCCCTGTGGACGAACAATCCGAAGCTTGATGATTCCTCTTTTCCACAAATGCGATTCTTGTGTTTGTGCAGAGGATGATATTTGAAGCCAGCCATTCCCATTGATTTACTGCCAGAGTTGTTGCAGTCGATTGGTCAAGAACGGCATCGCGTGTCTATGAATTCAGCAAAATCCGTGCGTAGTGAGATGAAGCAAATTATGTGAAAAAAGCTGTAAGTTAAAGTGCAGGTATTAGTTTCATCAAGGGGACAGGACCCGTTTTTGACAGCAAGGGCCTCTTAACTAAAGATTATTTCCATCGGAGTGGGACAGTTCACCGTGTGCGGCTCCAGTGGTGCAGCGTGTTACATATATGATCGCACAGCCTCGAGAAATGCCTAGGTTGTGAGGTTCGATACTCACTTAGAAAAAACAATCCTTTTACTTGTGATCATTTGGACCGAAGTTGAAGTTACAATTATGATGGTGCAAAAGTATCTACTTATTAGTGTTGGCTTTCTGGCACTTAGGTTCCTCCGGCCCACCGTGTTACAATAGCAGAGTAGAGCTTGACGGCAAAGCTTTAGTATTAATTATTCATAGGAGAGATCGTGGACGATTTGGCGAGAGTTGATTGGGTAAAAGGATCGACAAGATATCATTTATTCTAAAAGACAAAGCACTCAATTATTGTTTTAGTGAAGGAAATGTGCATCGGTTTGAAGCGTCGAGTAGGGGATGTGGAATCTGCTGCCCGGTGTCCTGGTGTAACAGGTGCGTTTACTCAACTCACAGATGCTAACACATTCCGCTGTTTTGCTCGTGGTGAAACGGGAGAGTGCGGTATATTGAACTGTTGGTTCGAATGTCATCATGTGCACGCCGACTTGCCGACTGGTTTGATATTGGGACACTGTTTCAGCATAGGCTGTTCATTATTCCTGCAAGAATAAACCTGCACAGCTCATAATGAAGGATCCAGCTTGTTCCCAAAGAATTCTGGGATACTTGACTATGTTAACTGAAAAGGTTCAGCTTGTTTGCAATGAATTCTGGGATACATGACTATGCAGGTTTAGCTGATTGAAACACATTTGCAGACAGCAAGGGGCCTCTTCTCTTATCAAACTTCGGAATGTGTGTCTATTCACAGCCTCAGTAGAGCCATTGTCAAAACACAGCCTGGCCTCCCAAAAGATAAGGGTGCAATTAACAACCAACACTATTCCAGTCACTGAGCGCAAAAGCCATTACGGCCATGAGCCATCCCGCTTGTTCGACAGTTAGGGATAAAATATTTTTTCTGAAAGTATAAACTATGCCTACAATGTGGAAGAGATAACAGCAATAATTTGGGGAGTAGGATGAGACAACCAACATCTGTGGCTGGCAAGGTCAGGAGGTATCCGAGTTCAAGGGGAGGTTCCGACAGTTGAGTGACTAACCATATAACCAATAGAGAGTAAATGTAATGACACTGTTTGTACATGTACGCCCCATTCTGTAGTAAGTGGGCGGTGCTTATAGAAGTGTATAACTTGAATGAACCGTTACTTGTCCCTCATAGAGTGCACCCCTAGCCTGAGGAAGCTGAGTGGCACTCCCTTGTGCAAAAGTCTTTTGTTTGTTTTAATAAATTCTGAACTTGTCCTCAATTCCGTCTCCGTCTGAGGATTCTCCAAAATTCGAATCTAACAATAATACAAAAACTCAGGCTGATTGGAACACCAGAGCTACCCGCTCCATACCACCATAACCTCCCTTTAACTGCAACTAGCCCCGACCTTCCAACTATCCCACATCCAACATTTCCCAGCCATCCAACTCACAGATTGCAAAGCTCCAAAGTTCTCGCTCACATGTTCCATTGTCCTTCTTTTCGGTGATGACGCGGTCTTCCTCCCTGATAGTGACTAACCGGGGGTGTTATCATTAAACCGTGCTTTTCCCACTCAAACATTAATATGAGAATTTAATGGGTAAATATTCAGTTCATCTGAAGTTGAATGTGGGCCAGGTGGGACGACGGGCCAAAGGTGAGACAAGTAACATTTAGTTGTGATGTCCACATACTGAACATTCGGGATTCAAGGCGCGTTTTCACCACCTGCATTTCTGGACCTTTCTTATCAAAGTGTGTAACGTCTTATTGCAAAACTAAACCTGTAAACATAAATGCTCTCCTGGAGGGGATACTAATAGCGATACCAACGTAGCACTCTGCCGAAGATAGATCGAGGCATCGTTGCCTGGAAAAAAACATTAATTTAGTACCTCCAGAAGCTAGAGCTGTTTCTTGTCATTTATTTAACATCATTTTTGACTAATCTAATTGATTTTTTGATAAAGTAACAGGGAGGATCGATGAAGGGAATGCAATGGATGTTATCTACATGGATTTTAGAAAGGCGTTTGACATAGTACTGCATAGAAGGCTTGTTAACAAAAGTGAGGCTCATGAAATAGCTGGGCCAATGGATAAGGAAATGGCTTATGGATAGAAACAGCGAGTTTTGTTAAATGGCTGCTTCTCCGACTGGAAGATGGTAGATAGTGGTGTTCCCCAAGTGTCAGTGCTGGGGGCACTGCTTTTTTTGATTTTTATAAATCAAATGGATATTGGAATACAAAGTAGAATTTCTAATTTTGCCAATGACAGCAAACTTTGTGTTGTGGCAATCAGTGAGGATGATACCAAACGACTGCAACAAGACATAGAAAGGCTGGCAGAATGGCCAGACATTGGCAGATGGAATTTAATACAGAGAAGTGTGAGGTGATGCATTTTGGCGGAAGTAACAGGGAGAGCCAATATACATTAAATGCACAGTTTTAAATAGTGTGCAGGGACAGAGGAACCTGGGAGTTAATATGCATAGGTCCCTGAAGTTGGAGGACATATTGAGAGACTGGTTAGCAAAGCCTATGAGATGATTTGGTTTCCTGAATAGAAGTATTGAGTACAAAAGTAGAGAAGTTATGATGAACATTTATAAAGCGCTGATTAGGACACAACTGGAGTATTGCGTCCAGTTCTGGTCACCACACTTCAGGAATGATGTGAAGTCTCTTGAAAGGGTGCAGTGGAGATTTACCAGATTGGTTCCGGGGATAGGGGTGTAGGGGGTGGTAGTGGGGTCAGCCTCCGCCTTCTGACTCAGTGAGCGGTTCGAATCACTCCCACGCCCCTGGTTCCTAGACTTTGGACTTATTTAGGGATTGTGAACAAAATTGCAGTGGACAACAGGATCTGATGAAAGAATTTTTACATTATTAATAGAAAAAGGTAACAAACTTAAAACACACTTAATATTTAAACACAGGTTGGGGAACACACGGTACATGCGAATTGGAAGGACAATATACCAAACAAAAACCTTATCCCTCCCAAAGATCCCACTATCTAGCTAGGTTTTTGGTTTCAGGAGATCAGGGATAATGCTCAGCAACGAATCCTTGACAGGATTTTAGATTCTTTTGATAAAAAGATTTCGTACGGCTCTTGTTGCTGCGAGGTCTCCGATGGTCACTGATGCAGTCGCTCTGGTTTCTTCTTGTATGATGGTCTGTTTGTTGGCCTTCCTCCTCGTGGCTTGTGATGTTTTTGCTGGAGCAGAGAGAGAGCTGTGCCAGCGTTGTCAGCGAGTCGAAAAGAGAGAGAGTCTTGCGACAGGTTCCAATTATATTGTGTTTTTCGCGCCCAAAACCCCTAACTAAAACGGTTTCCTTTAGGTTGCAAATGAACCCTGTTTAGTCCATTGTCTAGTTTTGGCGGGCTTGCCAGTTCCATGGCTTTAACTTAGTGTTAAACAAGACCTGATCGTTTTCCGATTTAGCCAAAGCCTTATCTATGCGCCAAATCTCATCCCTATTTTCCTAGGTCTATTGGCAGGCTTTTTAAATCTGTCCTATGGATACCTGGTTGACTGGTTCTTCATGAAGTGAATCGGGTTGCTTAATTTTTTATTGATTTCAAAAAAAAGCTCTTGGATTATTCATATTTCGATGTGTTGTGAGGCTTTTGGGTTTTGTCTTTTCCTCCTTGATCGGAAGGCAGTGTAAACACACTGCCAGACAGCTTAATACAGTGCCTGGCCACGACTCTCTGCAGCCTTTGTGTCTGTGAAAGGTGTCTTTCCCAACAGTAAGATTCGTAAAGTCATTTTCCTCAGGGTTTTCTTCCTGTGATCTTTAAAAATGTCCAAAACTGAGGGTTTTACCTCAAATCACTTCACTTAGTGTTCTGTTCGAGTTTCTGGGGTATTTTGCGAAGCCTACATCCCCCAATTGTATACTAAAACTGAATTAGTATCATTAACAGGTGAGCAAAATTTCTGATCCCCGAAAACCAACCTTCCCCTGTATTATCTAAACTAAAATCCCAAACATACATTCCCCTTTTAAAATGTGGTGTTTCAGGTACTTACAGGTAAGAATCAATCTTTATTTCACATCCAAGCACGGAGAGGCTCCGACACCCCTGCACAGTTTGGAAAAACACATCATACTCATCATAAAAATGACACAACACACAGACACATTTTTTTTAATTAAAAGACAAAATCAAGGTTCGTTCCATCCCTGGCCATAGCCTTTATTTTGATGCACTTCGCATGTCCCTTCGTGTTTGAAACGGAGCTCGCGTCCCTTCCCCTGCACTTTGTACACAGCAGGTAGAAAACAATCCAGAGCTGGCAGACCACCAAAAGATGGGAAGCCATCCTGATCCAGGAAGGCACCTCTATATTATCGAAAATATCCCACCGGGGTGGAAATACTATATCCAAAATCTCTGCCCCTATTTCAACTGTTTTCTGTTCCAGGGTGTAGAAATGTTTTTGTGAAATCTCTACAGCTTTTAGTAGGATGGTAACATGTTCTGGTAGTGGGGGAATTTTATATCCAAAGTAAGTCACGTAATTTTGCAGGTTGGTGATGTTTTCTGTTACAGTGAGGTGAACAGTGGAGGGTTCAGGTATGGGGACAATCCGTTCCTGATTCACTTGAAATTCTGCCTCGGGTTTAAAGCAGAAACTGCTGTCACTTACCGGCCACCAGAAGTGTCCATGCTGGTAGTGGGACGCACCTGTGGTGACACAATATGTCCCACCCCATATATATGCTACCTGTGGGGAAACATGGCTGTGTGCCATTAGCTCCATGGTGCAGTTGATAGGTCGTGCGCCAGCAGCTTTAAACCCGCACTGTGGTTTAGAATAGGCGTTCAAGTGCTGGGGACACAGTATTATGTGTGAACCCCGGCTCCGGCACCCGGAGAGGTCAGTACCTGTTATGGCGTGCTCCCACTTCATGAGATAAGGTTGGACCGCTGTAAAACGGATGTGTGCACCACCTTGAATGATTCCAATGTTCTCCACCCTGTATACCGGTACGGGTCGGGCTGTCCCACTCATGAACGGCATTCTCACTACTATCCCCATGATAGTATGATTGGAACGCCCACAATCTATTGGGACAGGGTAGGCTTCAGTTATAGACGAAATTGGCATGGGCTCAGTGAATTACTAAACGGGTGGAGGGCTGCGAGGTGCTTGTTGCTGATCCAGGAGGGGAATAAACCTTGCTTTAAATCCTCCAGGTTGCTACGGCCCTCGCCCAGCAACCATGCCCCGTACAGCACACACACTTCTTTCTGTGCAGCCTGATCCGATGCATTCCTATCCTTCCGTATGAGTGCATTAACTGTTTTAGCATACCCTTCCAATTCTGCAATAATTTCCTTTAAATAAACCATCATAGCTTGGTCATCATGTACGTCTGAGCCTACCACTGTGTTCCCATGCTTCAGGATATTTCTTATCTGGGTTTATAAACCATTTATCTGTGTTTGTAATTCCATGTCATCTAGGCTATCTACTACAGAGGACCCTGTACTAGAGGCAGTGAAAACATCATTCCAGGCTCCCCTTCTTTGTCTACCCGTGCCTATAGTGTTCTCAGGGTGTATTCTGTATAGCTCTACTTTGTCTATATTGGCAAAATCAAATTCGTAAAATTTCCTAAGCATTTCCTTTAGCAGGACCTGGTACAGCTGCTCCGTCTCCTTCGGACACCACTCAGGTAAGTATACCTCAGTAAGGTTTAATATTACTAAGCTACTGCATAGTGTACCCCCTGGTATAGTGCCTTTTCGTTTGGTACTAGGACTAACCCATCCCCTGGTCCCTTGGTGCTGGTAGGGCACTTTTCTTCCAGGGTTTTCGGTACCTGGGTCGTGGGTAGGGGCTTTCGGGGTGTGCCACGAGTTCAGTGGCATTAACTGGGACCGGAATGTGTGGCACCACGCACCCATGCAGGCTAGAATCCCACCCTATCCCCTCCCCGGCATCTTGCCATTGTCTATAGAAGATGATGGATACCCCTGTGGGGCAGGCTTCCTCTGATCCCCACATACAAACATAGACTCCCTGTTCCGACTCCCACCACTTATCCCAACACACACTAACTCCTCCTTTGGTCCCTGTGTATGTCCGTAAGGTTTCGTCGCCTATTCTTTCCCAGTCGGCTGTATGGTCCCCTACGTCCCTGCTCAGCTTCCTGAGCCACCACCACCTATTCAGGGGAATTCGTCCCTTACAGGTAACTCACACACGCTTCCCCTCGGTGAAACTGACCCTTGTTGCAACGACCTGTATTCTGGGGCATGGGAGGGAGGCCACCCCGTACGTTAACCCGGGGTGGCTGGAGCATGTAGTAGAGTTGGACACCAGCCACCCTGGCCACCTTGCCTCGTGGAAGTAGATGGCGAGCTCCTCCACTCCCCGCTCGCCACCCCCTCAGGTGACGACTGTTGCTCTCACTCCTGAGCACCCATACATGTGGGAGTCCTCTACGTCACCTCGGTAACCGACGCTCACCCCTACCAGGGCGAGCAGGAGCAGAACCCTTGTCATTCCGAAGTCCTTTCTGTAGGGGCACACACAAAACATATATCCATGTCACAGAAAGGTTCTCTGGTTGGATAATTAATCCAGCCCTTAAACTTAAAAACTCTACAAACAACTAAACTAATGATAACCCATAACTACCAAAACTGCACTTACTTAAAACCGAAAATTCTGTACATTTGCCGCCCGTCTCCGGATGGCCAGGTTAAATCCTGTTTAGTCTCTGCCTTATGTGGCCTCTGGATGGTTTGTACACCTGGGTGTAGTGCGGCCTGTACCGCCGGACCCAGAAGACCTTCCTCAAAACCCCTGGGGTTATCTTTACATCCCAGCTGCGTCCTGTGCTGCAGCACATTACCCCCTGCGGTGTGGCTGCAGTGCCCTCGTTCATATCTGTGGGTTCCTCCCAGCCTGAGGCTGCAGACGGGGGACCCTTCTCTCTCTCTTGTCCCAGTACTAGCTCTCCTGTGAAACCCTCACTATTGGAGGCTGTAGGCTGGGAATCCCCAACTTTAGTACGCTCCCTGCTCTTGGGCGCTCTTTTTCGGGTTGCAACCCTCTTTGGGTGGGACCCTCTAAACAGATACACCTGTGTCCACAATAGCCTTTGCTGTGGTGTGCGGGGAGACCTTCTTCGGGCTCTGGCCACTGGGGGTGTGCTTGAGTCCCACATGATCGGTGGAGTGTTCTCTCCGTCCATTAATAATTATTGATTTATTCAATAAACCTGAGGCTTTGCTTCAAATTCTGAAGAAACTTTTCTGTAAAGGGAATCTCACAATAGACATTAAAACATTTTTAGAATGTGCAGTTAAGTGGCAAGTGCACATTAACAGGGATGAATGTGCGGTGATGCACTTTGAAACAACACACTATTCCTCCCGCTGCAGCTTGTGCGTCTGCCACAGCTGCTGCAGGCTGAGGATTTCTAACTTGGGGGCCATCCACCTTTGCCGGCTGTTCCCTTTTAGGTTTAAACAGCTTGCATTGGTCAATCTCCCACCCGTGGTATTCTCTGGGGTTCTAACAGCAGCCGATTTTTCTGGTGCTCGCTCCCCAGCTTAATGGCTGCTTGCCAGTGATTCTGTTTTTAAATCTCGTCCGCTGCCCTGAACGGACCTTCTAGGGACTCCCCACTCTCTCTCTTTACCAGGACGGCCTTCGGGACGGGATCCTGGGCTTGGACATGCTTCAAGTCCTGGGGAAAAGCTACCCCCTGTGCGCCTCCCTTGTCCCAGATTGCGGCTACCGGACCTGCTTTATAGGGATCCCAGATCTCTCCTTCCTTGGCCCCCTGCTTGGCCAACTTATTGGCATTTTGGTTACCCTCCCACGTGGTATGGAGGGACCCTAAATCTATGTCCAAATGATTGGACATTTCCCCAGCCCGCTTGTTCCCTGTGAATCCCATTAAACTGTACGGGATCCCCCGTTAGACCTGGGTGAATTGGTCAGGTTTTCCGAATGGACCAACGTGCTGGCAGCTCCGGTGTCCACCAAACGTCTCCCCTGCACTTTCTCCACCCCCTTCTTACCATTGTATCCCGGGGATAACAGGTAGACAGGCTGCGCTGGTTCTAGTCATAGGTCTGCGTTAGGGTGGGGGTTGGCAGATGGGATTAATGCACCAGTGGCTGTAGCTACCTTCCCTGGGCCACCAACTAAGACTCTGATGGCCGCTACTATTGTGTGTGTGTGGGGGAAGAGTTCGGTGCCTCTACTTTTGGGGCAAAAGCTGGGGAATTCTTTGTTAGGCTATCCTTCCAGGGATTCCTACAGTCCTTTCTCCAGTGCCCACTCTTCCCCCACCCGAAGCAGTTACGTTTCGTGTCGGAAGGTTTACCACATTCCTGGTGCCACTCCGTCTTATCCTGACTGGGCGTTATATAATGCACCTTCCCTTTCGGTGGGGTGTCTTCAGCTCCCCTATCGTTCCGGTAGGCTAGGGTCAGTTGCCTGACCACTGCCTCCTCGGTGACCCGGGGGTCTCTTGTGTCAACCCAAAGCTCAGACTTGGCTTTGACTAGTGCAAGCTGTTTGCCACTAGGCTACGGAGCCAGTGGGCCAGCTCGTCCCTGTTCAGGTAAGCTCGATCGAGATCCCCATTACAAGCACCCCTTGTACTCCGGCCACAGCCTGTCTGGGAAAGCCTGTGTGGTCTCCCCTGCGAGCTGCACTGTTTTCTCCACCCGGGAGAAAGGACTTCCCTCATTCATTCCCTTGGCCTCTAAAACCTCCTATCTGACGGCAACATAAGAACATAAGAACATAAGAAATAGGAGCAGGAGTAGGCCAATCGGCCCCTCGAGCCTGCTCCGCCATTCAATAAGATCATGGCTGATCTGATCCTAACCGCCAATCTACTATCTATCACAGAACCATCTCCTGCATCTAACAGAATTGCACACACGAAATAGGAGCAGAATCAGGCTACACGGTCCCTGGGCCCGCTCCACTACCCACAGGGCCATGACCGATCCGAACCTAGACTCATGTCCAAATTACTGCCCGCTCCCCGTAACCCTTAATGCCCTTTACTTCTAGGAAACTGTCTATTTCTGTTTTAAATTTAATTAATGTTGTACCCATTCTGTCCTCTCTTGCTCTCAGTAGAGAGGGACTGGTATAGTTTGCCATCTAAAGAGAACAGGAGCATTTTTGCTCCACTACCCACAGGGCCATGACCGATCCGAACCAAGACTCATGTCCAAATTACTGCCCGCTCCCCGTAACCCTTAATGCCCTTTACTTCTAGGAAACTGTCTATTTCTGTTTTAAATTTAATTAATGTTGTACCCATTCTGTCCTCTCTTGCTCTCAGTAGAGAGGGACTGGTATAGTTTGCCATCTAAAGAGAACAGGAGCATTTTTGCCATCTCGGCATCATCACAGTCGTTGATGCCTGCTTACTGTTCCACCTCTATGAAGTGGACGGTGGGGTCTTCCTTTTGGGTAAGTTTACTCAGGTGGCTTACCATAGCCCTAAGCTGTGGTGTACCGTGGGGAGCCAAGAATTGATTTTCAAGGGGTCCCTGACCTCCACCACCGGCGGGCGGGCCAAACTTTTGCTGTCATGCTGGGCACATTGGCCCTGGCTCCGACTTCACCTGCATCGGTTTGCCCCCCTCTCCCTGCTGCCAGTCCGAGTCAAAACTCGGTGCCACAGGTGCTGGTGTGCACTCCCTGTCAGCCTCACAGATTGTCTGCCCCTCCTTCTGCCCAAACAAGCTTCTCCTTGGCGCCACAGGTGGTGGTCGAATAGTCTCCCCTTGCTCTTCCAGGTCTACCTGGGCCGCACCCGGGTTATCAGTCACAGCATGCCTTTTGTCTTGGACAGAGCAAAGTTCAGACTCTCAATCTGCTTCTGACAGGGACCGTGGTCCCCTACCTCAAACTCCCTTGGACTGGCTGCTCTGTAAGCTGCCTGAACATCGTTTAACTTCTCTGTGAGTTCCCTTAATTGCTTGGCAAGGCGGGTGATCTCTTCCCGCAATGCTAGTTCACTACTTTTGGCCTCGGTGGCCTGAAACTGGAGGTATCCCTTACTGGCACGGTGTTCCTCCAGCATCTGTGACTGTTCCTGACCTTTTGTGTCTGGCTCTGCTAACAACCTCTCCCGTGCTATAGCTCTGGCACGGGACAGTTGGCTTTCTTCATTTAGCTCTTCTGTGAGAGCCTGAATGCGCTTCCCCATTAGCTGCATTTGTTTCTGGGAGCAGACCAACCATATGGCTTTCTCCACAGACTTATTGTATTCCTTGCTCTAAGTCCATGCAGCTGCAGCGTCCATAGGACCTTCAGCATGCAACAGCCTGAGGACCCATTTCTTGGTGGTATTGACCTTATTATATACATAGGATGACATCATCTCCTCCATTTTTGTTCTCTCCTCAAAACCAGCATTTACTGCTTCACAACCCTTTCGCCAAAGTCCTGCCGCGGTCGCCATTATGTAGCTATTGGTAGTGGGGTCAGCCTATGCCTTCTGACTCAGTGAGCGGTTCGACCCGCTCCCACGCCCCTGGTTCCTAGACATTGGATTATTTAGGGGTTGTGAACAAAATTGCAGTAGACAAAACGTTCTCATGAAAGAATTTTGACTTTATTGAAATAAAAAGGTAACAAAGTTAAAACACACTTAATACTTAAACACAGGTTGGGGAACACACGGTACAGGCGAGGGAGAAGGACAATATACCAAACACAAACCTTATCCCTCACAAAGATCCCACTATCTAGCTAGGTTTTTAGTTTCAGGAGATCAGGGATAATGCTCACCAACGAATCCTTGACAGATTTTAGAGTCTTTTTGATTAAAAGATTTCGTAAGGCCCTTGTTGCTGCGAGGTTTCTGATGGTCACTGAGGTAGTCGCTCTGGTTTCTTCTTGTGTGATAGTCTGTTTGTTGGCCTTCCTCCTCGTGGCTTGTGGTGTTTTTGCTGGAGCAGGGAGAGAGCTGTGCCAGCGTTGTCAGCGAGTCCAAAAGAGAGAGAGTCTTGGGAGAGGTTCCAATTATATTGTGTTTTTCGCTCCCAAAACCCCTTCCTAAAACGTTTTCCTTTAGTTTGCAAAGGAGACCTGTCAAGTCCATTGTCTAGTTTTCGCGGGCTTGCCAGTTCCGATGGCTTTAACTTAGTATTAAACATCTCCTGATCGTTTTCCGATTGAGGCAAAGCCTTATCTACGCGCCAAATCGCATCCCTATTGTCCTAGGTCTATTGGCGGACTTTTTAAATCTGTCCTGTGGATACCTGTTTGATTGGTTCTTGATGAAGTGCATCGGGTTGCTTAATTTTTTATTGATTTCAAAAAAAAGCTCTTGGATTTTTCATATTTCGATGTGTTGTGAGGACTTTGGGTTTTATCTTTTCCTCCTTGATCGGAAGGCAGTGTAAACACACTGCCAGACAGCTTAATCCACTGCCTGGCCACGCCCCTCTGCAGCCTGTGTGCCTGTGAAAGGTGCCTTTGCCAACAGTAAGATTCGAAAAGTCATTTTCCTCAGGGTTTTCTTCTTGTGATCTTTAGTAATGTCCAAAACTGAGGGTTTTACCTCAAATCACTTCTCTTAGGGTTCTGTTCGAGTTTCTGGGTGATTTTGCGAAGACTACAGGGCATCTTATCTACAAGGACAGGTTGGAGAAGTTGGATTTGGTTTCATCAGAGCAAAGGAGGTTGAGGGGTGATTTTATAGAGGTTTACAAGTTTATGACGACTTTGGATAGGCTAGACGGGAAAAGGCTGTTCCCACTAGTCGATGGGACAAGGACTAGGGAGCACAGATTTTAGGTTTTGGGCAAGAGATACAGGGAGGATGTGAGGAAAAACTTTTTTGCGCATCGTGTGGTGAGGACCCGGAACTCGCTGCCGACGGAAGTGGTGGAATCTGAGATGCAAAATGTTTTCATGTGTAGACTGGATAGGCATTTGAGGGAAATAAACTTGCACTGCTACAGGGATAGAGCGGAGAATGGGACTGACTGGATTGCTCTACAGAGAGCCGGCACGGACTCGATGGGCAGAATGGACTCATTCTGTGCCGTTATGACTCTATGACTTATGACTCTGTGCTGTTGCTTGGAATTAGCCAGTCACATAAAATACCAGCCCGTGGTCACCTTGACTGCCACCGTCAGAGCCGTCCCTGTCCATGAATTGGTTCAAGGTTCGGCTCTTATAGATTGTAAAGATTTCAGATGACCTCACTGCAAATTATAATCCCTGCACAGAGGTGCAGAGTTCAGCCTGTGCGGTCGTTTCACTCCCAGGATTGCATAGCAGCACTGATCTCTCTATTCCATCTCAAGTTATTGCAGACAGCAATGACTGTCCAGTGGACTAGCCATCCATTCTGTGTAGGATTTGCAGAATTGAAGTTTCTTTGGCGAACGCTGCGGTTCGGAGATGGGGTACAACTTGTATGAGAAGCTCCTGTACTGAACTAACAATAAAGTGTTAATAAACTGAAAAATCATTGACTCAGCATCTAATGATTGAACATAAATTTCAAGCAACTCCCTCCCGCCATTATTCACTTTGGATCTGCTATCCTGCACGGAACTGCGTGACAGCAACATTGCTGCTGGGGAAAGTTGGTGAAATCAGCCAAGGGTCCTATTCTTGATCACACACTGGTGACCCATGCTAGAAAGTTCGTGTATGCATGTGAGGGAGTGTGTGAGAGTGTCGGTGAGAGTGATAAAGTGTGTGCCCGTGTGTATATGTTTGGATAGTGCTGAAAGAACACTCCCGCCAGTGGAGGCACTGCAGTGTTAGCTGCCGCTCAGTGTTACTGTTCTCCCATTTTCAAATTTATTTCACATTGGACAAGGTCAAGACACTGAACAGCAAAATCCAGTCCTGTGATCTCAGTGACAAGAAAAAGTCCAGGCCTGTTATCTCTGTCACCAGAAACAGACGAGTCCTGTGATCGAAGACACGGGAATAAATGGCAAGATACTGCAGAAGTGCAGAGGAACAGTAGGACCTTGGACAGCATGTCCACAGATCACTAAACGTAGCAGGACAGGTAGATAAACTGGTTAAGAAGTCATATGGGATATTTTCCTTTATTATTCGAGGTATAGAATATAAGAGCAAGGAGGTTATGCTTGAACTGTATAAACTACTATTTAGGCCACGGTAAGAGTGCGGCGTACAGGTCTGGTCACCACATTACAGGAAGGATGTAATTGCACTAGAGCGGGTACAGAGGAGATTTCGAAGATGTTGCAAGGACTGGAAACTTTTAGCTGTGCTGAAAGATTGGATAGAGTGCGGATATTTTCTTTGGAACAGAGTAGGCTGAGGGGAGACTTAATTGAAGTGTATAAACATATGAGGGGCCTAGATAGAGTGAATAGGAAGGAACTATTTCCCTTAGCAGAGAGGTCAATGACCAGGTGACATAGTTTTAAAGTGATTGGTAGAAGGATTAGAGCGGAGTTGAGGAGAACATTTTTCACCCAGAGAGTGATGGGAGTCTGGAACTCATTGCCTGAAAGGGTGGTTGGGGCAGAAGGCCTCAGCACATTTAAAACATACTTGGATATGCATTTGAAGTGCTGAAATCTACAAGGCTACGGACCAAGAGCTGGAAAGTGGGATTAGGCTGGATAGCTCTTTTTCGGTCGGATGAAAAATACAACTAGATTAGGTGATGTAAACCATTTGAAAATGTAAATCTATGGAGCAGGCTTCTTAGGGAGACGATGGAAGCAGAGAGCATTGACTTTCAGAATATAACATTTCAGGATACAGTACATGAGTAATTCGTAACAAGTCATGTGGTAAAAGTAGCATGCTTGGGAGGATCAGGTGACTTTGGACCTATGCTTCCCAATGCTCTGCATCACTGGAGTTCCCTTCGCCTCATGCCTGGGTCTTTTGTTGACTATTGATAGCGATTGATTGTGATGATTAGATACAGATTCAATTCGCATTAAACCATGCGTGAATTAGATGAACTGTATTGTTGTTTACATCTAGCAATTCCTATTATGCAGATTACAAATATTGAATAGCCATGCTTGGTTTGTGCCATTGTACATATGCGCTCAATACTTTTGAACAAATGACCAAATCCATCTGTGAGCACAGACAATGGGGGTTAACTGCTTACGATCCCATTCTAAGGGCACCATTGATCCACCCGAACCTCTTACTCAGAGACCTCTTTTATTACATCCCCATTTCGGGACAGTAAGCTCAGTTGAATCACTCCAACAGCTAACTCACACACTCTGCAATTCAAATCAGCAAACGTCCTGCCTTTTCCATCTCCCATTGGCTCACGTGTAGGTGAAATTCCACTTCCCGATTGGTTACTTTGGCAAATATTCTAAAATTAGTTTCTGCTTTAAACCATGTTTCAATGAATCCCGTTGCATCGCTCATTTACCGATCCATTACTGATTGCTCTGATTACAAACGTTATTACCATGACGCCCTGTCACATATAATATATTCAGGTTACATCACTGGATGAAAAGTCAAACAGCAAAGTTCTTTGCGCATTTCATGTTATTCTGAAGAATGATAATGTCCCCGTTATACAACCTACTACGTCATTTCATTGGAAACACATCAAACTACTGCATACATTAATTGTCGGGAGATTAATTTCCCTATTTTCCTCTTGCTCACAGTTCACGTGACGACGATGTGATCCTGTCTCTCTCTAACTGTGTCACTCGCTTCCTGGGGGCCATGGCAGCAGCAGATCTACTGATCGTGATCTTCGATCTGATACTGAGGCAGATTCCTATTGTTTATCGGGATCAATTTATGTTTCTGTTGAAACTTAGAGTGTGTAATATCCACGCAGTCCAGTTTTATGCCGCCACAGACGCTTTTATCTGGTTCACCGTCACTTACACCTTTGATCGTAGGTTTTGCACAATTGGAGTTTATTTGGCGCACACTGCGGCTCGGAGTTTGGGTACAACTTGTGTGTGAAGTTCCTGTACTGGAATAGAAATAAAGTGTTAATAAACTGAAAAATCATTGACTCAACATGTAATGATTGAATATAAAGTTCAAGTAACTCCCTCCCACCAAACTTCACTT
Organism: Squalus acanthias; assembly: GCA_030390025.1. Lineage (NCBI taxonomy): Eukaryota > Metazoa > Chordata > Chondrichthyes > Squaliformes > Squalidae > Squalus > Squalus acanthias. The sequence continues at coordinate 8,570,127 of JASTWF010000029.1, read as the reverse complement.
TGCATCTGCTATCCAGCACGGGCCTGGGTGACAGCAACATTGCTAATGGGGAAAGGTGGGGAATCAGCTAAGGGTTATATTTTTGATCACACAATGATGACCCATGATAGAAAGAGCGTGTGTGTCTGTGAGAGACTGTGTGAGAGTGTGCGTGAGACAGAGAATGGTGCACAAGTGTGTATATTTTTGGATAGTGCTGAAATTACACTCTACCGCCAGTGGAGTCACTGCAGTGTTAGCTGCCGCTCAGTGTTACTGCCCTCCCATCTTTAATTTTTTTCACATTGAACAAGGTCAACACACTGAGCAGAAAAAGTACAGTCCTGTACACTCAGTGATCAGAAGCAGCCCAGTCCTGTGATCTCAGTGACCAGAAACAGACCAGACCAGCCATCTGAGTAACTAGATACAGCCCAGTCCTGTAAACTCAGTGAAGAGAAACAGCCCAGCCATGCGAGCTCAGTGAGGAGAAGCAGACCAGTTCTGTGATCTTAGTAACCAGAAACAGCGCAGTCCTGTTATCTCAGTAACAGAAACAGCCCTGTCCTGGGATCTCAGTGACCAGTAACAGCCCAGTCCTGGGATTTCAGTGACCAGGAACAGCCCAGTCCTGGGATTTCAGTGAAGAGAAACAGCCCAGGGCTGGGATCTCAGTGATCAGAATCAGCCCAGTCCTGGGATTTCAGTGACCAGAAACAGCCCAGTCCTGTGATCTCAGTGAATAGGAACAGCCCATTACTATGATAACAGTTACAAGAAACTATCCCGTTCTGGGATCTCAGTGACCAGATTCAACCCAGTCCTGTGATCTCAGTGACCAGAAACAGCCCAGACCTGTTATATCAGTGAATAGGAACAGCCCATTCCTATAATCCCAGTAACCAGAAACTATTCCGTCCTGGGATCTCAGGGACCAGATACAACCCAGTCCTGTGATCAAAGTGAATAGGAACAGCCCATTCCTATGATCCCAGTGATCAGAAACTATCCCGTCCCGGGATCTCAGTGACCAGAAACAGCCCAGTCCTGTGATCTCAGCGACCATAAACAGCCCAGTCCTGGGATCTCAGTGACCAGAAACAGCCCAGTCCTGTGATCTCAGTGACCAGAAACAGACTTGACCTGTGATCTCAGTGACCAGAAACAGCCCAGTCCTGTGATGTCAGCGACCAGTAACAGCCCAGTCTTGTGATCTCAGCGACCAGTAACAGCCCAGTCCAGTGATCTCAGTGACCAGAAACAGCCCAGTCAAGTGATCTCAGTGACCAGAAACAGTCAATTCCTGGGATCTGAGTGACCAGGCGCTCCAATTGCTGACAGCCAAGTTATGCTCTTCGATGTGCCTTTCCTTCGAAGGCTAACGTTACACAGAGCCTCATCCCTGCAGAAGGACCGGCTCCACTTGAAGATGCCGCGTGCGATGGAGTAGATCAGCGGGTCAAGGCAGCTGTTGAGGCTGGTCACTGCCGGGGTGATCCGTCGGCCCGAGAAGGTGAACTGGTTGAGCCGGCAGCTGGGCAGCACCGGGATATGCCTGCGTTTGTCGATGTGTTTTAATTGGTAATAGGGGACGAAGCAAAGGCGGAAGACTACCAGCACCAGGAACACCGTGCAAAGGGGTAATTCTTCATCGTGTGCACCGTGCATTTTCCGGCGCTGGGTTTAAGCTCCTTTCTTTCTGTCTTTCTTTTTTATTGCTTATTTATTTATTTCTATCTTTTCACTGCACAACATAAATTTACTGACAGGTATCAAAATTTTGAATAGATGTGTCCGCTGGTCAATTACTTCATTAAACTGTGAGACAGAATACATTCTCAGACGAGGGGTGATCAATTCCTAAAACAAAAGCAAAACACAATTGATGCTGCAAATCTTAAATAGAGCCATAATATACTGGAAACACTCAGCATTTCAGGAGAAACTGTGGAAAGTGCACGGCTGGGGTTGGAGGGCGTGGTAGATACAGGGAATCATTTTATTTTTCATATCATAAGTGCGAAGAAAGCTGTATACTGCAGGAAGATATCAATGGACTGGTCAGGTGAGCAGAAATAAGTGGGAAATGTAATTCAATCCGGGGAGGTGTGAGGTAATGCATTTGGGGAGGGCTAGCAAGGCAAGGGAATACATAATCAATGGTAGGATATTGAATAGTGTAGTGGGCCAGAAGGACCTTGGAGTGCATGTCCACAGATCCCTGAAGGAAACAGGACAGGAAGATAATGTGGATAAGAAGGCATACGGGATATTTTCCATTATTATTCGAGGTATAGAATATAAAAGCAAGGAGATTATGCTTGAAATATATAAAATTCTAGTTAGGCCACAGCTAGAGTACGGTGCTCAGTTCTGTCCACTACATTACAGGAAGGATGTGATTTCACTAGCGCGGGTACAGAGGAGATTTACGAGAATGTTGCAAGGACTGGAAACTTTCAGCTGTGAAGAAAGACTGGAAGTCTGGGGATTTTTTCTTTGGAACAGAGGAGGCTGAGAAGAGACTTAATTGAAATGTATTAACATCTGAGTGGCCTAGATAGAGTGAATAGGAAAGACCTATTTCCCTTAGCAGAGAGGTCAATGACCAGGTGGCATAGTTTTAAAGTTATTGGTAGAAGGATTAGAGCGGAGTTGATGAGAACATTTTTCACCCAGAGAATGATGGGGATCTGGAACTCATGGCTTGGAAGTCTGGAAGAGACAGAAACACTCCACATTTAAAATGTACTTGGATATCAATTTGAAAAGCTGTAATCTACAACGATACGGACCAAGAGCTGGATAGTGGGGTTAGGCTGGATAGCTATTTTTCGGTCGGCACAGACACGACGGGACGAATGTGACGTAAAGTTATTTGATTCAATGATTCCCAGTATACCTTTTAAGTTAATTATGAAAAGGGATCTGTGGAAATTCTTGTTAGGATTGTTAGTCTTGTATGTGTGTATGAAGGTGCAGCATTTATCCTCGTCTTCGGGGCTTTATCTGATTAGAAATTTTTCTGCTTTTGTTCAAAATCTTGGAGTGAAACTTGTTGAATTCATCTGTTTGTTCAATGACTGTAATTAAAGCCACACAACAGGGGACCCGATTTTCTGACCGGATGCATTCGCTCTCCTATAAATAAAGGGAATCTTCTCAGTACATCAATCGGAGAATTGCTCCCAGCATCAACACCAACTATCGAATCAACGATTCTGACCGAAAGGGATAAAATGTCTCTTGGATTTCTACTCAACCTCAAGATTCTATGGGCGATGAATGATGCACAAAATATCTACTACCCCATCCTGATTGCGGTCGGTGTCCCGGTCAAGATAGTACCTGCAGCTGATACTTCAGTAACCGGAGATTAACAGAATATGGCATCTTAGTCCGCGTGTCCAGCTCTTTATTTTATTACTTTCCTTACATTACAGCAATGAATACACCTCAAAAATACTTCGATGTCTGAAAAGCTCTTCGGGGCGTCCTGGGGCCGTGAAAGGAACTACACTTATGCAATGATTTCCTCTTTTCTTTATTACCTTCTTCCTTTCTTTCATTTTTTCCTTCGATCTTGGTGTGTTTCTTTCTTCATTTTTTCCTGTCTGTCTTCTGTTCTGGATTGGTTAATTTGCCATGTATTATAAAATCAGTTTCTGCTTTAAATTATGTGACATTGGATCGCGTTGCATCGCTCATTTACCGATCCATTACTGATTGCTCTGATTACAAACAATATCTCCATGACGTCCTGTCACAGATAAAATATTCAGGTTCCATCACTGGATGAAAAGTCAAACAGCAAAATTCCTGGCGCATTTCATGTTATTGTGAAGAACGATAATGTATCTGTTATATAACCTACTCCGTTATTTGATTGGAAACGCATCAAACTATTGTATGCGTTCATTGTTGGGAGAATCATTTCCCTATGTTCCTCATGCTTACAGTTAACCTAGTGACGATTACGAACCTGTCTCGGGGAAAATGTGGTGAAAAATATTAAACAGGCAAAGTTCAAGGCACTTCACCTAAATGCACGTAGTATTCGCAACAAGGTGGATGAATTAGTGACACTAATAGATGTATATGGGTATGATGTAATTGCCATTACAGAGAAATGTTTGCAGGCCAACCAAAGCTGGGAACTGAATTTTCCAGGGTACTCAACATTGAGGAAGGACAGACAAAAAGGAAACGGAGGTGGTATAGCGCTTTTAATAAGGGATGAGATTGTTATGGTAGAGATAAAAAATCTTGGCTTGGCAGATCGTGATGTAGAACTGGAATTAGTTTGGGTGGAGCTAAGAAACAGAAAAGGGCAGAAAACATTGGTGGGAGTTGTGTATAGGCCACCAAACAGTACTGGTAATGTAGTGCACAGTATCAATCAAGAGATCAGAAGTGCATGAAACAAGGGCAATATGGAAATCATGGGGGACTTTAATCTACATATTGGCTGGGCAAATCAAATTACCACTAATGGTGTGGAGGACGAATTCTTGGAATTGAAGCGAGATGTTTTCCTGGATCAGTATGTGGAGGAACCAACCAGGGAACAGGCTATTCTGGATCTGGTACTGTGCAATAAATAAGGGCTGATCAATAATCTTCTGGTGAAGGGGCCTTTAGGGACAAGTGACCATAATATCATTGAATTTTATATTGGGCCAGAAATTCGGCTCCCTGGCTTCCCGCGGGTGCAAGGATCGCGCGCGCACCTACCTACCGCCCCTGCCGTTGACCTCTGGGCCCGCGGGGAATTCTGCTCCTGGGCCTCCTCCAACTGCCGGCGCGCAGGGCTTGCGTATCCCAGGGGCGTAGTTCGTGCGACGCATCCCCTGGGATCACGTGGGCCATGGAGAGCCAATGGAAGCAGAGCATCTTTCATTCATAGATTTGACAAATCTATGAATACAGATCGGCCCCAAAACATCACGAAAACTACAAATATTTTTTTTAAATAACATTTTTCAAATAACTATAAATCACATTAATTAACTATTTTAAACAAAAATTTAAGTTTTTGAAAAAATTAATTAGACTTTTTAACGGGGCTAAAATTATACTTACCTTTCTTTAAAGTAATTAAAAAAGATAAATCTGTGAAAACAATGTTTAAATTTTTATAAAATCAACACTTACCGTGTTAAAAGAAGGCATTGCGCCTCCTTTTTCAATGTGCATCTTCTCCGTGCTTACCTTCACGGAGGAACCTGCAAAAAAATCCGAAGTGCGAGGCGAATGCGCTGGCCCTCCAGCGTGCGCGTTCGACCTCTGAGCCCCTTCGTTCAGGGGAACGGAAGTGCCGGTTTCTCGCGCATATGCTGTGCATGCAAGAAACTGGCACTTTCGTTCCGTCCACGCATGAGTACATACTCACCCGTGGCGAGCCTAATTTCTGCCCCATTAATTTTGAGAGTGATGTCGTCCAATCTGAAACTAAGGTCTTCAATTCAAACAAAGGAAACTACAAGGGTGTGAGGGATAAGTTGGCCATGGCAGTTTGGGAGACTACACTAAATGGTATGAAGGTCGACAACAATGGCTAACATTCAAGGAAATAATGCATAATTTGCAACAAACATATATTCCCCATGGGCATAAAAATCCAATAGGAAATTCGATCCAACCATGGCTAACAAAATAAATTAAAGCGAGTATTAAGTCAAAGGAGGAAGCTTATATATTTGCCAGAAAAAGCGATCAGCCTGAGGATTGTGATAGTTTTTAGAAATCAGCAAACGGGAACCAAGAAATTGATAAAGAAAGGGAAAATGGAATATGAGCACAAACTTGTGAAAAATCTAAAAACGGATTATAAAAGCTTCTATAGTTATGTGAAAAGGAAAAGACTGGTGAAGGTAAATGTAGGTCCTTTACATACAGAGACGGGAGAATTTATAATGGGGAATGAGGAGATGGTCAGAAATTAAATAAATACTTTGTTTCTGTCTTCACGGAGGAAGATACAAAAACCTCCCAGAAATACGATAAAACCAAGAGTGTGGAGAGAATGAGGAACTTAAAGAAATTATTATTAGTAAAAAAACAGTACCAGCAAGATTAATAGGTCTAAAAGTCGATAAATCTCAAGGACCGCATGACCTACATTCTAGGGATTTCAAAGAGGTGGCCATTGGGATAGTGGACGCATTGGTTGCCATCCTCCAAAATTCTATAGTTTCTGGAACGGTTCCTGCAGATTGGAGGATAGCAATTATAACCCTGCTATTTAAGAAAGGAGGAAGAGCGAAAACGTGGAACTACAGACCTGTTAGTCTCACATCAGTAGTTGGGAAAATGCTGCAATCTATTATAAAGGATGCAATAACTGGGCACTTAGAAACTAATAGTAAGATTGGGCAGACTCAACATGGATTTATGAAAGGGAAGCCTTGTTGAACAAACCTATTGAAGTTCATTGAGAATGTAACTAGTGGAGTAGACAAAGGGGAACCGGTAGATGTGGTGTATTTGGATTTTCAAAAGGCCTTCGATAAGGTCCCACACAAGAGGTTGGTGAACAAAATTAGGGCACATGGAATTCGGGATAATATACTAGCATGGATTGAGAATTGGTTAACAGACAGAAAGCAAAGAGTTGGGATTAACGGGTCTTTTTCAGAATGGCAGGCTGTGACTAGTGGGCTACCGCAAATATCGGTACTTGGACCCCAGCTATTCACAATCTATATCAATGATTTGGATGAGGGGACTAAATGTAACATTTCCAAATTTGCTGATGATACAAATCTAGGTGGCAGTGTCAGTTGCGAAGAGCATGTAAAGAGGTTTCAAGGGGATCTCGACAGGCTCAGTAAGTGGGCGAGAATATGGCAGATGGATTATAATGTGGATAAAAGTGAAGTTATCCACTTTGGTAGAAAAAAAAAACAGAAAAGCAGAGTATATCCTAAATGGTGAACGATTGAGGAATGCAGATGCTCAAAGGGAACTGGGTGTCCTTGTACATGAGTCACTGAAAGTGAATGTGCAGGTGCAGCAAGCCATTAGGAAGGCAAATTGTATGCTGACCTTCATTACAAGAGGATTTGAGTACAGGAGTAAATAAGTTTTACTCCAATTATATAGGGCCTTGTTGAGAGCACACCTGGAGTATTGTGTACAATTTCGGTCTCCTTACCTACGGAAGGATATAATTGCCATAGAGGATGTGCAACGAAGGTGGACGAGATTGATTCCTGGGATGGCGGGACTTTCGTATAAGAAGAGATTGAGTAAACTAGGCCTGTATTCTCTTGAATTCAGAAGAATAAGATCGGGTCTCATTGAAGCATACAAAATTATTACAGGGCTGGATAGGGTGAATGCTGGGAGAATGCTTCCCTTGGCCTGGGAGTCTAGAACCAGGGGTCTCAGCCTTATGATAAAGGGTAGGCCATTCAGGACTGAGATGAGAAGAGATTTCTTCACACAGAGGGTGGTGAATCGTTGGAATTCTCTACCTCAGAGGGCTGTGGAGGCTCAGTTATTGGGTATATTCAAAACAGATGTCCATATATTTCTGACTAGTAAGGGCATCAAGGGATATGGCGATAAGACCGATGAATGGAATTGAGGTAGAAGGCAACACGGTGGCATAGTGGTTAGCACTGGTGCCTCACAGCGCCAGGGACCCGGGTTCGAATCTGACCTCGGGTGACTGTCTGTGTGGAGTTTGCACATTCTCCCCGTGTCTGCGTGGGTTTCCTCCGGGTGCTCCGGTTTCCTCCCACAGTCCAAAAATGTGCAGGTTAGGTTGATTTAGCTATGATAAATTGACCCTTAGTGTTAGGGGGGGATTAAATATGTGGGGTTATGGGGATAGGATAGGATATGTTAGGGGGAATTAAATACGTGGGGTTACGGGGGTAGGGTGGGATATGTGTACTGTGGGGATTAAAGCAGGGACAGGGTACTGGACTTGGATGATCAGCCATGATCGTATTGAATGGTGGAGCAGGCTCGAATGGCCTACTCCTGCTCCTAGATTCTATGTTTCTATGACCTCAATGAATGGCGGAGCAGGCTTGAATGGCCGAATGGCCTACTCCTGCTCCATGTTCTTATGACCCAGAGATGGAGAGCCGAACCAAATCCATGATTGTATTGTTTCTTATATCGAGTAATTTCATACTGCTATGGATGGTGTTCAGGGTTTGTTCTATATTGAGATGTTTCGATTACTTTGGATATCCTGTTTCTCTGCCCACATTTGTAACGGAAATCGGCTTCATGCTCCAGCTCCTGAGTTGCTGCACGAAAACTTTTTTTTTGCAGCTACCCAAAAGAATTTCAGACAGGAGTTGAGGAACGGAGTGAAATATCCACTCGAAAAGATGGACAAATTAATTCGGTGAGAATTCTAACATTATCATGTATTTTTGTCATCTATCCTGTAGAATTCTCTTTCAGGTTTCTAAAATTCTTTATATTTTTCTGAAACATTTCACAAACTGGTCGAACCTTAACAGTAAGCTAATATTATTGTTCGGGCCTTGCAGCCATTTTCCCAAGAGTAGGACCGAGACATGAAATATCTACAGCTGCGGTTTCAGCAGAAACTGGCCCAAGAGTGGTTTGCTGCTTTAGATAGTCACGTACTGAGCTCGCATTCCAGGGGTATATTGGGAATGAGTGCTCGTTGTGGGTATTTCAACAGACTATACCATTAGTTCGCAATGTCCCGTCAATCATTGAGTGTTTAGTACCTCAGTGTTGACAACTTTTCCGATCTCTGCTGATCTTTAAAGGAAAATTAAAAAAAAATCATATCAGACGCAAGAAATACATCAAGGCAGCAGGAAGGCTCTGAAGGATATTAATCTCTGCAACGCCATTGAGGCAGATAGAGAAAATAACACGTGATTATTTGGACTGGAGTTGAAGGTACAATTAGTACGGTCCAAAAGTATCTACTTATTAGTTTTGATCTCCTGGCACTTAGGTCCCTCCGGCCCATCGTGTTACAGTAGCAGAGGAGAGATTTATAGTAATGCTTTAGTGTTAATTGTTCATAGGAGGGAATGTGGGCTATTTGGCGAGAGTTGATTGGGTAAATTGATCAACAAGACATCTTTAAATCTGAAGGACAAAGCACAGAATTCTTGTTTTAGTGAAAAAGATATGCATCTGCTTGAAAAGTCGAGTAGGGGACCCGGAAGCTTCTGCCTGGTGTCCTGGTGTAACTGGTAAATTTACTCAGCTCACTGTTGCTAACACATTCCAATATTTTGCTCGTGGTGAAACGGGACCGCGCGGATTACTGAACTGTTGTTTAGAATGTCATCATGTGCACGCCGACTTGCCGACTGGTTTGATATTGGGACATTGTTTCAGGATGGGCTGTTCATTATTCGTGCAAGAATAAACCTGCACAGCTGATAATACAAAACCTCATGCTGATTGGAACACCAGAGCTCCCCGCTCCAGACCACCATAAACTCCCTTTAACTGCAGCGGGCTCCGATCTTCTATCTACCACACACCCAGCATTTCCCAACTTTCTAACTCACAGATTGCAAAGCTCCAGAGTTCTCGTTCCTTTGTTTGATGCTCGAGTGCTCACATGTTCCATTGTCCTTCTCTTCAGTGAGGACGCGGTCTTCCTCCCTGATAGTGACTACCCGGGGGTGTTATCATTAAACCGTGCTTTTCCCACTCAAACCTTAATATGAGAATCAAATTTGGAAATATTCAGTTCTTCTGAAGTTGAATTTGGGCCAGGTGGGAAAAGGGCCCAGAGGTGAGATAACTAACCTTCCTTGTCTAAATTGTGATATCCACAAACCGGCCATTCGGGATTGAATAAGCTTTTTTTACCACCTGCATTTCTGGACATTTCATACCAAAGTATGCAAAGTGTTATTGCAAAATTATACATGTAAAAATAATTCCCCTACTAGAGGGGATACAGATGGCGATAACAACATAGCACTCTGCCCAAGATACATCGAGGCATCGTTGCCTGGACAAAAAAAGTTATTTAGTGTCTCCAAAATGGAACTGTGCCCTCTCAGCTGAGAGATACACTGAATAGCTTGAGCTGTTACTTGTCAGATATCTAATGCTGCTGCTTGGAATTACCCAGTCACATAAAATATCCAGCCCGTGGTCACCTTAACTGTAAGAGTCAGAGTCCTCCCTGTCCATGAAATGGTTCAAGGTCGGGCTCTTATAGATTCTAAAGATTTCAGATGACCTCACTGTAAATGATAATCTAGGTACAGAGGTGGAATGTTCATCCTGTGTGGTGGTTTCACTCCCAGGTTTGCATACCAGCACTGATCTCTTCATTCCTTCTCCAGTAGGTGCAGACAGTAATGAATGGCCAGTGGATTAGCCATTGGCTCTATGTAGGTTTTGAACAATTGGAATTTCTTTGGCGAGCCCTGCGGCTCGGAAAGTGGGTGCAACTTGTGTACGAAGCTCCTTTACTGAAATTAAAACAACGTGTAAATAAACTGAAAATTCAATTACTCAACATGTAATGATTGAATATAATTGTCAAGTAACCCCCCTGCCGTCACACTTCACTTGGGATCTGATATCCAGCGCGTGCCCCATATATTGCCTAGGTGACAGCAGCATTGCTCATGTGCCGAATACATAATGAGCCCAGAAAATTTTGAAGATTATTTATTGAAGTCTGTGTTTATCGTCGCCAGTTTTCCTGCAAATTGCGCCGTGGACACACCATGTATTAAGGCGCTGTTGATGCATTGCAGGCCCAAGAAATAGCACTTCCATATAAAGGATAGCCAATGATCATCAGTGCTGCATCCACCGACCATTGGTCACAGCACAACAGATGAAAATGGCGAATCATATCGGAAAACACGATAGAAACTCTCGTAGAAAGTTGAAAGGTTGGTCAGGATTGAGCAGAGCTTCCTGGGCGTACGTTAACTCGGGGCAGTTCAAACAGCCCCAAAACGCAATGCTCCTTGAAAGGATTTGAAAACGAGACTTGGAAGTAAACGCGCTCAATCCTGCCCACTAGACCAGCAAAGAAGTGTCCTGCCAACAGGCAGACTAACGCAGACGTTCCTACTTGCTCCTTTGAAATTCAGACCACTTTCACACCAGGGAAATAGTTCGAACAAAATGGCATTTTGGGTGAGAACTCAAAAGACATGTTCGTGCAACCACAGCGCCAAGTGCGGGTAGGCATCCACTTGAAATGTACAGTGAGGTGAAATATTACCACAAGCTGCTGATGTACATGTTTCCATTTCTAAAATTGCACACACCGAACAATGCAGCTCCTGGGAAAACTGCAAATCACCGCAGGGCTGTCCTGCATCATTTGAAACAACAGTCATATGCAACATTCTGCCACTTTCAAATGGCATCCCCTTCCACTCCTATCACGTCTTTTCCTCCAGCTTCCTCTGTTCCTCCAACTACCAGCTGAATTAGGTGCTTGATGCAAACGGAGCGAATTCAAGTCAGTCCTTACCTGAATAGCAGGTTACATGGAAATTTAGATGCAGAGCATTCAGAAGCGATGCCTTTTGCGACGACCATGATAAATAGATACACATCTCTGCTCTGCGTGTCTCTTTCAGACAATGAATATCTTGATGTTCTGGAGAAGTAATCACTGCCCACGGCACTTTATCCCCAGGCACACTCTGATGCCATTCTTGCACACTTTGCTAAGTTTTAAATTTATCATTTTCCACGCTGGTAATCCATTGACTGATAGCCGTGCTGTGACAACCTAAGGATGGTAGGGAGATGTAGTGCAAGAAGATACATGGAAGTCTGATGATAATCGTGACTGTTCTGACAATGTGAGCGGCAGTTAAATGTTGGCGGTATTTTAAGTGTCAATCAGCAAGTCTCGTTCAAAAAGTTGACAGAAACTGCTCGTAATTTCATGCTGACTTTGCTCAACGTCATGACTTTAAATCCGCAGCCATTTTACAGAGGACAAGGCAACGTATTTTGTATTGCTGTAAAGAATGATGCACTGCTGACTGTTGAGGTAACAGCAGCGGTGTGGAAAGCGCTGAGTTCGATAAATTGCGAGCATTGCTTCGTGCAGGTACTTAATTTGGTTGCAGTTCAAACAGCCCCAAATATCTTATGAAGATTACAAATATTGGATAAATAGGTTTGTGTTGTACCATCGTGCAGAAGCGCTCAGTGGCTTGAACAAGTGATCGTAATTAATATATGAGCACAGAGAGTTAGCTCACTATTCCATGCAGAGGCCACCATGGAGTCTTTCATTCCTCTTACTCCCAGGCTTCTTTTATCACCTCCCCAAATTCTAAACGGGTCACGTGTACTCTACAAGATTCACCTGAACCCCACAAGATTCTGCCGATACCTACGAGATTCACTTGAATCCTACAAGATAAACATCAACGCTGCAAGATTCAAATATACCTTTGTAGACTTACTTAAACCAATAAGTCTACCTAAACCCTAATGGATCCATGCGAATATCTGTGAATTTGTGTACATGTATGTAAGCCTGCATGTATATGTATTTAAGTGAGTGCAGGTATGTTTGTGTATGAGTCCCAGTGTGTGTGTTTATGTGTGTGCGCATGTGTGTGACTGTGCAATTTTGTGTGTATTTGTTTATGTAAGCGCCTGTCTGTTTGTGAGTGTTTGCGTGTGTTTGAATGTGTTCCCGTGTTTTTGTCTGTATGCATCTGTACTTCAATGTTTATGTGTGTGCATGTAAGTTTTTGTGTGTGTACATCTTTATATGTGTGGGCATTTGTGCATGTGTGTTTTGTGAGTGTGTGTGTGTCGGTCTGTGTGCTCACAGGCATTAGATAAATTCGGATGTGAGCTGAGCAATTATGAACTCCACGCAAAAATGCTCTCTCAAAACTCTCTATCTTACCTGGGGAATTGTTGCTGAGGTCCGTGTCGAACTTTATGAGTGGAGGGTGGACTGATAGTAACGATGTTTAAACAAGATTGAAACTCCGTTAAATGAGCACCAGCTGGAAGCTCTTCGTTATTTTATTATACACATATATAATAAAAAAGAATTTCGTCCACAGGCCAATCAGAAGTTGAATGAGAAACCTACAGTTCCCAGCAGCACCATGACCCAGCAGCACAGTCAGTCTGTACAATGGGCTCATCGGTAACCTGCTCCAGCTCAGCTCTTCCGTTGGGCAAAGGTGGAAACACGACAAGAAGGTTCAATGCTACTCTGGTGGAGAAAGGTGGGGAAATAAGCCAAGGGTCCTCTACTTGATCACACTCTAGTGACCCATGCCAGGAAGAGCGTGTGTGTCTGTGAGAGTGTGTGTGAGTGTGTGAGAGAGAGAAAAAATGTGTGCACGTGTGTATATTTTCGGATAGCGCTGAAAGTTCACTCTCCCGCCAGTGGAGGCATTGCAGTGCCAGATGCCGTTCATTGTTACTGCCATCCCATCATTACATTACTTTCAACTTGGACAAGATGAAGACATTGATCCGAAACAGCCCAGTTCTGTGATCTCAGTGACCAGAAACAGCCCAGTCCTGTGACCTTAGTGACCAGAAACAGCCCAGTCCTGTGATTTGAGTGACCAGATACAGCCCAGTCCTGTGATCTCAGTGACCAGAAACAGCCCAGTCCTGTGACCATAGTGACCAGAAACAGTCCAGTCCTGTGACCATAGTGACCAGATACAGCCCAGTCATGTGATCTAACTGACCAGAAACAGCCCAGTCCTGTGATCTCAGTGACCAGAAACAGCCCAGTCCTGTGACCTTTACAGTAGAGGACACTAAGAATATCCCAACACTGGACAAACAGGGGGCTATAGGGGGAGAGGAGCTAAACACGATCAAAATCACTAAGGAAGTGGTACTCGGTAAAATAATGGGACTCAAGGCGGATAAATCACCTGGACCTGATGGCTTACATCCTAGAGTCTTGAAGGAAGAGGCGGTAGGGATTGTAGATGCATTGGTAATAATTTTTCAAAAATCCCTGGATTCCGCTAAGGTCCCGGCAGACTGGAAAACTGCTAATGTAACACCCTTATTTAAAAAGGGCAGTAGACAGAAGGCTGGTAACTATAGACCGGTTAGCCTAACATCTGTGGTAGGTAAAATTTTGGAGTCCATTATTAAGGAAACAGTAACAGGACATTTGGATAATCATAATTTAATAGGACAAAGTCAGCATGGTTTTACGAAGGGGAAGTCATGTTTGACAAATTTGCTGGAGTTCTTTGAGGAAGTAACATATAGAGTGGATAAAGGGGAACCAGTGGACGTAGTGTATTTAGACTTCCAAAAGGCATTTGACAAGGTGCCACACAAAAGATTATTGCTTAAGGTAAAAAATCACGGGATTGGGGGTAATATTCTGGCATGGATAGAGGATTGGCTATCTAACAGAAAGCAAAGAGTTGGGATAAATGGTTCATTCTCAGACTGGCAATCAGTAACTAGTGGTGTTCCACAGGGGTCAGTGCTTGGTCCCCAACTCTTCACAATCTATATTAACGATTTGGAGGAAGGGACCAAGTGTAACATATCAAAATTTGCAGATGATACAAAGATGGGAGGGAAAGTAGTGAGTGAGGAGGACATAAAAAACCTGCAAGGGGACATAGACAGGCTAAGTAAGTGGGCAGAGATTTGGCAGATGGAATACAACACTGGAAAGTGTGAGGTGATGCACTTTGGCAGGAAAAATCCTAGAGCAATTTATTATCTTAATGGCAAGAAACTGGAGAGTACTGAAGTGCAAAGGGATCTGGGGGACCTGGTGCACGAAACTCAAAAGGTTAGTATGCAGGTGCAGCAAGTGATTAAGAAGGCAAATGGAATGTTGGCTTTCATTGCTAGGGGGATAGAATATAAAAATAGGGAGGTATTGCTTCAGTTGTACAAGGTATTGGTGAGACCGCACCTGGAATACTGCATACAGTTTTGGTGTCCTTACTTAAGGAAAGACATCCTTGCTCTCGAGGCAGTGCAAAAAAGGTTCACTCGGTTAATCCCGGGGATGAGGGGGTGGTCATATGAGGAGAGGTTGGGTAGATTGGGACTCTACTCATTGGAGTTCAGAAGAATGAGAGGCGATCTTATTGAAACATATAAGATTGTGAAGGGGTTGGATCGGGTGGATGCGGGGAGGATGTTCCCGATGACGGGTGAGACGAGAACTAGGGGACATAGTCTTAGAATAAGGGGCTGCTCTTTCAAAACTGAGATGAGGAGGAACTACTTCACTCAGAGGGTGGTAGGTCCATGGAATATGCTGCCACAAAAAGCTGTAGAAGCTACAACATTAATTAAATTTAAAACAGAAATAGACAGTGTCCTAGAAGTAAAGGGCATTAAGGGTTACGGGGAGCGGGCAGGAATTTGGACATGAGTCTAGGTTCGGATCGGTCATGGCCCTGTGGGTAGTGGAGCGGGCCCAGGGACTGTGTAGCCTGATTCTGCTCCTATTTCGTGTGTGCAATTCTGTTAGATGCAGGAGATGGTTCTGTGATAGATAGTAGATTGGCGGTTAGGATCAGATCAGCCATGATCTTATTGAATGGCGGAGCAGGCTCGAGGGGCCGATTGGCCTACTCCTGCTCCTATTTCTTATGTTCTTATGTTCTTATGTTTTTAGTGACCAGATACAGCCCAGTCATGTGATCTAACTGACCAGAAACAGCCCAGTCCTGTGATCTCAGTGACCAGAAACAATCAATTCCTGGGAACTGAATGACCAGAAACAGCCCAGTCCTGTGACCTTAGTGATCAGAAACAGCCCAGTCCTGTGACCTTAGTGACCAGATACAGCCCAGTCCTGTGATCTCAGTGACCAGATACAGCCCAGTCCTTTGATCTCAGTGAACAGATACAGCCCAGTCCTGTGATCTCAGTGACCAGAAACAATCAATTCCTGGGAACTGAGTGACCGGATATGACCCCGTCTTGAGATCTCAGTGACCAATCTCTGAAATTACAGTCCAGTGACTCGAAACTGACAACCCCTGAGATCTCAGTGACCAGTCGCTCCAACTGCTGACAGCCAAGTCTTGTTCTTCGATGTGCCTTTCCTTCGAAGGCTGACATTACACAGAGCCTCCTCCCTACAGAGGGACATTCTGCACTTGAAGTTGTCGCGTGCGATGGACTGGATCAGCGGGTCAATGAAGCTGTTGAAGCTGGTCAGTGACGTGGTGATCAGTGGGGCCGAGTAGGTGAACTGATTGAGACGGCAGCTGGATAGTACCTGGATATGCCTGCGGGTGTGGACAAGTTGGAAGAGGTAATAGGAGACGAATCAAAGGGGGAAGTCCACCAGCACAAGGAGCATCGTGCAGAGGGCTTTCTTGTTCACGGTGGGCACCATGCATATTACAGTGTTGGGTATAAGCTCCTTTTTTATGAATTTCTTTTTTTATCGTTTATTTATTGATTTATTTCCATCTTTTTAAGAACATAAAAACATAAGAAATAGGAGCAGGAGTAGGCCATTCGGCCCTTCGAGCCTGCTCCGCCATTCATTGAGATCATGGCTGATTTTCTGCCTCAACTCCATTCACCGGCCCTATCGCCATATCCCTTGATGCCCTTACTAGTCGGAAATCTATCGACTTCTGTTTTGAATATCCTCAATGACTGAGCCTCTACAACCCTCTGGTGTAGAGAATTACAAAGATTCACCACCCTCTGTGTGAAGAAATGTCTTCTCATCTCAGTCCTGAATGGCCTTCCCTTTATCCTAAGGCTGTGGCCCCGGGTTGTACACTCCCCAGCCAAGGAAACATTCTCCCAGCATCCACCCTGTCAAGCCCTTTAATAATGTTGTATGCTTCACTGAGTTCCCCTCTCATTCTTCTGAATTCAAGGCAAGGGAATACATGATCAATGGCAGGTACTGAGATGTGTTGATGAACAGACAGACCTTTGGGTGCATGTCCACAGATCCCTGAAGGTAGCAGGACAGGCAGATAAGGATGTTAAGAAGGCATACGGGATATTTTCATTTCTAATTCGTGGTCTAGAATATAAGGGCAAGGAGGTTATGCTTGAACTATATAAAATACTAGTTAGGCCACAGCTAGAGTACTGCGTTCAGTTCTGGTCACCACATTACAGGAAGGATGTGATTGCACTAGAGCGGGTACAGAGGATATTTACGAGGATCTTGCAAGGAAGGGAAACTTTTAGCTGTGATGAAAGTTTGGTTAGTCTGAGGTTTTTTTCTTTGGAACATAGGAGGCTGAGGGGAGACATAATTGAAGTGTATAAACATATGTGTGGCCGAGATAGAGTGAATAGGAAATACCTATTTCCCTTGGCATCGTTCTAAAGTTATTGGTAGAAGGATTAGAGCGGAGTTGAGGAGAACATTTTTCACCCAGATAGTGATGGGGGTCTGGAACTCACTGCCTGAAAGAGTGGTAGAGGCAGAAACCCTCAGCACAATTAAAACGTACTTGGTTATTCATTCGAAAATCCGTAATCGACAAGTCTACAGATCAACGGCTGGAAAGTGGGATTAGACTGATCAGGTCTTTTCCGGTCGGCACAGACACGATGGGCCGATTGTGCCATAAATTTCTATGATTCTATGATTCCCAGTGTTTCTTTTAATTTTTTTATGAAAAGGTATCTGTGGAGATTCTTGTTAGGATTGTCAGACTTGTATGTGTGTTTGAAGGTGCAGCCTTTATCCTGGTCTTCGGGGCTTTAACTAATTGGAAATCCGCTGTTGTTGTTCAAAATCTTGGAGTGAAACTTGTTGACATCATCTGTTTGTTCAGCGTCTGTAATTAAAGCCAGTCAACAGGGGACCCGCTTTTCTGACCGAATGGATTCGCTCTCCTATAAATAAAGGGAATCTTCTCAATACATCAATCGGAGAATTGCTCCCAGCAGCAACACCAACTATCGAATCAACCATTCTAACCGAAAGGGATAAAATGTCTCTTGGATTTCTAATCAAGCTCAAGATTCTATGGGCGATTAATGATGTACAAAATATCTACTACCCCATCCTGGCTGCGGTCGGGGTCCCGGGTAAGTTACTACCTGCAGCTGGTACTTCAGAAACCCGAGATTAACAGAATGTGGCATCTTATTTCGTGTGTCCCACTCATTATTTTATTGCTGTCCTTACATTACAGCAATGAATACACTTCAAAAATTCTTCGATGTCTGAAAATCGCTTTGGGGCGTCCTGTGTTCGTGAAAGGAACTGCACTCATTCAATTATTTCCTCTTTCCATTCTTTCTTTCTTTCTTTCTATCCTTCTTTCTTTCTATCATTCTTTCTTTGATTTCTTGGTTCTTTCTTTTTTTCATTCTTTCTTTTTATCTTTCTGACTTTCTTTCTTCATTTCTTCCTGTTTATCTTCTGTTCTGTGCATTGCTCTTGTGTGTTTAATAGCGGTCCCTGCTACACTTATGAGAACTCCCATTCATAACGTTTTACCTCATTTTACTGGTTCTGAATTGTTAAATTCTAAGTTTGAACCATGGTTTATTATTATGCAGGTCATTTAAGGCTTTATTACAAATAAGGAATCCGCATTATCAATGATTACTCTGTTCTTTATGAACATTAATAGTCCCATTTCAGAAATCTTATTTCGATCTCAGTGTTCTGTCAGACTATGGAACCTGAAATGTTTCTTATTCTCTTAATCAAAAGTGGGCACTTTGCTATAATTTCGTGAATTTCTACAGTTGTTTGTTTAGTTGTACAAGTTAGTCCGAACACATAAATGACAAAAGCATCGGTGATCCAATCTCGTTCAGCTGCCTCACTTTCCACCGTTATCCATTCTACATTACTTCATTGTTTGTGAATTGTTCAACTAGAATTCTAAGCTTGAATCACGGTTTATTATTATGCAGCTCATTTAATGGTTTTAATACTAATACTGAATCTGCATTACCGATTTAATCCCGTGCCTGCCTGGTGCAGTTCCTCGTTTCTCTGATCGAATGCACACATTCCAAAGGGGTGGCAAAGTCAAGCCCTATTGAATAAGAACATAAGAAATAGGAGCAGGAATAGGCCACTTGGCCCCTCGAGCCTGCTTCGACATTCAATAAGATCATGGTTGATCTAGGACTCAAGAGCACTTCCCAGCCCGCGCCCCATAACCCTTCACTCCCTTATCTTGCAAAAATGTGTCTTTCTGCATTTTAAATGTATTTAATCAACCAGCCTCCACAGCTTTCTGGTGCAGAGCATTCCACAAATTTACGGCCCTCTGGGAGAAGGAGTTCCTCCTCATCTGAGACTGTGCCCCCGAGTTCTAGATTTCCCCATGAGGGAAACATCCTCTCTGCATCTACCCTGTCGAGCCCCCTCAGTATCTTATATGTTTCGATAAGATCACCTCTCATTCTTCTAAATTCCAATGAGTATAGTCCCAGCCTGTTCAACATTTCCTCATAAGTCAAACCCCGCATCCCTGGAATTAACCTAGTGAATCGTCTCTGAACTGCCTCCAATGGAAGTATATCCTTCCTTAAATAAGGAGACCAACACTGTACGCAGTACTCAAGGTGTGGTCTCACAAATAGCTTGTACAATTTAGCAGGACTTCCCTGCTTTTATACTCCAGCCCCCTTGAAATAAAGGACAACATTCCATTAGCCTTTTTGATTAATTGCTGTACCTGCATGCTATGTTTTTGTGTTTCATGCTCAAGGACCCCCAGGTCCCTCTGAACTGTAGCATTTTGTAATCTCTCTCAATTTAAATAA
Source organism: Squalus acanthias (assembly GCA_030390025.1). Classification (NCBI taxonomy): domain Eukaryota; kingdom Metazoa; phylum Chordata; class Chondrichthyes; order Squaliformes; family Squalidae; genus Squalus; species Squalus acanthias. The sequence goes on along the minus strand of JASTWF010000029.1, from coordinate 8,550,435 downwards.
TAGTTTGCTTTTCTATTTTTCCTGCCAAAGTGGATAGCATCGCACTTTCCCACAATATACTCTATCTGGCATATGTCTGCCCATTCACCTAGCCTGTCCACATCCCTTTGCAGATTCTTTGAGTCCTCTGCGCAACTTGCTTTCCCACCCAACTTTTATCATGCGCAAACTTGGCTACATTACACTCGATCCCTTCATCCAAGTTATTAATGTAAATTGTAAACAGTAGAGGCCCCAGCACCGATTCTTGTGGCAGCCCACCAGTTACCATTTGCCAACCAGCAAATGACCCATTTATCCCGACTCTCTGCTTTCTGTTAGTTAGCCAATTCTCTATCCATGCTAATATATTAGCCACAACTCCGTGTGCTCTTATCTTATGCAGTAACCTTTTATGTGCCACCTTATCGAATCCCTTCTGAAAATCCAAATACATCACATCCACTGGCTCACTCTTGTCCACCCTGCTTGTTACATCCTCAAACAATTCCAGCAAATTTGTTAAACATGATTTCCCTTTCCTAAAACCAAGCTGACTCTGTTTGACTGCAGTATGTTTTTCTAAATGCCCGGCTACTGCGTCCTTAATGAATGACTCCAGCATTTTCCCAACGATAGATGTTAGGCTAACTGGTCTATAGTTTCCAGCTTTCTGTCTCCCTCCTTTCTCAAATAGGGGTGCTACATTAGCGGTTTTCCAATCCGCTCGGACCTCTACAGAGTCCAGGGAATTTTGGTATATTTCAATCAATGCATCCACTATCTCTCCACCCACTTCTTTTAAGACCCTGTGATGCAGAACATCTGGTCCAGGGGACTTTTCGTCTTTTGGTCCCATTATTTTACCGAGTGCTATTTCCTTAGTGATAGTGATTGTCGTTAGATCCCCACTCACTGAGGCCCCTTGATTATTCATTATTGGGAGTTTGTGAGTGTCTTCTACAGTGAAGAGAGATGCAAAATACTTGTTCAGAGATTCATCCATTTCCCCGCTCCACATTATTAAACCCCCAGTCTCATCCTCTGAGGGACCAACTTTAACTTTAGCTACCCTCTTCCATTTTATATACATGTAGATGCTCTTACTATCTGTTATAATATTTCTTGTCAGCTTACTCTCATAATTCATCTCCTCTCTCTTTATTTTTTTTAGTCACACTTTGATGGTTTTGAAAAATTTCCAAATCCTCTGGTCTCCCACCAATCTTGGCAGCATTGTATGCCTTCGTTTTAAATTTGACACCATCCTTTAGTTAGCCACGGATGGTGCTCCCTGCGCTTAAAATCGTTCTTTCTCACTGGAATATATTTTTGTTGAGAGTTATGATAACATCTTCTTAAATGTCCGCCACTGCATTTCAACTTTCTTACCCTTTAATTTGTTTTTCCAGTCCACTTCAGCCAGTTATACCCTCATGCCATTATAATTGCCCTTGTTTAAGATCAGTACACTGGTTTGGGATACAACTTTCTCACCCTCCAACTGAATTTGAAATTCACCCATGCTATGATCACTCGTTCCTTTAGGATCCTTCAATATGAGATCATTTATTAATTCTGTCTTAGTACATAGTACCAGATCCAAGATAGACTGCTCCCTGGTTGGTTCCATTACATACTGTTCTAGGAAAACATCCGGGATGTACTCTATGAAATCCTCCTCGCGGCTACCATGGCCAATTTGATTTTTCCAATCAATACGGAGATTAAAATCACCAATGGTTATTACCGTACCTTTTTTTCAGGCCTCCATTATTTGATGATGAGTAACTGGATTTTTTAAGGTGTGCTGAGTCATAATTACTGCTGAACACGATGATAAACGTTCCATAGTTTATATATTTTTTTATTAAAAGGATTGTTTACGATATTTCAGCTTCTTCCTGATTCCGATGTTTATGTCCCAATCTTTATTTTGCGCTGTGTAAAATGCTGAAAAAGTGAAGGATGATAAGCGCATTTTAGTGCCTGGTTTTCTAACTGTGAGAATGTTTCAATGTGATTGGCTGCTTAGCCAACTTAATCACATCACTGTTGCTGGACGCTGGAGATCCCCTGTACTTGGCGTCAGAATCAAATTCACGTCGGCGGTGTGATATCAACGCCACAGAGATCACTAGATTTTGTGGGCAGCTTTCTTTGGGGTCAGCAGCGAGCACAATCACTTCGCCGCTGACCGCAAAATGCGGTCCATTATAGTGTCCGTCAAATGTTTCCACTATTTACTACAAAGCATCATTGTTACAAGTGTTACCTGTAATGCATTTCAAAAACTGGCCGGTAAAATGAAAAACATTCTATGGTTATTCCACAACTTTATATTCTTGGTGCGGAGCATCACACGTGAACATGAATATACAATTGCCAAGCATGGAGGGTAACGTATCTGTTACTCGGCTCGTCGAATGTTGGACCATTGGAATCCAGGATCACAGGATCACACTTGGACTCACTTCTAGTAACCAAAACAAACTGGGATTCAGAATTCAACACTTTGCACCAGGAGGAGAAATGCTGCAAAATACCTCTATATTAAATGATGTAAACCATTTGTAAATGTAAATCAATGGAACAGGCTTCCAAAAGAGACAGTGGAAGCAGAGTGCGCTGACTCATTCATAGGCAAATCCGATAGATTTCTTTCATAATATAACATTTCAGGATACAGTATATGAGTAATTCCAGACATGCCATGTGGTAAAAGTAGCATGCTTGGGAGGAACAGGTGACTTTGGACCTATGCTTTCCAATGGTCCCCACCACTGGAGTTCTCTTCGCCTCATGCCTGGGTCTTCTGTAGACTATTGAAAGCGATTGATTACTATGATTAGGTAAAGATTCAATTAACATTGGGCCAGAAATTCGGCTTGCCAGCTTCATGTGGGTGCAAACATCGCGCACGTACTTGCTTACTGCACCTGCAGTTGTGATTTGGGCCCACGACGACTTCGGGTCGTGGGCCTCCTCCAGCTGCCGGCGCGCAGTGCTTGCGTATCCCAGGGGCGCAGTTAGTTCGAAGCGTCCCCTGGGATCACGTGGGCCATGGAGAGCCAATCCCAGCAGGGCATTTTCATTCATAGATTTGACAGGAAGACCTGTCAAATCTATGTATAGAGATTGGCCCCAAAACTACACTTAAACTTCAAATACATTTTTAAAAAAATCACATTTTTAAAATAAGTATAAGTTATAAGTTACATAAATTAACTACTTCAAACAAAAATTAAAATTTTTGAAAAAATGTATTACACTTTTTAACGGTGCTAAAAAGAAACTTTACTGTCTTTAAAGTATCTAGAAAAGATAAACCTGTTGAAAAAATGTTTAAATTGTAATTAATTAACCACTTACCTTGTTAAAAACAGGTCTTGCGCCTCCTTTTTAAAAGTGCAGCCTCTTCCATACTTACCCTCCTGGAGAAACCTGAAAAAAAAACGAACTTCGCTGCGTGCGCGCAGCCTCTCCCGCACACGCGTTTGACTTCTGAAACCCCTCCCTTCAGGGGAACGGAAGTTCCGGTTTCCCGCGCATCCGCAGCGCGTACTCACCCGATAAGTGTGGAATTTCTAGCCCATTATATCATGCGACTACCCTAAGGTTACAGGATGAATTAGGTGAACTGTATTTTTGTTTTCATCTAGCAATTTCTATGTTCCTATTATGCAGATTACAAATATTGGAAAGAAATGTTTGCTTTGTGCCATTGTACATTTGCGCTCAATGCCTTGAACAAATGATCAATTCCATCAATGAGCATAGTGACTGGGGCTCAACTGATTACGATCTCATTGTAAGGGCACCATTGATACGCCCAATACTCTTACTCCCAGACCTCTTTTATCACATTTCGGGACAATAAGTTCAGTTGAATCACTGCAACAGCTAACTCACACCCTCTGCAATTCAAACCTGAAAACGTCCAATATTTTCCTTCTCCAGTTGGCTCAGGTGTAGGTGAACTTCCACTTCCCGATTGGTTACTTTGCCATGTATTCCAAAATAGTTTCTGTTATAAATAATGTTACATTGGATCACGCTGCATCGCTCATTCATCGATCCATTACTGATTGCTCTGATTACAAACGTTATCTCCATGACGCCCTGTCACAGATAAAATATTTAGGTTCCGTCACTGGATGAAAAGTCAAACAGAAATATTCTTGGCGCATTTCAAGGTATTTTGAAGAACGATAATGTATCTGTTATATAACCTAACACTTTATTTGACTGGAAACGCATCAAACTGTTTTCCTCTTGCTTACAGTTAACCTGATGACGATTGCGATCCTGTCTCGGGGAAAGTGCGGTCTCTCCAAATGTATCACTCACTATCTGGTGGCCATGGCAGCAGCAGATCTACTGGTCGTGATCTTCGATCTGATACTGAGGCAGATTCCTATTGTTTATCGGGATCAATTTATGTTTCTGTTGCAAGTTAGACTGTGTAATATCCACGCCGTCATTCTGTATGCCACCACAGACTGTTCTGTCTGGTTCACCGTCACTTTCACCTTTGATCGATTTGTGGCCATTTGTTGCCAGAAGCTGAAATCGAAATATTGCACCGAGAAAACGGCGCCTGTGGTTTTAGGAACAGTAACTGCGCTGAGCTTTTTGAAGAACATTTTATGGTATTTTCAATATTCAAGAGAATATGCGCTTAATAACAGTCCCTGGTTTTGCCACGTGAAACCCAGCGTATCTCGTTCGCTGGTCTGGGCTGTGGTGGAATTAATGCATTACATTTTAACGCCAATTATTCCATTTCTTTTGATTCTACTATTCAACGCATTGACCGTCAGACACATTTTAGTGGCCAGCAGAGCCCGCAGCAGACTGCGTGGTAAGAGCAGTGGCGAGAGTACCTGTGACGATGAGATGGAGAGACGAAGGAAATCCATGATTGTACTTTTTCTTATATCGGGGAATTTCATACTGCTGTGGGCGGTTTTCATGGTCTGTTCTATATTGAGACGTTTGGATTACTTGGGATATCCTGTTTCTCTGCCCACATTTGTAACGGAAATTGGCTTCATGCTCCAGCTCCTGAGTTGCTGCACGAACACTTCTATTTATGCAGTGACCCAGAGGAAATTCAGAGAGGAGTTGAGGAACGGAGTGAAATATCCCCTCGAAAAGATGGTCAAATTAATTCGATGAGAATTCTAACATTATCATGAATTTATTCATCCATCTTGTGGAATTCACTCTCGTGTTTCAAAAATTATTTATATTTTCTGAAACATTTGACAATCTGGTCGAACCTTAACAGTAAGCTAATATTATAGTTCGGGCCGTGCAGTGCTTTTCCCAAGTGTAGGACCTAGACATCAAATATAATCAGCTACGGCTTGAGCAGATTCTTGCCCAAATGCGGTTTGCTGCTTTCGACAGTGACATGCTGAGCTCGCATTCCAGTGGTATTTTGGGAAGGAGCGCTTGTTGTGGGTATTTAAGCACTCTATATCCCGTCAATCATTGAGTACTTAGCACCTCAGTGTTGACAAATTTTCCGATCTCTGCTGGTCTTTGAAGGATTTTTTTTTTAATCATATCAGACACAAGAAATACGTCAAGGCAGCAGGAACACTCTGAAGGATATTAATCTCTGCAACGTCACTGAGGCAGATAGAGAAAAAAACATCGTGATCATTTGGATTGGATTTGAAGCGACTATTCGGACGGTCCAAAAGTATCTACTTATTCGTTTTGCCCTTCTGGCACTTAGATCCCTCCGGCCCACCGTGTTACAATCGCAGAGAGAGATTTATTGGAATGCTTTGGTATTAATTGTTCACAGGAGGGATTGCGGGCGATATGGCGACAGTTGATTGGCTAAATGGCTCCACAAGAGCTCTTTAAATCTGAAGGACAAAGCACTCAATTCTTGTTTTAGTGAAGAACATATGCATCGGTTTGAAGTGTCGAGTAGGGGGCGCAGAAGATGCAGCCCGTTGTCTTAATGTAACAGGTAAATTCACTCAGCTCACAGTTGCGAACACATTCTGCTATTTTGCTCATGGTGAAACGGGTCCGCGCGGATTGGTGAACTGTTGCTCCGAATGGCATCATGTCCACGCCGACTTGCCGACTGCTGTGATATTGGGACATTGTTTCAGGATGGGCTGTTCATTATTCGTGCAAGAATAAACCTCCACAGCTGATAATACAAAACCTCAAGCTGTTTGGAAAACCAGATCTCGCCGAACCAAACCAAAATAAACTCCCTTTAACTGCAGCTTTCCCCGATCTTCTAACACACCCAACATTTCCCAGCGTTATAGCTCACAGATTGCAAAGCTCCATAGTTCTCGCTCCTTTGTTTGATGCTCGAGTGCTCACATGTTCCATTGTCCTTCTCTTCGTTGATGACGCGGTCTTCTTCTTTGATAGTGACTACCCGGGGGTGTTATCATTAGACAGTGCTTTTCTCACTCAAGCCTTAACATGAGAATGTAATGGGGAAATATTCTGTACTTCTAAAGTTGAACGTGGGTCAGGTGAGGCAAGTGGCCAATGGTGAGATAACTAACCCTCCATCTGTCAGTTGTGATGTCCACAAACCGACCATTCAGGATTCAATAAGCATATTTACCACCTGCATCTTTGGACATTTCTTATCAAAGTGTGCAACGTCATATTGCAAACCTAAATCTGTAAACATAAATCCTCTGCTAGAGGGGTTACTGATGGCGATACCAACATAGCAGTCTGCCCAAGAGAGATGGAGGCATCTTTGCCTGGACAAAAAAATAATTTAGAATCTCCAAAATTAAGCTGTGCCCTCTCAGTTGAGAGATACACCCAATAGCTTGAGCTGTTACTTGTCAGATAACTAATGCTGTTGCTTGGAATTACCCAGCCAGATAAAATATCCAGCCCATGGTCACCTTGCTCGTCAACATCAGAGCCGTCCCTGTCCATGAAATGTTTCAAGGTCCGGCTCTCATAGATTGTAAAGATTTCAGATGACCTCACTGTAATTGATAATCTCGGTACAGAGGTGCGGAGTTCACCCTGTGTCGTGGTTTCACTCCCGGGATTGCATACCAGCACTGATCTCTCCATTCCGTCTCCACTAAGTGCAGACAGCAATGAATTGCCAGTGGACTAGCATTGGTTCTATGTAGGTTTTGCAGAATTGTTGTTTCTTTGGCGAGCACTGTGGCTCGGAAAGTGGGTACAACTTGTGTACGAAGCTCCTTTACTGAAATGAAAATAACTTTCAAATAAACTGAAAAATCAATGACTCAACATGTATTGATTCAATAAAAATGTCAAGTAACCACCACACGTCACACTGCATTTGGGATCTGCTATCCAGCACGGGCCCCATCAATTGCCTCGGTGATAGCAGCATTGTTCATGTGCCGAATACATAACGGGCCCAAAACATATTGAAGAATATTTATTGAAATCTGTGTTTATCGTCGCCAGTTTTCCTGCAAATAGCGCCGTGGACACACCATGTATTATCCTCCCTAAGGCGCTGTTGATGCATTGCAGGCCCTAGAAATAGCACTTCCTAATAAAGGGTACCCAATGTTCATCAGTGCTGCAGCCACCGACCATTGGTCACAGCGCAACAGATGAACAGGGCGAATCATATAGAAAAACACGACAGAAACTCTCGTAGAAAGTTGAAAGTTTGGTCAGGATTGAGCAGAGCTTCCTGGGCGTACGTTAACTCGGGGCAGTTCAAACACCCCCAAAATGCACTGATCCTTGACAGGATTTGAAAACGAAACATGGAAGTAAAGGCGTTTAATCCTGCCCACTAGACCAGCAAAGAATTGTCCTGCCAGCAGACAGACCAACGCAGACTTTCCTAATTACTCCTTTGAAATTGTGATCTATTTCACGCCAGGCAAACAGTTCGAACAAAATGAGATCACAAAAGACATGTTCGGCAACCACAGCACCAAGTGCGGGTCGGCATCCACTTGAAATGTACAGTGAGGTGAAATATTACAACAAGCTCCTGATGTATATGTTTCCATTTCTAAAACACACGAACCTGACAATGCAGCTCCTGGGAAAACTCCAAATCCAGGCAGGGCTGTCATGCATCATTTGAAACAACAGTCATGCGCAAAATTCTGCCACTTCCAAATGGCTTCCACTTCCGCTCCTATCAGGTCTTTTGCTCCAGCTTCCTCTAAAAGTCCAACTTCCAGGTGAATTAGATGCTTGATGCAAACGGAGCGAAAGCAAGCCAAGCCTTACCTGGACAGCAGGAAGATGGGAACAAAGATGCTGTGCATTCAGAAGCGATGATTTTTGCAGCGGCCATGATAAATAGACACACAGTTCTCATCTCCGTGAGTATTTCAGATAATAATTATCTTGATGCTCTGGAGAAGTATTCACTGCCCGCGGGCCCTTTACCCCAGGCACACTCTGATTCCAACCTTGCACACGTTGCTAAGTTTTTAATTTTTAATTTAACACACTGGCAAACCATTGACTGATAGCCGTGCTGTGATAAGCTAAGGTTGTTAGGGAGATGTAGTGCAAGAATATACATGGAAGTCTGATGATAACCGTGACTGTTCTGACAATGTGAGCGGCAGTTAAATGTCGGCGATATTTTAAGTGTCAATCAGCAAGTCTCGTTCAAACTGTTGACATAAACTGCTCGTAATATCATGCTGACTTTGCTCAACGTCTTGACTTTAAATCCGCAGCCATTTTACAGAAGACAAGGCAACGTATTTTGTATCGCTGTAACGAATGATGCACTGCTGACTGTTGAGGTAACAGCAGCGGTGTGGAAAGCGCTGAGGTCGATAAGGTGCGAGCATTGCGTCGTGCAGGTACTTTGTTTGGTGGCAGTTCAAACAGCCCCAAATATCTTATGAAGATGACAAACATTGGACAGATAGGTTGATTTGGACCATTGTACAGAAGCGCTCAGTGGTTTGAACAAATGTTCTTAATTAATGTATGAGCACAGAGAGTTCGCTCACTATTCCATGCAGAGGCCACCATGGAGTCTTCCATTCTCTTACTCCCAGGCTTCTTTTATCACCTCCCCAAATCCAAAACGGGTCACGTGTACTCCACAAGATTCATCTGAACCTCATAAGATTCAGCCGATACCAGCGAGATTCACCTGAATCCTACAAGAATCACTTCAACGCAGCAAGATTCACCTATATCTCTGTAGGCTTACGTAAGACCAACAAAACTGCTTAAACCCTAATGGATCCATGCGAATTTCTGTGCATTTGTGTATATGTATGTAAGCCTGCATGTATATGTGTGTAAGTTGGTGCAGGTATGTTTCTGTACGGGTCTCAATATGTGTGTTTATGTGAGTGTGCATGTGTGTGAATGTGCATTTTTTTGTGTATTTGTATATAAAAGCGCCTGTCTGTTTATGAGTGTTTGCGTGTGTTTCAATGTGTGTCCGTGATTTTGTCTGTTTGCACCTTTATTTCAATGTGTATGTGTGTCCAAGTATGTTCTTGTGTGTGTACGACTTTATATGTGTGGGCGTTAGTGCATGTGTCTGTATGTGTGTGTGTATCACATGTGTATGTGTGTGTTTATGCGTACCTATATATACGCATCAGGTGTGTGTGTGTGTGTATTTGTGTGTGTGTCGGTCTGTGTCCTCACACGCATCAGATAAATTCTGGCATGAGCTGAGCAATTATGCACTGCACACACAAATACCCTCCCAAAACTCTCTCTCTTACCTGGGGATTTGTTGCTGAGATCCGTGTCGAACTTTATGAGAGAAGGGCAGATTGATAGAAACGATGTTTAAAACAGATTGAAACTACATTAAATGAGCACCAGCTGGAAGTTCTTCGTTGTTTTATAACACTCATTTACACTAAAAAAGAATTCCGTCCACAGGCCAATCAGAAGTTGAATGAGAAGCCTACAGTTCCCAGCAGCATCCTGACCCAGCAGCACAGTCAGTTTGTACAATGGGGGCATCGGTAACCTGCTCCAGCTCAGCTCTTCATTTGGGACAAAGCTGAAAACACGACAGGAAGGATCATTGCTACTCTGATGGGGAAAGTTGGGGAAATCAACCAAGTGGCCTATTCTTCATCACACACTGGTGACCCATGACAGAATGTGCGTGTGTGTCCGCGAGTATATTTTCGGATAGCGCTGAATGTACACTCTCCCGCCAGTGGAGGCACTGCAGTGCCAGTTGCAACTCAGTGTTATTGCGCTCCCATCCATAAGTTTCGTTCACATTGGAGAAGGTCAAGGCACTGATCAGAAACATTCCAGTCCTGTGATCTCAGTGACCAGAAACAGACCATTTCTGTGATCTGTGACCAGATACAGCCCAGTCCTGTGAACTCAGTGACCAGAAACAGCCCAGTCCTGTAATCTCAGTGACCACAAACAGTCCAGTCCTGTAATCTCAGTGATCAGATACAGCCCAGTCCTGTGATCTCAGTGATCAGATACAGCCCAGTCCTGTGATCGCAGTGAACAAAACAGCCCAGTCCTGTGATCTCAGTGACCAGAAACAGCCCATTTCTGTGATCTGAGTGACCAGAGGCAGCCCAGTCCTGTGATCTCATTGACCAGAATCAGCCAGTCCTGTGATCTCAGTGATCAGATACAGCCCAGTCCTGTCATCTCAGTGACCAGATACAGTCCAGTCCTTTGATCTCAGTGATCAGATACAGCCCAGCCCTGTCATCTCAATGACCAGAAACAGCCCAGTCCTGTGATCTCAGTGACCAGAAACAATCACGTCCTGTGATCTCAGTGACCAGAAACAGCCCATTCCTGGGATTGAGTGATCAGTCGTGCCAACTGCTGACAGCCAAGTCTTGCTCTTCGATGTGCCTTTCCTTCGAAGTCTGACTTTACACAGAGCCTCCTCCCTACAGAAGAACCTTCTGTACTTGAAGGTGTCGCTTGCGATGGAGTAGATCAGCGGGACAAGGCAGCTGTTGAGGCTGGTCAGTGTCATGGTGATCAGTGGGGCCGAGTAGGTGAACTGGTTGAGCCGGAGCTGGACAGCACCCGAATTTCCCTGCGGGTGTGGACGAGTGGGCTGAGGTAATAGGGGACGAAGCAAATGAAGAAGACCACCAGCACCAGGAGCACTGTACGGAAGGGATTTCCTCTTCACCATGGGCACCGTGCATTTTCCGGAGCTTGTTTCAAGCTGCTTCCTGACAATGAACTGTTTGCATGACATGATAACGACCAACGTAATGAAGAAAGCAACGAGAGCGGCCGCGAAGCTGATCCTTGACATTAACATTCTCCAGGGGCTCAAGGAGAAGTTCTCCAGATAAGCGGTCTTTCCGTTGTGGAACTTGCTGGTCAGAGGTCCTCTGACAGTCAAGTAGAGGAAGTTGACGGACAGAACGGGTCATATGAGTCAGCAGGCCAACACGTGGTGGCGGTGTCTGTGGAGCTGCAGTGATGTGATGGGATGGACCCCGGCGATATGCGCAGATTCATGTGAGGAACAAATTGCTGTCATACATGTTGGAAAAGAAGAAGGAGCCTGAGTTTGTACATGCCAGCGCCCAGAGGACCCAATCAATCTACAAGGCATGGTAGGCAACTTTGAAAAGAAGGATTGTCGCAAACACAAGGTCCATCAAGGCCAACTTAACCATGAACACGTCAGAGGTCGAGAAACTGTCGTTTTTCCTGCAGAGGTACGACAGGGCACAGCAGTTGGACACCATACCGAACACGAACACAGACAACAAACCAGGGGGAACATGAGGTACTAGAAGTTGACACCGACCTCGGATTCGCGGGTGTTTTTGGTGTCTGTAGACACCAATGACCGCCAATGAACTAATTTTGAAAAATTGTCACTGCTCTCGTATAGGACGTAACAATCACGCGCCACAATTAAATGCAGAGTCCTAGAGATGGTGTATTATTATTTATCAACAAGGTTTTTTTTACAAATCGTTAAGGTTTCTGTTTAATTAACAGGGACAGGGATTTGAGACGAGAACATCAAGTGTTTGTTTTCCACCTTCGTACCGGCCTTTTCAGGACTTAATCAGTACTGGACGAAGATTATCTCAACAAGCGTGACTCACCTTTAGCGAATAGCTGACTGGTGATGTTATTTAGCTACAGAGTCCACACTCTGCCGCTCTCTCCGTCTTCTCACTGATTGGGCTGTGTTTCACTTATTTCTTATCCTGAACGACGAAGACTCGCCTTTCCCACTCTTTTCGGTGGATTTGTTACTGTGGCCTGTGGTGAATCGGTTCTCTGACTAAGAATATGGCCACAACTTGACCCCTTCACTGAGCGCTGAGAAATGCCTGCGGGTTCGGTTCATGTCACGTCAATAAATCTTCACTATTCTGACCAACAGTGACTCGCCTAACGCTATTTCCTTTGCACTGTGTACACCTCAATGCGCAGCAGCTATTCACCTATTGAGCTTAGTAATACCCTTAAGCTCCCTCCTCCATCTCACTGATCAGCGCTGAGTCACCTATTGTCCCTGGTGCTGCCCATTCTACTCACAATTCCATCACACTGATTAGCACGGAATTAACTATTGAGCCTAGTATTACCCATGCCACTTACCACGCCATCTTAATGACCAGCACGGTAAGTGTCCCGGTACAGCACTCCCCTGTGTCCCGGTACAGTAAACTCGCCGGTCCTGGTACGGCACAGTGACGGGATCATTTACAACAATGCTCGGATTCGGGTACATCACAAATAAGAAGACAACCACAGGTTATCGACCTCCGGAAGAAAGAGGTACCACACACCTTACGGGAGTGACTGGTTTAACAGAACCGGAGTAGCCAACATCAGCAGATTAGAATTGTCCACAGTTTATATAGTTTTGGATAAGGCTTGTATTTTATGTAAATGAATTGCAGTACATTGTCCAGAATAACGTTAAACCATGATTATGAATTCATGTTGAATTCTCATCAATATAACGCACCTGGGAGACAATCATTCCACAATCTGTGTTGTTATTGGTGCCAAAGTTCAAAAATTGCCTTTGCTTTCAATAGTCCAGTAACGGATATTCTGCCCGTTATTTTAATCCAACTGTGTTTTTAACGCTTGTGTTCAATGGGTTAATGCACGGACTTTTAAATTCGGTTAATACCCGTCTTACAATAACGAATTGGGGAAAGTAAATCAGATAGATTAGAGGTTCACGTCATAATTCCCCAGGAAGTGATCATGGGATTACAACCTTAATCTTCCGCTCTCAATCATCCTGTTGTTCCAGGAAAAATATATGTGCTGGCGACTAATGTAGTGATTATGTTACTGGAATAGTATTTCAAGGGCCGGTTCGAATTAGTGAGAGAGCATCGAAGCATTGATGTCGAGATTCTTGACTTCAAGCTCCTGTTCACCTTTTGTTTCTGTCTGTAATCGGCCACTCAGGTAGTTCTCGCTGGGGCCACAGCGTTTAGAAGAATAGAGAGTGAGACCGGTGCAAAATCAGTTACATTTCAGTTCCTTCCCTGTGGACGAACAATCCGAAGCTTGATGATTCCTCTTTTCCGCACATTCGGTGCTTGCGTTTGTGCAGAGGATGATATTTGAAGCCAGCCATTCCCATTGATTTACTGCCAGAGTTTGTTGCTGTCGATGGGTCCAGAACGGCATCACGTGCCTATGATTTTGGCGAAAATCCGGGTGAGTGAGATGAAGCAGAGGATGTGAAAGAAGCTGAAAGTGGAAGTGCAGGTATTAATTTCATTAAGGGGACAGTACCCGTTTCCACAGCAAGGGCCTCTCACCTGAAGATTATTTCCATCAGAGTGGGACAGTTCACCGTGTGCGGCTCCAGTGGTGCAATCGGTCAGCGCGTGTTACATATATGACAGCATAGCCTCGGGAAATGCCACGTTGTGAGCTTCGACCCTCTCTTAGAGAAACCTATTCTTTTACTTGTGATCATTTGCACTGGAGTTGAAGTTACAATTATTGTGGTCCAAATGTATCTACTTATTAGTGTTGCCTTTCTGGCACTTTGGTTCCTCCGGACCACCGAGTTACGGTAGCAGAGGAGAGGTTTAAGGCATCACTTTATTATTAATTGTTCATAGGAGAGATGGTGGGCGATTTGGCGAGAATTGACTGGGTAAAAGGACCGACAAGAGATCTTTAAATCTGAAGGACAAAGCACTCAATTGTTGTTTTAGTGAAGAAGATATGCATCGGTTTGGAGTGTCGAGTAGGGGACGTGGAAGATGCTGCCCGGTTTCCTGGTGTAACAGGTAAATTTACTCAGCTCACAGTTGCTAACAAATTCCGCTGGTTTACTCCTGATGAACCGAGAGCTCGCGGACTAGTGAACTGTTGGTTTGAATGTCAGCATGTGCACGCCGACTTGCCGACTGGTTTGTTATTGGGACATTGTTTCAGGATGGGCTCTTCATTATTCGTGCAAGAATAAATCAGCAGAGCTGAAAATACAAAACCTCAGGCTGATTGGAACAGCAGAGGTCCGCGCTCCATACCTCCATAAACTCCCTTTAACTGCAGCTAGCCCCGATCTTCTAACTACCCCACAGCCAGCATTCCCAGCCTTCTAACTCACAGATTGCAAGGCTCCATATTCTCGCTCCTTTGTTTGATGCTCGAGTGCTCACATGTTTCATTGTCCTTCTCTTCTATGATGACGTGGTCTTCCTCCCTATTAGTGACTACCCGGGGGTGTTATCATTAAACCGTGCTTTTCCCACCCACACATTAATATGAAAATCTAATGGGGAAACATTCTGTTCTTCTGAAGCTGAAGGTGGGCCAGGTTGGACAGTGGGCCAAAGGTGAGATAACTAACCCTCTACGTGTCAGTTGTGATGTCAACAAACCGACCATTCGGGATTCAATAAGCATATTTAGCGCCTGCATCATTAGACATTTCTTATCAAAGTGTGCAACGTCTTATTGCAAACCTAGAACAGTAAACATAAATCCTCTACTGGAGGGGAAAATTGATGGAGATACTAACATATAACTCTGCCCAAGATAAATCGAGGCATCTTCGTCTGGAGAAAAAAATAATAATTTACAATCTCCAAAATGGAGCTGTGCCCTCCCAGCTGAGAGATACACACAGTAGCTTGAGCTGCTCTTGTTAGATATCTAATGCTGTTGCTTGGAATTACCCAGTCACATAAAAAATCGAGCGCGTGTTCACCTTAACGGTCATAATCAGAGCCGTCCCTGTCGATGAAATGGATTAATTTCTGGTTCTTATAGATTGTAAAGATTTCAGATGACCACACTGTAAAATTTCATGAATGCACAGTGTTGCAGAGTTCATCCTGTGTTGTGATTTCACTCCCAGGATTGCATACCAGCACTGATCACTCCATTGCACCTCCAGTAAGTGCAGACAGCAATGAATGGCCAGTGGACTAGCCATTGGTTCTATGTAGGTTTTGTACAATTGGAGTTTCTTTGGCGAGCAGTGCGGCTCGGAGACTGGGTACAACTTGTGTACGCAGCTCCTCTACTGAAATGAAAATAACGGGTAAATAAACTGAAAAATCAATGACTCAAAATGTAATGATTGAATATAAATGTCAAGTAAACCCCTCCCGTCACATTTCACTTGGGATCTGCTATCCAGCGCGGGCCCCATATTTGGCCTCGTTGACAGCAGCATTGCTCATGTGCCGAATACCTAATGTGCCGTAAACATTTGAAGAATATTTATTGAAGACTGTGGTTATCGTCGCCAGTTTTCCTGCAAATAGCACCGTGGACACACCGTGTATTCTCCTCCCGAAGGCGCTATTAAGCATAAAGCATAGAAGATAGGAGCAGGAGTAGGCCATTCGGCCCCTCGAGCCTGCTGCGCCATTTAACGAGATCATGGATGACCATCCAAATTCAGTACCCTGTCCCTGCTTTCTCCCCATATCCCTTGATCCCTTTAGCCTTAAGAAATATATCTATCTCCTTCTTAATGAATTGGCCTCAACTGCCTTCTGTGGTAGAGAATTCCCCAAGTTCACCACTCTCTGGGTGAAGAAATTCCTCCTCGTCTCTGTCCTAAATGACTTACCCCTTATCCTTAGACTGTGACCTCTGGTTCTGGAGTTCCCCGCCATCGGGAACATCCTTCCTGCATCTAGTCTGTCTCGTCCTGTTGGAGTTTTATCAGTTTCAATGAGATTCCCTCTCATTCTTCTAAACTCTAGCGAAAATAAGCCTAATCAACCCAATCTTTCTTCATACGTCATTCCTGCCATCCCAGGTATCAGTCTGGTAAATCTTCGCTGCACTCCCTCCATGGCAAGATCATCCTTCCTCAGATAAGGCGAACAAAACTGCAAACAGTACTCAAGGTGTGGTCTCACCAAGACCTTGTACAATTGTAGCAAGACATCCTTGCTCCTGTACTCGAATCCTATCGCTATGAAGGCCAACATACCATTTGCCTTCTTAACCGCCTGCTGCACCTGCATGCTTACCTTCAGCGACTGGTGCACAAGGACTCCCAGGTCAAGCTGCACTTCCACTTTTCCCAATCTATTGCCGTTCAGATAATAAACTGTCTTCCTGTTTTTGCCACCAAAGTGGATAACCTCGCATTTATCCACATTATACTGCATCTGCCATGCATCTGCCCAATCACACAACCTGTCCAAATCATACTGGAGTTTCTCTGCATCCTCCTCACAGCACACATGCCCACCCAGCTTTGTGTCGTCTGCAAACTTAGAGATATTACATCTAGTTCCCTCGTCTAGATCATTAATATATATTGTGAATAGCTGGGGTCCAAGGACCTATCACTGCGGTACCCCACTAGTCACTGCCTGCCACTCGGAAAAAGACCCGTTTATTCCAACTCTTTGCTTCCGGTCTGCCAACCAGTTCTCTATTCAAATCATTACCTTATGCCCAATCCCATGTGCTTTAACTTTGCACGCTAATCTCTTATGCGGGACCTTATCGAAAGCCTTCTGAAAGTCCAAATACACCACATCGACTGGTTCTCCCTTATCTATTCTACCAGTTACATCCTCAATAATTCCAGCAATTACTGCGTGCCCTTGATAGGTATGTCCCTGTCAGGCAGGGAGGAAATGGCCGAGTGAGAGAACCATGGTTCACAATAGAGGTTGAATGTCTAGTCAAGAGGAAAAAGGATGCGTATGTAAGGATGAGAATACAAGGTTCAGTTGGGTCGATTGAGGGGTACAAGGTAGCAAGGAATGAGCTAAAAAAAGAGCTTAGGAGAGCTAGGAGGGGGCATGAGAAGTCCTTGGCGCATCGGATCAAGAAAAACCCCAAGGCTTTTTACTCTTATGTGAGAAATAAAAGAATGACCAGGGTGAGGGTAGGGCCGGTCAAGGACAGTAGTGGGAACTTGTGCATGGAGTCAGAAGAGATAGGAGAGGTGATGAATGAATACTTTTCGTCAGTGTTCACCGAGGAGAGGGGCCATGTTCTTGAGGATGAGAGTGTGATAAAGGTGGATAGGCTGGAGGTGGTAGATGTTCTGAGGGAAGATGTTTTAGCAATTTTGAAGAACCTGAGGGTCGATAAGTCCCCTGGGCCAGATGGGATATATCCTAGGATTCTTTGGGAGGCAAGGGAGGAGATTGCAGAGCCTCTGGCTTTGATCTTTGGGTCCTCACTGTCCACGGGGATGGTGCCAGAGGACTGGAGAGTGGCGAATGTTGTTCCTCTCTTCAAGAAAGGAAATAGGAATGATCCTGGTAATTATAGGCCGGTTAGTCTTACTTCGGTGGTTGGTAAGATAATGGAAAAGGTCCTGAGGGATAGGATTTATGACAATTTGGAAAGGGGCAACTTAATCAGGGATAGTCAACACGGATTCGTGAAGGGTAAGTCTTGCCTAACAAATTTGATTGAATTCTTTGAGGAGGTAACTAAGTGTGTAGATGAAGGTAGAGCAGTTGATGTCGTATACATGGATTTTAGTAAGGCGTTTGATAAGGTTCCCCATGGTCGTCTCATGAAGAAAGTAAGGAGTTGTGGGATGGAGGGAAATTTGGCCGATTGGATAAGTAACTGGCTATCTCACAGAAGGCAGAGGGGTGGTGGTGGATGGAACATTTTCGGACTGGAGACCAGTTACCAGCGGTGTGCCGCAGGGGTCGGTGCTGGGTCCTCTGCTGTTTGTGATTTTTATCAATGACTTGGAGGAGGGGACTGAAGGGTGGATCAGTACATTTGCTGATGACACCAAGATTGGTGGAGTAGTGGATGAGGTGGAGGGCTGTTGTAGGCTGCAAAGAGACATTGATAGGATGCAGAGCTGGGCCGAAAAATGGCAGATGGAATTTAACCCTGATAAGTGCGAGGTGATTCATTTTGGTAGGGCAAATGTGAATAAGGATTACAGGGTCAACGACAGGGTTCTGAGGAACGTGGAGGAGCAGAGGGATCTGGGGGTTCATATCCACAGATCTCTGAAGGTTGCCACTCAAGTGGATAGAGCAGTAAAGAAGGCCTATGGTGTGTTGGCGTTTATTAACAGAGGGTTTGAGTTTAAGAACCGTGAGGTTATGCTGCAACTGTACAGGACCTTGGTGAGACCACATTTGGAATATTGTGTGCAGTTCTGGTCACCTCACTATAGGAAGGACGTGGAAGCATTGGAAAGAGTGCAAAGGAGATTTACCAGTTTGCTGCCTGGTTTGCGGGGGAGGTCTTATGAGGAAAGATTGAGGGAGTTGGGGCTTTTCTCTTTAGAGCGGAGGAGGATGAGAGGTGACTTAATAGAGGTTTATAAGATGATGAGGGGGATAGATAGAGTGGATGTTCAGAGACTATTTCCTCGGGTAGAGGCAGCTGTTACAAGGGGGCATAACTATAAGGTGCATGGGGGGAGATATAGAAGGGATGTCCGAGGTAGATTCTTTACTCAGAGAGTGGTTGGGGTGTGGAATGGACTGCCTGCTGTGATAGTGGAGTCGGACACTTTAGGAACTTTCAAGCGGTTATTGGATAAGCACATGGAGCACACCAGAGTGATAGGGAGTGTGATAGCTTGATCTTGGTCTCGGACAATGCTCGGCACAACATCGAGGGCCGAAGGGCCTGTACTGTGCTGTACTGTTCTATTAGTCAGGCATGATTTACCTTTTGTAAATCCATGTTGACTTTGTCCGATCCTGTCACTGTTTTCCAACTGCTCTGCTATTACATCTTTTGTAATGGTCTCTAGCATTTTGCACACTACCGATGTCCAGCTTACCGGTCTATAATATCCCGTTTTTTCTCTAACACCTTTTTTAAATAGTGGGGTTCCAGAGTCTATAGAATTTTTAAAGATGACCAGCAATGCATCTACTATTTCTAGGGCCAGTTCCTCAAGTACCCTAGGATGTCGATTATCAGGCCCTGGAGATTTATTGGCCTTCAATCCCGTCAATTTCCCTAACACTATTTCCCTACAAATTCTGATTTCATTCAATTCCTCCCTCTCATTAGACCCTATGTTCCCCAGCATCTCTGGGAATTTATTTGTGTCCTCCTTTGTGAAGACAGAACCAAAGTATGTGTTTGATTGGTTCGCCATTTCTTTGTACCCCATTATAAATTCCCCTGATTCTGACTGCAAGGGACCTACGCTTGACTTCAACAATTTTTTTTCTCTTCATATATCTATAGAAAATTTAACAGTCAGTTTTTATGTTCCCTGAAAGCTTACTCTCATATTCTATTTTCCCACTCTTAATTAAACCCTTTATCCTTCTTTGCTGAATCCTAAACTGTTCCCAACCCTCAGGTTTGCTGCTTTTTCTGCCCAATTTATATGTCCTCTCCTTGGTTCTTATGCTATCCCTAATTTCTCCTGTTAGCCACGGTTGAGTAACCTTTTTTGTTTTATTTTTATGCCAAAAAGGGATGAACTAATTCTTTACTTCATCCATGCGATCTTTAAATGTTTGCCATGGCCTATCCACCGTCAACCATTTAAGTAACGTTCCCCAATCCATCCAAGCCAACTCACGTCTCATACCAGCGTAGTTTCCTTTATATAAATTCAGGACCCCAGTCTCTGAGTCAATTACTTCACTCTCCATCTTAATGAAGAATTCTGTCATATTATGATCGCTCCTGCCCAAGTGGCCTCGAAGAACAAGTTGGTAATTAATCCTTTCTCATGACATAATACCCAGTCTAAGATGGCCTGATCTCTAGTTGATTCCTCGACATATTGGTCCAGGAAACCATCCCGTATACATTCTAGGAATTCCTCCTCCACATTATTGTTACTAATTTGGTTAGCCCAATCTATATGTAGATTAAAGTCACCCATGATAACTGCTGTGCCCTTCTTGCACGCGTCTCTAATTTCTCGTTTAATGCCATCCCCAAACTCAGCATTACTGTTTGTGGGTCTGTATACAACACCCACTAACCTTTTCTGACCCTTGGCATTTCTCAGTTCTAACCATACAGGTTCCACATCATCAGAGCTAATATCCTTCCTTACTATTGTGTTAATCTCCTCTTTAACCAGCAGTGTTACCCCACACCTTTTCCTTTTTGCCTGTCCTTCCTGAATATTGAATACACCTGGATGTTGAATTCCCAGCCTTGGTCACCCTGGAGCCATGTCTCCGTAATTCCAATTGTATCTTATCCATTTACATCTATTTACGCATCTTATTCATCCAACTTATTACGAATGCTCCTCGCATTAAGACGCAAAGCCTTCAGGCTTGTTTTTTTAACATTATTAGTCCTTTTAGAATTATTATTTACTGTAGCCCTGTTTGAGTCACACCCTTGATTTCTCTGCCTTACACTTTTACTTTTGTCCTTCCTGTCTTTTGTTTCTATCCTACCTTGCCTTTCCTCTGTCTCCCTGCACAGCTTCCCAACACCCTGCCATTTTAGTTTAAACCCTCCCCAACAGCAATAGCAAACACTCCCCCTAGGACATCGGTCCCGGTCCCGCCCAGGTGCAAACCGTCCACCTTCTACTGGTCCCACCTCCCCCAGAACCGGTTCCAATGTCCCAGGAATTTGAATCCCTCCCACTTGCACCATTCCTCTAGCCACGTATTCATCTGAAATATACTTCTATTTCAACTCAGTCTCGCACGTGGCACTGGTAGCAATCTGAGATTACTACCTTTGAGGTCCTACTTTTTAATTTACCTCTTAACTCCCTATATTCAGCTTTTAGGACCTAATCCCGTTTTTTACCTATATCGTTTGTACATATATACACCACGACAACTGGCTGTTCAGCCTCCCCCTCCAGAATTACCTGCAGCCGCCCCGAGACATCCTTGACCCTTGCACCAGGGAGGGAACATACCATCCTGGAGTCTCGTTTGTGGCCGCAGAAACGCCTATTTATTCCCCTTACAATAGCACCCCCTATCAATCTCCAGCTTTTTTTTCTCCCGTCCTGTGCAGCAGAGCCACCCATGGTGCCAGGAAGTTGGCTGCTGCTGCCTTCCCCCGATAAGCCATCTCCCTCAACCATATCCAAAGTGGTATATCTGTTTGAGAGTGAGATGGCCACAGGGTACCCCTGCACTACGTGCCTGCGCCTACTACTCTGCCTGGCAGTCACCCATTCCCTTCCTGCCTGTGCAGCCTTTCCCTGCGTTGTGATCAAGTCATTAAACGTGCTATCCATGATGTGCTCAGCATAGCGAATGCTCCAGTATGTATCCATTCGCAGCTCCAGCGCCACAATGCGGTCTGCCAGTAGCTGCAGCTGAATACACTTCCTGCACACATTGTCGTCAGGGATACAGGAAGTGTCCCTCATTTCTCACATAGTTATGGCGGAGTATGCCACGGGGCTGAGCTGTGCTTCCATGACTTACCCTTTAATTAACTTAAGCTAAATTAAATAAAATGATATACTCAAGGGCCCTTGTTTACGAGCACTCCCCGCTAAACAGCAGAGACCTTAGAAACTATAACCACAAAAATTAAGACCTTCTAAACTTTATAAACTTTATAACCTTAACTGTCAAACTACAGAGTAGTATAAATACTCACCTGGCCATACTCACCCAATCAGCTGCTTCCTCTTGCCAGCGTCACTTTTTGAATCGTGACGTGGCTCTGGAACGCCGCCGCCGGTCTGCGAGATTGGTAAGCTGCTTAAAAAAAGCCCGCGAAAGTGAGTTTAAATACTCACTGTTCTATCCTGTTGCTCCCGACACCGGCCTCTGTAAAAAAGCCGGCGAAAGTAAGTTTACATAATCACTGGTCTCTCCTGTTGCTCCCGACACCGGCCTCTGTAAAAAAGCCCGCGACAGTTCTTTGTGGGGCTCAATACCACACCACCTGCAATAAACTAACAGGCCGAAGGCCGAGTATGGAACCTGATTACATTCTGTTGTGGTGGGGCTCAGTACCACACCGGGTGAGATCTGCAAACTCTGCACTAAAGCGGAGCCCCTGGGGTGGAGCCACCAGCTGCCTCCCTGCAATAACAGACAGGGAGGAGGGACTGAGGTTCATATTTCAATGTTTTAAGCTGATTTCACAGGCGATCCCCAGCTCTGTATCCCCGAGCAGAGAATTCAAGGAGAGTTTGAGATAAATGAGATTCTGCAACAGTATCCGAACATTGCCCCTTGATTCGGGACTCTGACCTCTCTCCAGCATCTCGCTGCTGAAGATTGAATTTGAATAATTTCACCTTCATCAGTGCGGCTCAGCGGGACTTCGGCCCGTCTCCCCCTTCACAACGCATCAGTGCTGAGAAAAGAACACAGAATTTTACACATGTGTTGTGTTCTGTAACTTTATTTGAACACTTCAGTGCATTTCACGCTGTGTCCAACACGGTGAGGTCCCCCTTGCAGTGTTAGCTTTGTGTCTTTATCAGCACTCGAGCTTTACATTCACACAACCTGAGCTCCGAGAACTGGTCGGGTCCCATTGTCCCGAAAGTGAGAAATGAGCGGGAGGGACAATTCCACACGGGGATAGAAAAACCTTCGAAAGAATGACACAACATTTAATTTCCTGTGAAGCCGAAATAGCTCAGTTGGGAGAGGATTAGACTGCAGTTCTAAAGATCCAGGGTTTCGGCAGGTGTTAGTTACTTTTTTCTCCTTCACGAAAGAGGAGCGATTCAGAAGATATTTTCCGCTCCTGACCCCGCGTCTCCGAAATTAATTAGAACTGGAAACCACTTCTGACCCGCCAGATTCCGGTCCCAGCCGCCCGCTGCGGGTTCGAATCCCTTCGGGGTCCCGCCGGCTATTTTTATACCGTGACAGTGTTTGAGGGAGGGGCTGTTCAGTGGTGGTGCGATAATACTTTTTAGAATGAGGTTTGTTAGATTAAAGAGCTCTTTTACTGTTACTTTCGATTTACACACTGCCCAGTTGTATGTACGATCAGTTAACAATGTTTAAGCGATGTGATGTGTTCAATGTTTGTGCAGTAACTCGGTCACCCAGTGTGAGCCTGAAAGACAATCCTCCAGCCTGCATTCGCACCAATCCAATGCGTGCTTTGTGGCCGGTGAGCTCAATTGGTGAGAGCGTGGTGCTAATAAAGCCATGGTCGCGGGTTCGATCCCCGCACGAACCATCAGAAATTTTTCATAATTTTACGCTTTTTCGGAATATTTAAAATACAAACTTTATAAGGAAACCAATCCACACAGAATCTCACGGGGGAATTATTTGGATTCACATCCATTGCACCGTTGATACCGGGGCGGAAAGTCACATCTTTCTGTTTATTTGTGTTTCTGGGTTTGCTGATGAACGTTCAACTGGCGGCCTGTTCCCGTTAAAGGTCACAAGCGGGTAAGAGACAGACAGAGCGTCTCTGAATCCGCGAGATGGGCAAAAGGCTTCAGTTCAGGACAAATACATCAAATGAAGTGTCCGCTCGGCCCCGAGAGAGACAACATCCAGAGAAAAGCACAGAAGGAAATAGATCAATCTAAAACGTTATAAATATTTCCCATGCATAATGGCACTCTATTCCATCGCCAACCCTTCAGTGCCGGAGAAAGAATTCCAGTTTAAATCGTTCAGTTCGAGAATGGCAGCGAAAAGAAACTCAAATGAATTGAAAACTGCCGAATCCCGGGATTGAATCAGGGGCCATTATTAAATCTCTAGAGAGAAAAACAGAGTTAACGTTTCAGGTCGATGACCGTTCGTCTGACGTTAACTCTGTTTCTCTCTCTACAGATGCTGCCTGACCTGCTGAGTATTTCCAGCATTTTCTGTTTTTATTGGAATATCCAGCAAACGCAGTATTTTGCTTTTGTACCTTTATAAATCTACAAGTCCCTCATCACAACTGAGCTATTGCGGCTACGGAGCAACTAACAGTGCGTCATCCTCTCGGAGGGAAAGGTAAGGGTTTGTGTCATGAATCCGCTGCGTTTGCATCAAGCATCTAATTCACCTGCAGGCTGGAGGAGCAGAGGAATGGGAGGGAAAGAAGTGATAGGAGCAGAAAGAGAAGCCATTTGAAACTGGCAGAATCTTGTGTCTGACTGTTGTTTCAAATGATGCAGGACAGCCCTGGGATGATTTACAATTTTCCCAGAAGCTGCATTCTTCGGTGCCTGCATTTTAGACATGGAATCATGTACATCAGGAGATTGTGGTAATATTTCACCTCACTGTACATTTCAAGTGGATGCCTACCCGCACTTGGTGCTGTGTTTGCGTGAACATGTCTTTTGTGTTCTCACCTAAAATGCCATTTTGTACAAACAATTTGCCTGGCGCGAAAGAGTTAAAAATGGGACTAAGCCTGAAATGCACGGGGTTGCTGCGGTGTGTGAAATATGGTGACGATCTATGGTTATTATCCGAGGCGACGCTGCAGGATCCTTTACAGATCTCCCGCAGATCCACTGAAACCAGTCGAATGTGCAGCTTTGAGCGGGGCTTTCTGCACCGTCAGGGCAGGAACCGGGAGTGAGGGAGGGTCACTGTCGGTATCTGTGCTGAGTTTGAGTCTGTGCAGAATTGTACAGAAAAAATATACGCGTTCTGTGAGATTGTTAACTTTATTGATATTTAACCACAAAATCAGTTCTTCCATTTTTTTATATTAATTCAATTTTAGTGGTGAAAATTTTCAAACTGTTTCCTCCAGGTTGATAACCGGGGATCTTTCACGTGTTAAGCGAACGTGATAACCACTACATCACAAAAGAGAACTGCGATTTGCAAATGTAGGCCCTGGATTAACTTTTGTAAGAATACACTTTATTATCTGAATTTCACAAAACTCATTAAACTCTGTAAAAAGATGAACAATTGTTCTAACTGATGAAACAACTTTCTGTTTCATGATGAAGGAAATCCTAACATGGTCACCGAGTGACAGGCACAACTTTTATAGGTGTTTTGCCTTTTGCTTCTGATGAAATTTCACCAGTTACCATTTTACAGACGGTATTTGAGGAGTTGGTTAAAAATGTTCAGTGTTTATCACACCGGGAATCTGCTGCAGCCGTTGTTCAGTTTAACAGGAACCGCCAATTGTCCCCGCTTTTACACAGGGGAGGAAACTCGCCCCTGGAGGTTCACCTGGAGCAAGTTCCAAAATCATTCATCCCGTCCTGGAGCGGAACCGGGGGCATTTCGCGTGTAAGAAGAGCGTGATAATTGCTGCAGTCCCGAAACCTCTGCTCAGTTTGTCAGCCGGGAGTCAGAAGGATATGTTGCGGGAGAAGGTGACCCGCTGACTCACCTCTCTCTGCACTGATTGAGATTGTGTTGCTTCTCCGTCAAACAACTTCACTTCTGTCCCACACTAAAAATCTCTCAATCCTTCTCCTCCGCTCTCTTTCTATTCAAGTAATTGGCAAACGGATCAGTAATAAGGTTCCCTCCGCATTTTGCTGGTGGATTTACAGATAAACCGGGGAATTGAGAGGAAGCTCGAGCACAGGCAGTGTCCTTGCGACAGACCAGTCCAGCTAACCCAGTCGGTGGAGTTTAGGATACTTCATCCCCACGTTGGGAAGTTTGCGTTTTAATTTATTTGGCTGATTTTAAAGGCGATTCCCATTTCGGTCAATTAGTGTTTCATATAAATGTCGTTCAGGAAAATGAGAACATCTCTCCTTGATTCTGGAAGCTTGTCTCTCTCCAGCCGCTTGCTGCTAAATATTGAACTGCATTTAATTTCCCCTTGGCTCGGGGACAGTGCGGCTCAGTGGGACTTCGGCCCGTCTCTCCCTTCACAACCCATCAGGGCCGAGAAAACAACGGGGAATTTTACACACGTGTTGTGTTCTGTAACTTTTTATAAACACTTCAGAGTATTTCACTCTGTCTCCAATACTGTGAGATCTTCCCTGGTGTGTCATCTTCCGGTGTTTATAAACACTTCAGATTTTCTGACACTGTTGTTGAATCGCATTTTTTGAAAGAGTCATTGACCGAGAGGTGCCGCGGGATTTAGAGCTGGCGATCGCCTGTGAAATCAGCCCAAATTTTTGAAACACAAACCGCCCCGGAGATTAAGAGTCTCAGCCTCTACCGACTGAGCTAGCCGGGCCGGTCTGACCGCGCGCACTGCTTGTGTTACAAACCATGAACCAGTTTCCCCTCAATTCCCGGGTTTACCAGTAAATCGGTCAAAAAAAGCCTGAGAGAACCTTATTACTGATACTTTGTTGCGGACAATTGGACGGTGAGTGAAACAGGTGTCCGACCCGAACCCGCCCCATTCCCACTGGTCGGGTAAGTTCAAACTCGGGGTTTTTCCAGGTTCTTGCTAGGGTTCGGTACCAGGGACCACTTTGAAATTACCGTTCATTTAGTTTGAGGCGAGGCAGCAGGTGTAAAAGGTCATTCTGCCACGGCACACAACGTGGCTGAACAATCCTTTTACTCGTCAAACATGCAAACAAATACTTCCCAGCAGAAGATATTACACAGTGAACAGGACCAGGCCCCAGTCGATTACGCCCACCATATCCCAGGATCACTGATCAGGAGCAGCACACAGGGGATTACCCCACCATATCCCAGGGTCACTGATCAGGAGCAGCACCCAGGGGATTACTTCCACCATATCCCAGAGTTAGTGACCAGGAGAAGCACCAAGGGGATTACCCCACCATATCCCAGGGTCACTGATCAGGAGTACCACCCAGGGGATTACCCCACCATATCCCAGGTTCAATGATTAGGAGCAGGACTCATGCGGACAATGCTCAACATAAGAGGTGAGAGATAACATAAAGCTAATGGAAAGAACGTACGAAAGTGAAAATAATAGTGTAGATCAAGAGACTGTCAGAGATATAAAGAACAGCAAAGGAAGAAAACAGAGATAGTAAGAGCTCAAAGAGGGGATAGGAAAAGAAAATTGCGATGGATTTCAAGAGTAACACAAGATATTTTACAATTATGCAAGAGAAAAAGTAGTCAGGTGTAACGTAAGCAAGAAAACAGTATCAGCAAATACATAGATACATAGATACATAGAAGATAGGAGCAGGAGTAGGCCATCCGGACCTTCGAGCCTGCTCCGCCATTTAATGAGATCATGGCTGATCCTCCAATTCAGTATCCCGTCCCCGCCTTCTCTCCGTAACCCTTAACCCCTTTTGCCTGTAGAAATATATCTAATTCCCTCTAAAATATATTTAATGAGCTGGCGTACACTGCCCTCTGTGGCAATGAGTTCCACAGGTTCACCACCCTCTGAGTGAAGCAATTCCCCCTCATTTCTGTCCTAAATGGTTTAGCCCTTATCCTTAAATTATGTCCTCTAGTTCTGTTCTCACCCGCCAAGGGAAACATTCCTTCTGCATCTAGTCTGTCTAGACCTGTCAGAATTTTATACACTTCTATGAGGTCCCCTCTCAATCTTCTAAACTCCAGTGTGTACATCCCTAAACTACATAGTCTCTCCTCATAGGTCAATCCCGCCATTCCTGGTATCAGCCTGGTGAATCGCCGCTGCACCCCCTCCATGGCAAGAACATCTTTCCTCAGATGAGGCGACCAAAACTGTACACAGTACTCGAGGTGTGGTCTCACCAGTGCCCTGTACAGCTGCAGCAAGGTATCCCTGTTCCTGTATTCCAACCCTTTTGCTATGAAGGCCAGCATACCGTTTGCCTTCTTGACCGCCTGTTGCACCTGCATGCTCGCCTTCAGTGACTGGTGTACAAGAACACCCAGGTCTCTCTGTACTTCCCCCTCTCCCAATTTATTGCCATTTAAATAATAATTTGCCCTCCCGTTCCTGCACCCAAGGTGGATAACTTCGCACTTGTCCACATTATAGTGCATCTGCCATTTATCCGCCCAATCACCCAGTCTGTCCAAATCGCTCTGGAGCTTCCTGGTCTCCTCCTCTGAGCCCACCCCCCCTCCTAGTTTAGTGTCGTCTGCAAATTTGGAAATGCTGCATCCGACTCCCTGATCCAGGTCATTAATGTAAATTGTGAACAGCTGGGGACCCAGGACAGATCCCTGTGGTACCCCACTTGTTACTGCCTGCCATTCAGAAAATGAGCCGTTTATTCCAACTCTCTGTTTTCTATCTGACAGCCAGTTCTCTATCCACGTCAATACTTTCCCCTTTATCCCATGAGCTTCAATTTTCCATGCTAATCTTTTATGTGGGACCTTGTCGAAGGCCTTTTGGAAGTCCAGGTACACCACATCTACTGGCTCTCCCCCATCTATTTTACCAGTTACTCCCTCAAAAAATTCCAATAGATTAGTCAAGCACGATTTACCCTTTGTAAATCCATGTTGACTCTGTCCTATCCTGTCCCCATTTGCTAAGTGCTCCGCTATTTCATCCTTAATGATGGACTCCAGCATTTTGCCCACAACTGATGTAAGGCTTACAGGTCTGTAATTACCTGCTTTTTCCCTACCCCCCTTTTTGAATAGTGGGGTAACGTTAGCTACCCTCCAATCCATGGGCACTGTTCCCGAGTCTAATGAATTCTGAAAAATCATACTTAGTGCATCCGCTATCTCTAGGGCCACCTCCTTCAGTACCCTAGGATGCATGTTATCAGGCCCTGGGGATTTGTCCGCCTTCAATCCCTTTAGCTTCCTTAACACCATATCCTTAGAGATATTGATTTGCGTCAGTTCCTCCTTTGCCAATGTCCCTATTTTTCCCGATATCCCAGGGAGGTTTTTTGTGTCTTCCTTCGTAAAGACTGACCCAAAGTATGCATTTAGTTGGTCTGCCATTTCCTTATTTCCCGTTATATATTCCCCCGTATCTGACTGCAATGGACCAACTTTGGTTTTCACCAGTCTTTTCCTCTTGATATACTTATAAAAGCTTTTGGAGTTAGTTTTTATATTTTCCGCCAGCTTGCTTTCGTAAGCTATTTTGCCCCTCTTGATTAAGCCCTTTGTCCTCCTTTGCTCTATCTTAAACTGTTCCCAATCTTCCGCTCTGGCGCTTTTTTTGGCTATTTTATACGCCCTATCTTTGGATTTTATGCTGTCTCTAATTTCCCCTGTTATCCACGGTTGAGTCACCTTTTTAGATTTCCTTTTATGCCAGATTGGTATAAACAATTTTTGCAATTTTGTCATTCTATCTTTAAATGCTTGCCATTGTTTATCTACCTCCAGTCCTCCCAGGAACGTTGTCCAATCAGACCTACTCAGTTCCCGTCTAATGGCATCATAATTCCCCTTGTTTAAATTCAGGACCTTAGTCTCTGAGTCAATTTCTTCGCTCTCCATTTCGAGTGAGAAATCGATCATGTTATGATCGCTCTGACCCAAGGGTCCCCGTACAACAAGATTACTAATTAGTCCCTTCTCATTGCACAGTACCCAGTCCAATATAGCCTGTTCCCGAGTTGGTTCCTCGACATATTGATCCAGATAACCATCCCTTAAACACTCAAGGAATTCCTCCTCCTCATTATTTTTACTGATTAGGCTAGTCCAATCTATATGTAAGTTAAAGTCACCTATGATGACAGCTGTGCTCTTATTGCACGCTTCTCTAATTTCCCTCGTGATGCCCTCCCCAACCTCTATTTTACTATTTGGAGGCCTATATACCACTCCTATTAATGTTTTTCGCCCCTCGCTATTTCTTAGCTCCACCCATATAGATTCTGTATTAACTGAGTTAATATCCTTCCTTTCAATTGCATTTATCCCCTCTTTTACCAGCAATGCTACCCCTCCTCCCTTTCTTTTTTGTCGATCCTTCCTAAATACTGAATACCCCTGTATGTTAAGCTCCCAGCCCTGCTCACCCTGCAACCATGTTTCCGTAATCCCAATTAGATCATAATTATTAACCTCTATTTCCACAGCTAATTCATCTACCTTGTTCCTGATGCTTCTCGCATTAAGGTATAAAACCCTCAGGCTTTTTTTATGCTCACATTTTTTATGAATTAGTTTGGCCCTTTGTTTTTTGTTCCTCAGCCTTTTACCATTTATTTCTGTCTGCCTTTCACTTTCCTCTATTTCACTACATAGGTTTCTAGCCCCCTGCCATACTAGTTTAAATGCTCCCGAACTGCTTTATCAAAAATTACCCCGAGAACATCAGTTCCATCTTTGCACAGGTGTAGACCGTCCCTTTTGTATAGGTCACACCTACCACAAAACTGGTTCCAATGCCTCAAAAATTTAAAACCCTCCCTCTTACACCACTGCTCAAGCCACGTATTTAGCCTAACTATCCTGTTCTCTGTACTCTTACTAGCACGTGGCACTGGTAGTAATCCAGAGATTACTACCTTCGAGGTCCTACTTTTTAGCTTGGCTCCGAACTCCCTAAATTCTACTTGTAGGACCTCTTCCCTTTTTTTAGCTACGTCGTTGGTACCAACATGTATCACGACAACTGGCTGTTCACCCTCCCCCTGCAGAATGTTCTGCACCCGCGCCGAGACATCCTTGACCCTTGCACCAGGGAGGCAACATACCATCCTGGAGTCTCGGTCGCGACCACAGAAACCCCTATCTATTCCCCTTACAATCGAATCCCCTATTACTATAGCCCTGCCACTCTTTTTCCCTCCCTTCTTTGCAACAGAGCCAGTCATGGTGCCATGAGCCTGGCTGCTGGTGCCTTCCCCCGATGAGTCATCCCCCCTGACAACAGCACCTAAGGCGGTGAACCTGTTGCTAAGGGAGACAACCCCAGGGGATTTCTGCACTACCTTCCTGCCCTTGCTCTGCCTTTTGGTCACCCATGTACTATCTACGCTGGCCTTAACCTGCGGTGTGACCAACTCACTAAATGTGCTATCCACAACCCTCTCAGAATCGTGGATGCTCCAAAGTGAGTCCATCCGCAGCTCAAGGGCCGTCATGCGGTCCCACATGAGCTGCAGCTGGACACACTTCCCGCACACATGGTTGTCAGGGACACAGGAAGCGTCCCTGATTTCCCACATGTTACAGGAGGAGCATGACACAGGTCCGAGCTCTAAATGGCACTAAAGACTGCTAATCCCGAGAACCAGATGGTTTCCACCCGAGGGTTTTAAAGAACGTAGTGAGGAAATTGCAGATGGTTTAGCCGTAATCTTCCGAAGCTCTCTCGAGTCAGGCATTGTCCCATTAGGTTGCAAAATTATAAATGCAATTGTTATTTAGGAAAGGTGAGAGAGAGATACCAGGAAATTACAGACCAGATAGTCTAACATTTGTTTTTCGGAAGTTATTCAGCTAAACTGAGCAATTGTTGGGTATATAAGTGATACGGAACCGAGGCTGATGAATGGAATTTGGATACAGATAGCCCTGATCTCATTAAATGGCGGAACAGGCTCGATGGGCTGAATGGCACACTCCTGTTCCAAAGTTCATATGTGATATCCCAACAATACCCAGGGTCTCTGATCAGCATCAGGAGGCAGGGGATTACATACTCAGCATATCTAAGGGTCAGTGATCAGGAGCAGGACCAAGGGGGGTTTCACCCTCAGCACATCCCAGAGTCACTGATCATGAGCGGGACCAATAGGAGTTACACCCTCAGCACATCCCAGAGTCACTGATCATGAGCGGGACCAATAGGAGTTACACCCTCAGCACATCCCAGAGTCACTGATCATGAGCGGGACCAATAGGAGTTACACCCTCAGCACATCCCAGAGTCACTGATCAGGAGCTGGAACCAGGGGGATCAAACTAACCATATACCAGAGTGACTGCTTAGAAGCTGGAACCAGAGGGATCAACTCCACCTTATCACAGGGTCACTGATTCCAATTGTAACTGACTAGGCCAAGATTCGACCGTGGGGCCTTCTGTCAGCACCATCAGGTTTTCTTGGCACCAGTCATTGTGTTTACTCTCTGTTCATCAGTGGAGACCATATTCTATAACAGGACATTTCAGAATAAACATAACCGTGTCATTTATCGTATATATTTAAGCAATTTGATCAGACCTGGACACCTCAAATCATTACTGATAGTTGACTTGAAGCTTTTGCTCTGACATGAAGTTCTGTCACGTTGGATTCCATCACGGGATGTTGTGAGCTTTCATTAAATTACACCCATGGATCCACCGCACTGACATTTCTGCTCCCATCCTGATTTGTAATTTCCCTTTGCTCCCCTTCCTGACAGTTAACTTAGTGACGATTGTGACCCTTTCTCGGGGAAAGTGTGGTCTCTCCAAATGTGTCACTCGGTACCTGGTGGCCATGGCAGCGGCGGATCTACTGGTCGTTATCATCGATCTGATACTGAGGCACATCCCCATTGTTTATCATACAACGTTTGACTTTCTGCGGGACATTCCCGTGTGTAATATCCACGCCATCCTGCTTTATGCAGCCACAGACTGTTCTGTCTGGTTCACCGTCGCGTTCACCTTTGATCGATTTGTGGCCATTTGTTGCCAGAAGCTAAAAAAACAAATATTGCACCGAGAAATCGGCGGCGCTGGTTATTGGAACAATGACTGTGTTGTTCTGTGCGAAGAACATTTTCTGGTACTTTATGGTTACAAGCACCTATCTGCTAATGAGAGCTCCCTGGTTCTGCATTTTGATCCTCAGCGTTATGCTTTCACCAGGATGGGCAGCAATTGAATTGCTACATTATATTGTCACCCCGTGTGTACCATTTATTCTAATTCTGATTCTCAATGTTTTAACTGTGAGACACATTTTAGTGACCATCAAAGTTCGGAAGAGACTTCGGGACCGGGTCAGTGGGGAGAGTCCCAGTGACCCAGAGTCAAAAAAGAGAAGAAAATCAATTACTGTACTTCTTGTGATCTCGGGGAATTTTATCCTTCTATGGGCTGTGCTCCTGGTTGCTACGATGTATACTAGAATTGTTTTACTGTACTGGTTGGATAATGATCCAATGTTAAACATTATACAAGAACTTGGGTCTATGCTCCAGCTTCTGAGTTGCTGCACAAACACTTTTATTTATGCCGTGACCCAGAGTAAGTTCAGAGAGGAGCTGAAGAGTGGGGTGAAATATCCCTTCACTGTGCTTTCTAAGATTATAAAATAACGAGGAAAACGGAAGTTTTTCACACGTAGGCTACAATGTCGTTTCACACGTTATCCCAGCCCCTCACCACTCACTCTCTGTAATCCTGTTGTTTTGAAGGCAAACCGAGCTGATTTGATTGAGATTGAATTTCATGCAAGGTGTGATTTGTAAACTTGGAGCAGCTGCCGTGTGCGGAAAATTCTTTACTGTAATCACACATTTAAATAAAATTAAACTGATGTGGAACAACTACCATGACAACTATTTATTGGGTTTTATTGCTGTCTGTGTTCATGGATTTCGGCCGGACGGACTGTGATTATATGTAATGGACTGCAACTGGGAAAAGATACAACACCAGTCGGCAATACCGCGAGTTCCCCTTTACAGAGACCATCTCCGGGTAGTTTACTGACTCCTGCAGTCCTACTGCTGAAATACAACTTATTCTGAGTATATCCTTCTTCCTGAGGTGTATATGAGGAGTAATTTACCACTCGGCTGATGGATACTGTGCGCATTACAATGGTTACCTTTATAAAGCCTGGAATTTGCGATGGGTAATGACGGCGAACAAACAACATTCGCTGTTATTGCCCCTTTGAAGCCGACCGCAACTTCAGGATGCAGCGCATGGGCATCTAAACACGGAAATCCTGAAGTTGCGGTCAGTCATTCACTGCTCCGACACTGGCTGCGCTGTGCCCCCGCCCCCACCCCCATAGCCGGCAATCAGTGGAATCAGGGAAATCAGTGAAACTGACCAATCTCGGGCTTTTCCCCGCAATACCGCTGTTAAATACCCCGTTAAATGGTTTCGGTGTAACTGGGGTTTTAACAGCGAATTGACTGCTAAACAAGCGTTATGGACCTGAATAACTAATTTTAATTTTGTGGAGTGTCAAATTTCTCGGTTTTAATAAGAATGACATTTTTAAGAAACATTAAACAAAATTTTATTTTTTTAAAGTTTGTTCATGTTTATTTCAGGTTTATCTTTTCCCCATGTGAGATCCCCAATCTTTGATTTTCTCTCTCTAACATTTTTAAAAAGTCTGAATAAACGCAACTTCTTCACGTCCTGCTTCCTGTGAGAATTCTGCATTGTGCTGCACCGGCTATAAAATAATAAATCAGCCTCATTAACAATTATAATTAGTTGATGCTAAAGCCAAAAAAAAGTAGATAGAATAAACAGGTAAGGATGAAATTGGTCCTGGGCGGGACAGTAAAACGGGCGATAGTGAATCGGCAGCCTTTTTGTCGTGCCCTGGATTTACTTTTCTATTCAACACGGTGCTCCATACGGGGTCTGACCAAGGCTCTGTATAACTGAAGCCTTATTTCCTCCTATTCATATTAGAGATCCCATCAGATTTTATGTTTAATACCCTCAGGACATCTTGGGATTGGGATCAAAATGATGCCTTGCCAGAGCTGCCCACAAAACAAGGAGCAACAATTGAACAAACTGAATTAATAATTGATAGTGAACATGACGTGGTGCAGATGAAATATAAGAAGCTAAGATTTTTTAATTTAATTATTGCAAAATACATCACATTATCGGGACAATAGTAGAGGCAGTTCAAACACCAGCGAGAACTAATACACATGGATGAGTGATTGATTTCAATCTTACACCACGTATCTCTCGCAATCTTCTGCTGTGCCGTTTCTAATTTCAGTTTTACTAGAACACTTGGACAACTATCATCGTGGCATCTTTAACATGAGAACCTCCGTAAAGCAAATGCATAAGTTTTATGCAACCTGTCATCATAACTTAACCCTATAAGCCATTGTATCATTCTGGTGAATCTGGGCTGTTCCTCCTCCAGGGCCATATATACATTTCCTGAGGTTCGATGCCCAAAATTAAATGCAGTTCCCCAAATGGGGTCTGGCCAAGGCTTTGTAAAACTCAAGCATCGCTTCCTTTCATTTGTATTCCAGCCACCATTAGCTTTGAATATTAAAGCCCTCGAGGCACCAAGGGAGTGGCAATAAATTGAAACTTGTCAGCATCGCCCCCAACCCAGCAACCAAAAATTAAATAAAAGGTATGTATAATTGAAAAAGTTAAAACCAGAAGTGGTACAGATGCAACAGAAAATGCAAAGGTATTTTTATTTCAAAATTACAGAAGAGAAAATAATCTGTGGCCACTAGTGGAGGCCATTCATACACCAAGAACAAATAGCTACACATCGATAGCCATTTTGATTCGAATATTACACTGGTGAATCTCGAGATTTTCTGTGATGCCTTTTCTGTTCACTGCATTACAAGAAACCATGGCAAACCATCAAAGTGTTCTTTCAATATGAGAACTTCCGTAAAGCAAATACATAAAGCATGGATGATTGAGTGAAATGGCCACCTTATCTGATGAATTGCTGATGCCAAGAGGTTGGGCCTTTGATTAATTAATTTAAAAAACCTTCTAGAAATCAGAGATAAGATGTGGTTTAAAGAACATAAGAACATAAGAAATAGGAGCCGGAGTAGACCATTTGGCCCCTCGAGCCATTTAATGAGATCATGGCTGATCTGATCTTGGGCTCAGCTCAATTTCCCAGCCCGCTCCCCATAACCCATCACTCGCTTATTGTTCAAAAATCTGTCTATCTCCACCTTAAATATATTCAATGACCCAGCCCCCACAGCTCTCTGGGGCAGAGAATTCCACTGATTTATGACCCTCAGAGAAGAAATTCCTCCTCATCTCAGTTTGAAATGGGCGACCCCTTATTCTGAAACTATGGCCCCAAGTTCTAGATTCCCACATGAGGGGAAACATCTTCTCTGCATCTACCTTGTCGAGCCCCCTCAATATCTTATATGTTTCAACATGATCACCTCTCATTCTTCAAAACTCCAATGAGTATAGGCCCAACCTGCTCAACCTTTCTTCATAAATCAACCCCTTCATCTCAGGAATCAAACTCGTGAACCTTCTCTGAACTGCCTCCAATGCATGAATATCCCTCCTTATATATGGAGACCAAAACTGTGCGCAGTACTCCAGGTGTGGTCTCACCAATATCCTGTATAGTTGTAGCAGGGCTTCCCTGCTTTTATACTCCAACCCCCTTTCAATAAAGGCCAACATTCCATTTGCGTTCCTGATTACTTGCAATACCTGCATGCTAACTTTTTGTGTTTCATGCACAAGGTCCTCCACGTCCCTCTGTACTGCAGCATTTTGTAATCTCTCTCCATTTGAATAATATTTTTTTTTAAATGTTTCTTATCAAAGTGGATAACCTCACACTTACCCACCTTATAATCCATCAGCCAAATGTTTGCCCACTCATTTAACCTGTCTATATCCCTTTGCAGTTTATTTGTGTCCTCTTCACAACTTGCTTTACCACCTATCTTTGTATCGTCAGCTAATTAGGCTACATTATACACGGTCCCTTTATCCAAGTCATTAATATAGATTGTAAATAGTTGAGGCCCTGCGGCACCCCACTTGTTACCGTTTCCCCTTGGAAAATGAAAAATTTATACCGACTCTCTGTTTTCTGTTAGTTAGCCAATCCTCTATCCATGCTAATATATTAGCCCCAACCCCGTGAGCTCTTATCTTGTGCAGTACCCTTTTACGTGGCACCTTATCGAATGCCTTCTAGAAATCCAAATGCATCACATCCACTGGTTCCCCTTTATCCACCCTGCTCGTTAAATCCTCAAAGAACTCCAGCAAATTTATCAAACATGATTTCTCTTTCATAAAATTATGCTGACTCTGCTTAACTGTATTATGATTTTCTAAATGTCCTGCCACTGCTTCCTTAATGATGGACTCCAGCATTTTCCCAATGACAGATGTTAGACTAACTGATCTATATTTTCCTGCTATCTGTCTCCCTCCCTTCTTAAATAGGGGCGTTACATTTGCAGTTTTCCAATTTACTGCGACCTCTCAAGAATCCAAGGAATTTTGGTAGATTGCAACCAGTGCATCCACTATCTCTGCTGCCACTACTTTTAAGACCCTAGGATGCAGACCATCAGTTCCCTGGGACTTGTCCACTTTTAAACCCATTATTTTACCGAGTGCGTTTTCTTTAGTGATAGTGATTGTTTTAAGTTCCCCCCTCCCTATAGCCACTGATTATATATTATTGGGATGGTGTTAGTGTCTTCGACTGTGAAGACTGTTACAAAGGGGGAGGGAGAGAGAAAGGGTGGAGAGATAGAGAGGATGGAGAGATAGAGAGCGTGGGGAGAGAGAGAGAGCGTCGAAAGAGTGAGAATGAGGAGATAGAGAGAATGAGGAGAGAGAGAGAGAGAATAAGGAGAGCGAGGGGAGAGAGAGAGAGAAATGGGAGAGGGGGAGAGGGTAGAGTGAGGGGAGAGAAGAGGGGAAGAGTGAGAGAGAGGGGGAGAGGTGTTTGTAAACGCATCAGCCTAGTCTTTTCCACTCATAAATGGAGACGTTGCCTAACTGGGAGTCAATGTAGGTCATCGAGCACAGGGGTGATGGGTGAACGGGACTTGTTGCGAGTTGGACACGGGCAGCAGAGTTTTGGATGACCTCAAGTTTACGAAGGGGAGAAGGTGGGACGCTGGCCAGGAGAGCGTTGGAATAGTAAGTCTAGAGGTAATAAAGGCAATGGATGATTGAGGTGTATCCCATAACCTACAATACCCCCACACAACAGGAAAAGCGATACGACAATATCTATGATACACCCACATACGGCCAATAAGGATGTATGACAATATCCTGCAACATCCCCACAGTAGAAAAACATGTGGAAACAGAAAACGTGATAAAGAATAGTCAGGACGGATTTCAAAAGTGAAGGTCATGCATGACCAACCTTATTCAATTCTGTGAAGTAGTAACAAAGAGAAGACAAGGACAATACAGTAGATGTAATAGATTTGTATTTTCAAAAGGCCTTCGATAAGGTACCGCATCGTAGACTCATGACTATGGTCAGAGCATGTGGAGTCAGGGGACCGGGAGCAGAATGGATAGCGAGCTGGCTGCACAACAGAAAACAGAGAGTCGTGGTTAAGGGGAGCTCCCCAGACTGGAAAATGTTGGGAAGTGGTTTTCCACAAGGATCGGTGCTGGGACCACTGTTCACAATTTACATCAATGATTTGGACTCGGGAATCGGAAATACAATTTCAAAATTTGTGGATGACACCAAATTGGGTGAGTCTAGTTAATACTGAGTAAGACTGCAACAAAATACAGGAGAACATTAATAAACTCGCAGAATGGGGGTGTAATTGGCAAATTCATTTCAATATCGATAAGCGAGAGATTTCACATTTTCATAGGAAGAATAAGGAGGCCACATACTGCTTGGAAATTAATCGTCTAACTGGGGCAGATGAGCAAAGGGATCTGGGGGAACCGATACTCAAATCACTAAAAGTAGCGACGCAGGTGAATAAGGCCATAAAAAGCAAACCAAGCCCTTGAGTTCGTTTCTGAAGGGATAGAATTGAAAAGCAGAGAAGGTATGTTAAACTTTTATTTAACCTTGGTTAGACCACATTTAACTTAAATTTTCACAGTTCTGATCTCCATATTATAAAAAGGATGGAGAGACACTGAAAAAGGGGCAAAAAAGATTGACAAGGATGATACCAAAACTAAGAGGTTATAATTATCAGGAAAGGCAGAACTGGCCTCTAGAAAAGAGAATGCTGAGGGATGAGCTCAGAGTTCTGTGAGATTATGAAAGGGTTTGACAGGGTCGACCTGGAGAGACTCTTCCAATTGTGTGGGGAGACCAAAAGTAGGCTCCAGAAATACAAGCTGGCCATTAATAAATCCCACAGGGAATTCAGGAGAAACTTCTTTGCCCAGAGAGTGGTTAGAATGTGGAACTCGCCACCACAAGGAGTAGTTGAGGCGAACAGCACAGGCGCGTTTGAGGGGAAGCTTGATAGCACCTGAGTGTGAAAGGAATAGAAGGAGATGCTGAAAGGTCAGGTGAAGAGGGCTAGGAGGAGGCTTGTGTCAATCACAAACACGGCTATAGACCAGAGGGACCCAATGGCCTGTTTCTGTGCTGTAAATTCAATGTAATTCAGTGCAAAAGTGCGATAGGAATTTATGACAATAGCAATAATAAAAAAGACTTGCATTTCTATAGCGCCTTTCACGACCACCGGACGTCTCAAAGTGCTTTACAGCCAATTAAGTACTTCGAAAGTGGAGTCACTGTTGTGATGTGGGAAACGCGGCAGCCAATTTGCACACAGCAAGCTCCCACAAACAGCAATGTGATAATGACCAGATAATCTGTTTTTGTTCTGTTGGTTGAGGGATAAATATTGGCCAGGACACCGGGGATAACTCCCCTGTTCTTCTTCGAAATAGTGCCATGGGATCTTTCGCCTCCACCTGAGAGAGCAGACGTGACCTCGGTTTAACATATCATCTGAAAGACGGCACCTCCGACAGTGCAGCGCTCCCTCAGCTCTGCACTGGAGTTTCAGCCTAGCTTTATGTGCTCAAGTCCCTGGAGTGGGACTTGAACCCACAACCTTCTGACTCAGAGGCGACTGTGCAACAAACTGAGACACAGCTGACACTCCAACTTAAGAACAATAGGGATATATGAAATATCCTCAATAAATCCAACATTAATTGACGACTGCGGCAATACTTGTTGCATTCAAACAATTACAAATCTTAAGAGTCTGTGTGTGTACAACAGAAAAGGTAGAGAGTTTGTGTGAGAGAGAAATGTGAAGACAATACTTGAGAGGGGAGGAGGGGACAAGAAGGGACAGAGAGCCTGTGTGTCAGAGCAAAGGGAGAACAAGTCAGGATGTCTGAGA